>VZTJ01003401.1:705717-736730 GCA_013397795.1 Orthonyx spaldingii | reverse complement strand
CCGGCGCCTCTGGGGCTCCGCGCAGCGCCGGCCGCCCCCGTCGGTGGCCGCAGCCCTCCGGCAGGGCGGGCTCAGCCGCAGGGGGTTGCCTGTCCCGCCGTCGCCAGCCCGGCGGGGGGGCGGCGGGGGGAGCGCGGTTGTCTCCAGGGCCGGTCCTCTGCCCCCTCCCTCCCTTTTCTCTGCCACCCTCCCTCCCGCCGCCGCGGCTGAGGGCTGCGCGGCCACCCGCGCCTGCCGCCGCAGGGGCCGCCCCGTATGGTCCCCGCCGCTGCCATGAGCCAGGCCCCGGCTCCCCGCGGCGCTGACCCGCCGGAGAGCGATGCCCGCAGCGGGGCCCCCAGCCGAGGGATGCCGCCACCGCCGCCCAGCCTGCCCCAGCTCCTCCACAAGTAAGAGCCGCCCCGCGTTCCGCCGCGCCGGGAGGGCGGGCGGGCAGGCGCGGGTCGTTCTCCCTCCCCGGTGGCGGTGCCCCCTTCCCTCCCCCCGCGCCCAGACTGACAGCCGGGCGGGCGCAGGGTCGGCCCGGCACCGGCCCTGGCCGTGGCCGAGCGGTGCCCCGCGGGGCTGAGCCTCGGTTCGCCGTGCGGGTGGCGGCGGGCCCGTCCCCGCTGTTGGGGACACGGACTCCCCTAAAGACCAGGAGTGGCCTCGCTTCCCTTAGAAGTCTTCCGCCCGAAAAGCCGCCCGTGTCGGTTTCCCGAGGGTTCGCCCCGGCACTGCGTGATCCGTGCCCGGGAGCTGGGCCCGGAAAGTTTCCTTCGCTTGCCCCGCGGCGGTGTGTGCCGCCTGCCCGGCCGCCGCTCCGCTGCTGCGGTCCCCAGGCAGGCCTGGAGGGAAGAGCTCGTGGGGTGCCAGAAGTGATCGCATCTCTGAGAAACTGTCACGGGAAAAGTAACCTGTGCGGGCGTGGAAGGCTTATTAATGAGTGCAGTGATGCGAATGGCATTTTGCTGTTTTGTTTTCCACCCAGAAAGAAGGGAAAAAGCACTTTTGCTACACAGATGCAGTGGTGCCAGTGATACTTATTTGGCTAAATGAGAAGCTTGAAGACAAACGGAATGCTCTGTAGTTAATAGGTGAAGCATGAGTAAGGCCTAAGCTGATGATCTGTGCTGATTCAAGGTGGTTGTGTGCACTGTGTCTGATCTTTCCCCAAGTCATAATATATTAAAAGAGGTAAGAGCATTTAATCTGCTAAGAAATACTGGGCTATGGAGCTATTAGAATTGCCTTCTATTACTTTAAGATTTGCTGCTTGAGTTGACGAGCAGGACCCGGGGTGCTGCGCAGTGTTGAAGGTTGAGAACCGCTTTCGATATCATGTCCCAGACCGCCAAGTGGACTGAGCCCGCGTTCGGCCCTCGAGCAGAGCCCGAGTCTGACAAAGCACTGAGGAGCTGCCACGGCCTCGCCGCTGGGCTTGAGCTGCTTTCCTGCAACAACCCCTTCAGCAAAGGCGCTGGCTTAGGCATACCCATTGTCACTTTCTTAACAAAACCCAACAATATAACTTGCAAAATACAAACGTGTATAGAAATGTGCAAGGTATGCTTTGACATTACAGCAAATTTAAAGTATGAACGTTATTTTAAGTTGGGAATCACATCAGCTTTTATGAATATGTAAGTAACTGGACCTTCCACAGAATGTGGTCCATACATTTTCTTTTAGTCTGTTTGCTTTTAAATCATGGTTTGTAACTTAATTGTGAAAGTGGTCAAGGTTCTTGTTACCTACATTTTTATTTCTGATTGGAAATATAGACTGGGAGGTTTGCACTGAAACTGAAATACTACTGGTCTCTTCCAAAGTCCACTGGACTGTTGCAGTGGTACATACGAATTATTGTGCAACCACAGAGTAATTTGCACTTACTCAAAATCCGTCTCAAATTTTAACAGTCTCTAGAAGCGATCCTTATTTTTTCACAATTACTGAGACTTTATGTGTCTGTACTGCAAGTCAGATAGGTAGAGCTGTTGAGAACACTTCATGATCATATTTCTCATGTGGTGTGTGTTATGTATGAGGACATCACATTCTTGCTAGTCATGCTTCCTAGCAAATTATAGGTAGAAAAACCTGAAATGGTTTCCTTTTGACCCTACCTTTAATGGAAAGATTTGAGAGAGATACCACATTCTGACTGTTCTTTGTCATGTTATTGTGACACAGGGTGGCAAACATTGAACATCTCCATCTAAGGTCCTGCAACTTGATCGTACAGTTTTGTAACCATGTGCCATAATTTGGTGTGTGTCTGTTTACCTGACAGTTAATAAATGCATTGAATTGGAAATGCAGGCAAATTGTGCTTTGTTTTGCTGATAACAACTTGGTATTTTATAATCTAAATTGAATATTCAGTGAATGATTGGAAGGGAGATGTTAGGGAATATCCAAAATTGCTCTTCCAAATTTATTTCTAATAGGACAGGTATTATGACTGGTAAAATATGACGGAAAGGAAAGCAGTGATTCTTCTATAAAATGAAGCCATGGTTTCATTACTAGGAAAGAAAACATTGATCTTGATTTCTGAGAATTATGTTTTTCTTGACTTTTAACTATTGCCATATTTTTGCCTTGCAAGCCGCAGTAAGCAAATGTGCAGTTGCAAAATGCTAATTCAGAGTCAAGTAGATCAGAATATTCTGTGGTGTTTAACAAAACACCTCCCTGTTTCAAGTCTTTCATTATAATATAGTATAAAATATACATTTTTCATTGTATAATTTAAACCTTGAAAGCTCTCTGGATTTCTTTTTTCTTTCCCCTCAGTAGTTTTGTTAGGAAGTTTTGCAGATGTTAGGTGAAGAGCAATGTAATTTAAAAAATGGATTTCTACATAGGCAGCTGATAAATCTTCACTGTGAGTGCCGAGCATTGAACAAGGATTAAAACTTAGAGACACTGGAGATCGGAGATGTCTTTGGTAGCAGCTACATTGGCTGAACTCATGCAACACAGGTAGCATGTAATATATTCTTTAAATGCCTCTCTGGTTTAACATTTATAATGTCATTTTAATATAAAAGTATTACTAAACCTCTAATTTGAAATTCCCTGCTGATAGCACCCAACTACAATAAGATATAAATTGAAATATGCTGTCTACATGTTGTACTTTTCCCCTGAGTGACAACGTCAATTGAGTTGATAGTAAAGGTCCAGTGATAAGATTTACAGAGCAGTTAAAGCATTCTATCTATGCAGGTTGTTGTGATGTTTGATGGGAAAATACTTCTTGTTTTCCAAAACTAAAAGTCTTATTGCAGTCAAAGCCCACAAGCTGTAGAGCTGAGAATGAGAAATTGCTGGGAAAGAGAAACCTGAGTTTACATGCTTCAGAGGATGACTTGCAAAAACATACCCTTGTATATGAAATAAAACAGAAGACTGAGAAGAACAGTTGTAATGGTGTTGGCCAGTGTTCATAACCAGTTTCTGCTGCAGTTGTGTAAAAGGAGTGGAAATGCAGGGTAGGGTCTGTAGTGCCAGCAAGTGATACATGTCTTGGATATCTCTGAAAAGAGCAATGTGTGGTTGGAACCGTTGGCTCGGGATTTTTTCCCCTTCTTTTGGTAAGTCTGCTCTTATAAGAAAACTTGTATGGTTTGAAGGTTTTGTTTATAATTTGCAGTTGCATTGCAAAATGTAATTTTTAGATGACAGGTCAGTGTGTGACAAATTTTAGCATCTGCTGTTAGGTTGGGTGGAGTGGCTAAGCAGCATGAGAGAGTGGAGACTCCTATTAATAATTCCAGGTGTGTAATTCATTGCAGTCTGGCACAGCAACTAGCTGGAAAGGACTGAGTGGTGGCTGTGGGTTAACTATAGAGAGGTTGCATGAAGAGTGCTTTTTGTGAGAGTTCTTGCTGAAAACACACCACAAGTAAACTCTGCAATTATAGCAGACCTCATTGTATTGAAATCCAATTCTTTGTATGCCTTTGGAGCTAATGATTTGTCATGGGTAATATCTGTCCAGTGGAAATGGAGCAGTCTGTAACTCCCTGTGTTGATATAGGAATATATGTTTGGCGTAGAAATTGAATAAAAGGCACCTTAAAACAATGGGGGGAAAGCCAAAGTTAATATTTTTTTTCTAAGGGGTTGTGCCCTGGAGATTTTGAAATCCTCTGGAAGGAAGATGGAATTTCCAACATCTGTGCCCAAGTTGTCATCAGTTTGTGCCAGTTCTGGGGGCAGAGAGGAGTAAGCAGGCTAGTGCTGAGTGCTTTGAGTCCTTTATTTCCTACAGCAGCAAGGAGAAAACTTGTTGGGAAAAATTACCTCCAGGTTATCTTTTTTTAAAACTCTAACCCATTATGTTAAACATGATTTTTTTTTTATTTGCTTCCTTGTCCATTTGTTTTGTGTAGTGTGGGATTTTCTTTTTCCTTTTTCTTGCTTTTTTTTTTTTCCCTACCCAACTCAAAGTCTCTCAGGAGAGATAAAATATGAAATGTACTCCCATTATATACATTAGTCATGGCAAATAGTTTGGCATATATGGCAAAGGCTAAGCTGATATTTAACAAGGGGACATTAGGAGAAACACTGGTTTTACTGTTTCTCTTCTTAATGTTGTTGGTACAGGCTTTCCATATATATTTGCCTTTTAAAGTACATCTCCAAAATCTCAGTTTCTTCTCTACCTGATAGGGCTCTGAAAACTCATGGAGTTTGTGTTGAAACAACTCTAACAGCCCTGACTGGAGATGAAAACAAAACAGAGCGGGCCGTAGTTGTCTTAGCTGAGCAGCTTTACCAAAACAAGAGCCAGGAGCTGCAAAAGCAGCATAGTGTGGGACTCGCTGGGAATGTGGGAACTAAACCCACGTTGTTAAGCTCCTCCTTCTGTTTCCCATTTATTGTCTCTGTATATTATGAAACACACTGTGAGGGGAAAATGCAGTTTTCCTGGAACTGTCTGCCTTCCTGCTGTGTAATTATTGACACTCTTCTTACACCTCACCTGAGATTAGAATCAGGACTTAAAATGCCAAATGTGTGTACCAAATGTGTGTGTGTGCATGGAGGGGACAGGAACAAACAGAGGGTGCTTCGCTTTTAAGTTTAGTTGTTTTCCAAAAGTAGCATCAGTGATTATAATTATCTTTGAGGTTTGTAGTTAAAATTTCTTTTTTGTTTAATTTCTTTTATTTTTTTTGGTGGAAAACTCTGACCCAGAGCTTGAAAATGACTTAATCATATGGATGTTCTTTGTTTTAAACAAAAATGACTGAAAGTGTGGAGTTTGGGACTTGGGTTTGCTCTGTTTAGTTGATTTTTTTTCTTTAATCTCTCATTAAAAACCCAACAGCTTATTGGCAGAAAGGCATAATAACAAGAGCACAGAGGTACAAAAGTGGAAAGGGGTCAGAACAAAAGAATTTAGAAGGAATGCGTTGCATGCAAACATTTCCAAGTAATCTAACTTTTATTATCAGTTATCAATCAATTCTTAGTTGCTCAGGAATGTCAAATTTTAGTAGAAAGAGAGAGATAACAGCAGTGATGCCAAATTTAACAAAAACTTAATGCGTAATTTATAAGAAGCAATATAGTAAGTGACTTCTGAAGTTCTTTTAGTTTTCCTCTTAATTCACCACTTCTCCTTTCAGAGCTATGTACACCTAACAGTAAGAGTTCTGTGTGACCTGCTGAGCTACTGCTATGCTGTGGGGATGGTGCTAAAATCTTTCTGATCTCATTTGGAGGAAAGGAAAATGGAGATGGGAAAAATTTCAATAATTAGTTTGGATCCTTTCTGGGGGCTATCAAAATGGGAGGAACTAGATCTTCAAAGATACGTTTTTACTTCATAGAGACTGTAGAAATTTATTTAGGAGGGTAAAAATGGGTTGTTTCCATTAAATAATAATTTTAATCACTTTAAAATACTCCTTCAAATAGAATCTGCTTTCTCAGAAGAACAAATTGTCTTGATTTTTCTTTTATTTAAATGAATTAATTTCATATGATTTGCAGCTAGACAAACTGACTTTATTCCCCTGAATATACTCCTCCCTTTTTTCCTCCTCTTCATCCTTTGTAGCATTTTATAGTTGATTTAAGGATGTAATCGCTCTGTTAGCCTCTGCCCCTCTCTATGTCCAGCTGCTTTCTCTTTGTCACGCTAATGACCCGTCACAGTGGAGCTGTCACTTGACAGAGGGTGAAACCAGCAAACGTCTCCCTTTGGGCTTTAGAAACGTTTAATATCTGTCCTGTTCTGACAGCTCAAGCCTAGCCTGTTTTACAAATGCCTCTTGCCTATTTAGAAGAAATGCTGAATAAAAGCACTGGGTGTTCTGTTGCAGGAAAGGGGCAAAGGCTTGTTTTCTTAAAGGATCAGTAGGTATGAGTGTGCAAGCAGTTACTTTATAGCAAGCTAACTGCATTTCTGGGTGTGTGTATGTAAACTTGTGAAACAGGAGTTTAACTGGTGTTGAATATGCAGCTTGTGGTACAATTATCTTGTAAATCTGAGGAACTACAAGGAGGATGCATTTGTTTTTAGTGTTCTCCATGTCTGTGTTGGGAGATGAGCTGAACAGGCAGTGAGCAGGACTAGAGTGGGGTTGTTCTTTGTGGCTGTTGCACGAATGATGCAGTTCAGATTCGTTCTTCATCATGTGTGTTGTTTACAGACATGCAAGTGTCTCGCCACCCTTTACAGAATGCCCCAAAGATGCCATGAGCCCTGCCTGAGTCTGGCGGTGACAGGAATCTGTAGCTATGTGAGGTGTAGCCCATCTCCTGCATGGTTTTAACGCTACAGCCTGTGTTACGTGACATCTTAATGGCAGTGACTGCTTGGGGAAGGTTTCCACTTCTGGATTACTTCTTCCAAAGAAAAGACAGAGACAGGATGAGGAAGCGTTTAACTTCCATTCCCTTGAGTAATGTCTTCTGCTGGCTGGGATGAACAGAGAAAATGGCATTTTGGGCAGGTTATGAGCAAGCTGCCTGACAGATTTCTGATCTCCTGGTCCTTTCTCTGACTTGCTAGCTTTTAAGATAACAAAATCATCTGGTGTTACCTTGTCTCAGCTTTCTTCAACTTGCCGTAAAACTTGCGATTTTGTGTAGAGTAGGATGCAGAGTTTTAGAATTCAGGCAATGTCAAATGTCTCAAATTTGGTAGTTTCAAAAGCTACAGTTTTATGTGTCATGGCTTTGCTTTTTTCCTGGATGCACAGAGATGTGTGAGCTGATGGTGTCTGTGAGTTAGGGCCACTTCTTTGGAAATGTGCAGAAGTTGCAGTGCATTTTTTCTTATATTTTAATATTTGTCTTAAAAAACAGACTTTTAAGTACCTCTTCAACACATGCATTGATGGCTGACATTGCCTTTACTGATATAAAAAATACAGTCTGTTTCTGCAGGAACAAATCTTATTTCTGTCTCTACTGATTAATATGTTTTCCCCCAAGGGAAGATGTATATTAGGTTGATGTGTATTAGGTTGATGACACATACAATTCCTTACACTGACCAACGTTTATTGTTCTGTGTTTGTCCTTGTTTTTTAAGAAGCCTGTAAGATAAAATTGCAAACTACTTACTGAGAACAACATGCCATATAATATTTGGAAATAGATTACGAGCAGATTAACTTCTGGTACAGAGAAGGTTGCTCCAGTCCCTGCAGAGCTGGGCACAGCTGTGGATGTTTGTGTGGTTTGAAGTTTGGATGCTATTCCAGAGACTGTCAGAGGTTTCTGCTGCTTTTCCACATAAAATTCTGTCAGTGATTACGCACAATTCAGACTAAGGATGGCATTTGGAGAAAAGATGACTGTCATCTCCTGAAACCATTGAAAGAAATATTAGCAAACTAAGATAAGGTTTTTTTTCAGCCCTAGGCTCCTCTTATCTTCCAAAGTCTTCCATTAACACATCTTAACATTCACACCCTTGCTATCCATGTACTCTGCACCATCCATTTGTGTCCCTCTCATGGCACATTCTTGTAAGGTCACCTACAGTTTTCCCCCATCCTGCCAACTCACAACCAAACATTGGCCTCTTTTCATTTACTGCTTCATTCAAGGTCACTGTTCAGTTGTGTAGCAACACTTTCTCATGGTACAGGGAGGGCTGACCCTTTTGTTGGCATCTTCTGTTGACTCTCTGAGATGAACCAAGAGGTCTGCCTCAGGTTGCTCTGACATGTATTACACTTAGGAAGATGTCATTGTTACATCTAGAGGTGAACATGTTTGTAAGAACTGCAGAAGAGTAGTGGTTGAGTGGGACGGTGGTACAGGTACCTCTGTGGGTAGGACAGGCAAACAGGTGCATAGGTAAAGTGTTGTAACAAAATAATCAAAGTTCTGTGGTACTTAAATCCAAGTCAGCTCTTATTTTCTGCACTTGAACAGATCTTCTCTTTCCCAGCTTCTGGTAAATTAAAAAGGGCTAAATACTCCAAATTTGGCAATGAAATTTAAGTTAATCACATGTCATGTATCTTTGGTAGATCAGACTTCTAAAAGTCATGGGATCATTACTGTTCAACCTAGGTTTTGTAGGTTTTGTGCATTGCAGAGTACTAAAAGATTTAATTTCCTTCCAAATAGAAAAAAGGAGTTAAATCAAAATTTGCAAGGGCTAGAAGTGACTTTGTCATTTTGTGTAGGTGGTTAAAGCATATCTGTGCAGAGTAAAGCAATATGTCTTTAGATCATAAATATATTATATAATTTGTAGCATAACATAAATAATGTTAGGTGGCCGAGAGTTTGCTTGTCAGTGGTAAATAGGACTTGAATTCCTCTTTGGATATAGTGTATATGCTATGATCTTGTAAAGCCTTATTCATACACATGAGGATTATTTTTGTGTATAAGGCCTTAAAGGATCAGATCCTATCATCTAAATTTGCAAGGCTTCATGACTCATTACTGCTTGTTTTTTTGGGGTAATTGCTGACAGAAGAGATCCAGTGTAGTGGAATTAAAGTAAATAATAGAAAGTTACCTTGTGTTCCAGCATTAAAACTTCCCTTTTAAAAAAGAGTGTGAATCTGTGCAGGGAGGAGTATGGATCCATGCTCCTTTGTGGTGCTTAATAGCATATTAGTGGTCTGACATGTTTTCAAACCAGTACTCTGGAGTGTTGAAGCCTCACCAGCTGCAGGGATTTGTAGAGTTGGAGGTGGAGAGGGGTCTACAAAGAGCCCATCAGCTCCTCTGCACAGCACTGCCCTTACAGGGGGCCATCACTGCTGTCTTCCCATTTGTGCTGAGCATTTGGGAGAAGCAAGGCATGGTCTTATATCTCTCATCTAAGCTGGCTACTTGCTTTGCTTTCTGTGTAAGTTCTCAGGATTTTTTTTTTTGTTAGCTTTGCTGCACTTTTTAAATGGAATAACATGAAAACAACAGATACCATTTCAGAGAAGCTTTTATAAATTTTATAAATGATCCCTTTTTATCCCCATCCATATGGCAAGAACATAAAATATCAGCAAATAATATTATTTTCTGGATCGCTGGGAAAATTTGTGGAGCGAATCTGCTCTTAAACTGCAAGACAGCAGTTTGTAGTCTTTTCTGTACAACATACCGTCTCTTACTGTGTATTTTGGCAGCACTTGTAATCTCCTGCTCTGTAAAAATCTAAGATCCTTTTATACAAAGATATCACTCTGAAGGGAGCCTCCACATGCATTTCTTATTGATCTTTTTAGTATGATAAATTTTTTTTCATGCCTTTCTCTGAAGCATTTAAACCTGCTGTTTTGCTTTGACATTTCTGTAATTTCAAACTGTATTATGCAGAAGTTGGTAGCAGTGTTCAAAGCCAAGGACTTGATTGGCAAGTTTTAGCTGTGAGTAAATTTTCACAGCTGATCCATAAATCCCCAACAGACCATTAGGAGCTTCAGAGCAGCTCTGGCAAACTCCCCTACAATAATTGTAGTTTTAAGTTTGTTATATTTAGTTTTCTCACCTCTTAGCTGGATGCCAGGGGGACTTCACTAGGAGCAAAACAGCTCTGTATCTACTTTTTTCCTCCAAGCTCGCAGTTTGCACAAATAGCATTGCGTGGGAGGAGGGCTTGCTGATTGGCTCCTGGTGGACAAAGCAGAGACTGACCAAGAGTGTGACTTGTGACAAATGGACCCCAGATCTGGGGTTAGATGTTTCGGTAATTCAAGGAGACTTGGAGTACATAATTTTTATCCCTCCACCTCCAGGCCCTGTTCTTAAGAAATAACAAAACCATCAAGGAAGCAGGAAAAAAATGCATCTTCAAGCTTGAACATGACAGAGTTGTATATAACTGTGTGAGACAGAGAGGCAGCTCTTAATTTAATTTCCCTGAGGTAATTGTACTTATTTATCTGTAGCGAAGCTGGCAGAGTGACCAGCTTTTAGGAGTCAGCACTGCTCTAAGAACAGAACTGCAAGGGTGGCAGCGGCGGGAGCAGCGGGCGTTGCTTTTTGGGTTCCGGGGTTTGATGGTGGCGGTATTGCTGGCCCAGCTGGAAGCCTGGCTTGGAGAACACATCCCCCTCACATGCAGGAAAGCCAGTGCTACAGGGACTGCATTGCACCTTTGATAAGGCCTGGAGAATACTTCTTATATAGTACTGCCAGACAGCCTAATAAAGCCAGAGGAGAGGTTCCTGTCGTTCCCCTGCATTTAGATCATGCTGAGTGGGCTCTGGAAGCAAACTCAGACTTGTTTGAGCAAGCAATAAATATTTTGTATGTTTCTTTCTGAAATCAGAACTGCTTTGCCAAAGATGTACTTGCCACTTGGTGAAGTCTGGTGTATCACCTTGCTGAAGGGATGAGAGGGCTGTGTAGAAGGAAGGGGTGTGTCTGCATGGTAAATTTTTTCAAAGGGTATTTTTCCTTTTCTAAAAGACAGAAAAATAAACTGAATCTCTCTATCCTCTGCCACAGAAAATCAAACTCTCATACCTAGAACCCATGAATAATTTGTTTACAGAGGAAGGTGAAAGAGAAACATTATCTGAATGATTTAGGAAGGAAAATGAAGAAGAATTGGTCTTTGAATTTTCTTTTTTTTAATTTATTTAGAGCAAGAAAAGCAGAGGTTTCATTTATATTAAAAGCTCCTTCAAACAAAAATACCTTCATGTTACAATATTAATTTAGGAGGATCAGAAGCTTTGTTGATTAGAGTCTTGCTAGGATAACGATAGAGTAAGTAGCTATAAATAGGGATGCAGTGAGTGATGATCTCTTCCTACAAACTTTGTGTTGAACTTAAGCAGGAGAAAGTAAAAATATCAGCCAACAACCTTCTTGCAAGGAGACATGTCTAAAATAGAGGGTCTTCAGGAAAACAAAACAACTTGATCATCTCTTCAGTCTTTAGTTTCAAGTGCTTTAGCTTCATTTGATGCAAGAAGTCAAGTGGAAGTTGTCATTCCAATAGTGGGAATAGAGTGCTCTTGATGCCTGGGCCTGTTTCGGTATCTGACACTTAAACTAGAAATGCTAGGAGTGATAAGAGTGAATGAGCTAATTTCATGTGTACAAATGAAATGCAGAGCATGCTTCTGCTGGGAGAAAAGACAGTGACCTTCATCTGAATAGCATAATGGAAAAAAGTTCTCAGAACTGTGTGGAACTTCAAAAATAAATGGGGATTGGGCTAGGTAGGATTGTGGAAAAAAATAGAGTAATTAAAAATGCAAAACTGTGTTCAGATTAAAAACAAAAGGTATCAGTTATATGGGTGTAAGCAAACTACACACATCTTCCTTGGCTCACGTGCCTTAGTGTTGTGCTCTGCTTTATGTCCTCAAGAGCTGAATGGATGGGAAGCAGGTCACTAAAAGGGTCCTTCTGTGCCTTTGGACATACAATTCACTAAGACAGTGCACCAAAGATCATAATGGCAAGGTGTCCTCACCTAGGAGTTGCTGATCAGCAGGATGTTAATGCAAACTTCGACTGACGTGCGTTTCACTTCCCTGGCAAATAACGTTTGCGAAGTGCTTATTCACAGAAGCAGCTGGAGTGAATCAATGAGCAGTATTAATGCATGTGGAATTTTACAGGTGGAGCCTGAGATGAATCCATAAATAAAGGCTAAACATAAGAGGGGGGGTGGTTCCAAAGTCTTGCTGCTGAATGTTGCTCTGAAATACAAGCAAAGGAATGTAACTGTGGAAGAGGATGGGAGACTTTAACAGACTTATTTTGACTGCAGGATTAACTCAGACTTCTGCCTAGGTTTTAACCATTGTCATCTATCAAGAAAATTAGCCTTAGTTAAAAATGTGCTCTTGTGACACCTGAGGATTTCGGGGAGAATCTGACCTTCACTTGCATAGCTGACACTCTGGGAAGAGTATGTTGGAAAAATAACCTACAAGCTGGTTAGCCTCCATTTCCACCATTCTCTGAAGGACAGAAAAGTTCTCAATGTGATGCTATTGGACAAGAAGAATTTCAGTTCTGCCCCACTGAGAAAATTTGCCAACCTGAAACAGTGTTGGATGGGCAGGGACCTGCTGTGGGGAAGCTTTTGCTTGGATTAGGTTAATCAGAGATATGTCAGGAAGGTGAAGCATGTGAGGGAACCGTACCCAGAGGAAGAATCTTTCTTTTTGTGGGAAGAGTCTATGTACTTCTCCCGGCTTTTTTGAGAGAACCTAGGCATTATGCCAGTATTAAGTCAAATAACATTTCTTCTCTCCTGCACCCACCCACCTTTTTGGTTGGTGTTGACATTTTTTTCCCAACTGTTAATTAAAATGAGAATGAAGTTAAGGTGCAAACTCCATCATTTCCTTTTCCCTCCTCATGACAGAAGACTATAACTTTAGTAATTGCAATAGGTGACTGATGGGAAAACAAAGTGTCTATTCCTATGTGGATGTTATTTACCTATGAAATGGCCAGAGCAGTCGGGACATTCTCAAACTTGTGTGTATGTCTTTGAAAGTGAAGTGATTTGAAGAAGCAAATAAGAACTTTTTCCTGATTGAAAGAGTGCCTAGGCTTATCTAGGGTCACAACAGGATATTAATAGAACATACTGCATTTCCTTCACATAAAAATACGAAGGGCACTTTGCTGAGAAAAAATCCTGCTGTCCCTTTCTGTCTTTGGGACCAGCTCATCACCCAGCTAAAATTAAAACATGAAGTCAGACAGTTCTTGCTTTCTATTTTTAAACTGCTTCAGCATATGAATGTGAGTGTGAAATCTTTCTTTAGGCCTCTCTTAACTTAATTACCTACTTATTCAAAATATTCTCTTCTCAAATTGCTGAGCTATAATTATACTAATCTTTTCTGTAGACACACTTTAGCTACTTGATGTTTGTTTAATTAGTTTTATGTTTAATTTGTAGTTCTGTTATTATTTACAGTGATGGAAACCTCATGGTAAGTGTTTAAAATGTATTTTGGTATGTTAAAAAATTAGCAAGTAGATAAGGTTTTTACATATCAGCTCCATGTATTCTGGAAAATATAATGAGGAAGTGGACTTCTAAAAAAGTATTCCAATTAAATGAAAACAATGTCTTTTTATTCGTTCATTTATTCACATATTTTGCTTTGTGCAAGGTTTTTCGCATTTTATTTTGGTTTTGTGTCTTTTCTTTTGTTTGTGTGAACGGGGTGATGTGATCCCAGAACAGGAGGTGCAGTGGAACTCCTTAGATACAATAGTTCCATACCATTTTTCTGCTGATTTGAATATACTGAATTCTTCTTCCTGCATTTCAGTGAGTTTGAAAAAAATCCCTGCAATTTCCTTTTAAACTGAGCTGCCTTTGCTTGCCTAGAGTGTTCCTGTTTTCCCGTGGCACAGTCTCAGCCTGCAGAGGGTGTGCTTCCTCCTGCAAACCCTCCTCTCCCAGCTCAGCGCCCATAACACCCTGTCCATGAACTCGGTGTTTGGAACCCAGTGCTGCACCCAGAGGTACCAGGGGAAAAGGGTGTCTGTTCCCTGTGGCATTTGTCCCTTGACTTCTTTGACTTTGAGCTGTTTGAAACACAGGCTGTGTGACTTATTCCCAACTGACCCCTTCCACTGGAAGGGACACTCCTGAGAGAACACAGTGTTTCTTTGCGTACTCTTTTGTGACTGGCTCTTGATCCTAACCATAGTGCAAAATGGAAATAGAGGCCCTTTCCTTCTCAGTGTTTTCCTGGTTCCTTTGCTTTTGTCAGTGAGGAGTAGCTGTGATGTCAGAGATTTCAGGAAGAATTTTCCCCTGCAGTTTCCCATGTCTGATCAAGCAGTGATCAGGCTCCACTGTGCTGAGTCCTTTGTGTTCTGTCAGGTGGGTGAAGCTGGGCGAGGTGGTCAGTTTTGAAAGGCATTACCTTAACATCCACATACTCCTGCAGCGTGCTTGTGGGAGTCTATTTGCAATCCTACCCTTGACAACTACATGAGTAAATGGCCTGCTGCAAACTGTCTTTAGGGTGACTGGTACCTGGGGATGGCAGCAAGTGTGATCACATCTGCCCAGGCAAATCCCACTTGCTGTTCTGACTTTCACACATCTTCTGCTTACTAGAAACACAGGAGATTTCACAGATTTGGGTATTGGATGACAGCGCATTTGTATCTCTGGTGAGAAACATGTTGCTATTCACAGTGGTTAGTGTCAGTGTAGTTAGATAGCTAGACAGTGATGTTAAGTAACACAAACCTGGAGTCACAGACTTTTGGACACGTCCTCCCCATGCCAATCTTGGTGCTTGGAACAGTTTGCCCATTAATTTGTTCCAAGCTTCCACCCCCTCCCTGACCTCTCCAGAAAACCCTTGGCAAACCATCGCTTCTGTAAATCCTCCTGCCTTGGCTGGCTGCAGTCCCTCTGTTCATGCTCTCCTGTACTGTTGCCCATTTTTTACTTCAGATGGAAAATTTGTCAGCACAAAAATTTATGTGAGTATATTACATCCTGTAAAGAAATACACACAGCTCTTGTTCTTTGAGGAATGTAAAATTTAATTTTCAGATGTAAATACAGATGTGATGTTCACCTAGGCATTTTTCTTAAATAAGGCTAATTACATTAACATTTTCTTTTCTCTGAGGCTGTAGTCCAATGTTAGAAATGCCAAACTAACTGTACCTGCAGAAATTCTACATCTGTTATTTTTGTCTGCATCTTCTGCTGCTGTTTAGCTTTCAAAACTGATTCGTTTTGTATGTTTATTTTTGTAAATGAATTAGTGAAACACATGACTAAAAGCATCTTGGCAAAATCAGTGGGTTTTAATGGTGTTCACATACTTCTGTGCTTGAAATGAAGCCTGAAAAATTTGTCCTCTGGAATGTTACATTATGTTTTGGCCACTGGAAGTGAAGCACCTGACAACATTAAGCTATCAGAAGGATTTCCAGTCATGGGCAAGCAGCCATTATGTGTGTGTTGATCCACAGTAGGAGATCTGGACAGCTTTTGATTTACCAGTGCTCATCTGTTCAATATGAGCTGGCTATCAGGACAGTAGTTACCTTCAACATTGATTGAAGAGTACTGAAAGGGAAAGGGGAATTTTATGCATGCAAGCAATTCTAGTAGAATTGCTGATTGTTCTTCTAGATAATCTTAAAAATGCATATTTTAAAGTGGCAAAAAGAATTATTTTTGTAATGGCTGTGCCTGTTTAAAAATATCTTACCAGCTTTATCTTATTTTAAAGCAGACACTTGGAATTCTCTGACGCCCTTTTCAATAGATGGGGTTAAATAACTGGAGAATTAGAAACTGTGTCTGTTTTTTAGGAGCTTGAGCATTTATCCTTCTGTTTGAGTGCTGCAGAGTTCACACAAACAGATTTATTAGCTGAACTAAATGTGTGGTTTTAAAAAGACTATAAAAATCCTTACGTGTTCTTCATATTGGGGCTTTAAATAGTTGTAATAGTAGACTATATCTGAAGAATTTTAAGCATCCTCCTTTTTATTTCCAAAAAAGACACATGAAATGTATTTACTTAAGTGGGTAGTAAAACTAAAGAGCCAGGTCGTAAAGCACTTTTCATTGAAATGAATAAAAATAGCGGCAAGACTCCTGTCCTGTGATCTGATTAGGAAACCAGATAAAATAACTTTTTTGTATAGCATATCATGCAAATGGAATAAAAAACATCTATCTCAATGTTAGTAATAGAGATGAATGTAATAGATCAACATTTTTATGTGTGCATGTGGTTTTGTGTGTGTGCGTGTTTGTGCATTTGTATACAGTTTTATTTATGTAAGGAGATCCTGTTTTAGAGATTATGCACAATTTTAGCTATTAATATTACTAACCTTTCCCAATATATAAATACTCCATTCTAGTCTCCCACACAGCTGCTGTGTCATCCAAAAAGGCCTGTGCTCCTTTCACCAGGGAATTGTGTAAAATCAGTATTAGAATCATGATGTATGTAGTAAACTACATTGTGCAAAATATGTCTTGGTTTCCTACCACATTTCTGGGGCCACTTGGGTCAAAGCATTGATATGGTGGAAGGTGGCTCTATATTTTCAGGGCACAATTTTGGAAACAAATGATTTGCTTTTTTCCTCAGCTGAGATTTCAGATTATGTCATGACCTAACTTTTACAGTAACTTGTAGAAAGTATTCCTTCTATAGGTTTCACCACATTTGTAATAAATTTGTGACAAGGTTAGCCTGACCTGATTGTTTAGAGAGATGGAGATCATGGAAGAGTTGAGATTGTTGTATCAATGTGGCTTGGTATGGAGAGTGTGTGTTTATACATATGTACACATACATAGACATGTTTTCTTGAACTGTGGAAAATTACCCTGTTGCACATCTCCTTAGGGATACCGAAGTCTTGGAAGTAAAATGGGAATGGCTGCCTGGGAAAGCCAATCCAGAGGTTTCATTTACTGAGCTCTCTGCATGTTGCCCTATTAAGGGCTTGGCTTTGTCTTACTGGAAAAAAATATCTTAAGAAGCATGGTGGTATGTGTCAGTCTGGGGCTATTTGTAAAGGGGATCCACTGTGAAGCTAAACTGCTGAGTGCTGTTGACTCTTGTTGGCTTTCAGCTGTGGAACAAGTTTCACAGAAATGGATCTAAGGGGTGTTGTGTAGACTTTGCTTTGCCTTTCAGAAGCAGTGCTAGTCTCTTGCTGGCAACGAGCAAGGCTGACTTCTCTTGTAGTGAGAGTGAACCCTGCAGCATGTGCATCCTGGCCCAGAAATAAGCTAGGATGCTGAACATTCCTCATGGGAAAAGGAAAAGTGGGTGACTCTAAAGGCAACGGTGACTGTACAAAACACAATGTTTGTCTGCTGAGCTGCTCTGTGATACATTCTTAGGGCAGCATTTCTTTTCAGCAGCTGACCACGAGCAGTTTTGTCTGCCCATGTCAGCACAGGAGTAGTGGATAGACCAGGAATAACCTGTAGACCCGGTCACTGCTGTGGCTCTGCCCACTGCCAGCCTGTCCCACCCACTCCCTGAGCTGTGACCCAACTCTCTGTGTTGTTGTCTAATGCCATCACAGTGTTGAGTCTCTCTGCAACCCGATAGAGGATGCTAACCAGGCACTGGGGAATGTTCGAATCACCTTGCTCGTCCTGGAAAGCTCTATCCCAGTATGGCTTCTCTGAGCTAACTAATCCACTGCAAGAATGGATTTAGCAAGAAAATTTACCAGGGGAGATTTGCATTGGTACGTAATTGGTTAAGGATATAAGCTGAAAATCAAGTTTGTACTTAGGTATGGTTTTTATAAAGAACAATATCCTACTTAGGATTTCAGTAACATATTTTACAAATCACTCTTCAGAGGCTCTTTCTGGAGCTCAAACAGTTGCATTATAAATGAAGAACGGATTCAGGGGGCTTCACAGTATTAGTGATTATATTGTAATGTTTTCCAGATGGTAGAACGTGATGTAATCCATACTGCCCAGTTTGTTTCACTGCATTGGATACTGTTATTTTCAGTAAGTAACCAAGAGACTGTAAGAAGCTCATCAGGCTATTATGAAAAATAGCTGGTTAATCCATATGTTCTTTATTATGTTATGAAAACTGCAGATTAACAAATCACTTGGTGAATGCAGGAAGATTGATTGCTACTCAAAGCTCTTCGAGAACTGGATATGCAACTTGGATTAGCTTAGCTCAAGCTACACATTGGTGAATGAATTCCATTTTCCTCAGGGCAATGAAGTATTTTACATCTGTTCAATTGCAAATTCCCTTAGCTGCTCTGGGTAGTTTTGAGTCCTCATTGGAGAAATGGCAAGAATGTTGATTTGTTGCTGTTTACATTGATCTGAAATAAAATCACAGCATTAGCATCACTGGTTGTGTGGGCATGGTGGCTAAGGTCAAATTAATTGCAGCTTGCAGTTGCTCATAATTCTGCCAGTGTTCGTGCAGTAATGTTGTTTACTAACTGATGCTTTTATTAGTCTGACAAACCATCATTTGAATGGCAAACCCATCAAATTTAAGTAGGCTCTTAACTCAGGATTTTCTCAGCATTAATTGAAGGCGCCAGGGGTACTGCACTGGGACAGGTGCAGTATTGCTGTGAAGAGGGAGGATTTGAGGAGTATGCGGGGAAGGAAAACTCCTTGTGCATCCTGACATCCAGCTGTGTAGGGTTTCTCACTTGAACCCATGTACAAGAAGTGTTCAAGGGAGATTAGGCCTGGGGTAGGAGGTTTCAGTCTGCTGGCAGTTATCCTGTAGAGTGGGCTTTGTAGGCACTTCTTTAGGCTATCCTACTCTTTGGTTAAACCCAGAAAAATGGGATGGACAGAAGAATAGCAAAAGAGACATAAATACATGGTTTTTACTAGCTTCTGGAAAGGAAAAAAATTCCTGAGGTGGGTTTAGTATCTTGTGGTTGTCTCATTATCCATGGACCAGTTGGCTATAGGTTGCCATTGGGAGGTTCAGATCACTGGGGCAGTTGATCTGATCTGGCATAGCACTTTCTAGCCTGTCTGTAGGCTTTCAGGCAAGGAGGGTTGGAACAGGAGCTGAGAAACACTGGAAAGAAGAGCAGTTTCCAAAACAGTTGTTTTTTTAATGGTTGTGTGTTGCTATTTTACCCAGTGACTCCCTCATCTGTTTTTTATCATGCATGGCATTGACTAAATGGTAGCTGTTTTTATTTTTCCTTTATCATGTCTCTGGGGAATTCCACAGTTCAGTGTCAGAACAGCCCCTTGTAGGGATGGAGGGAAAGAGAAGAGGTTTGCATGATGTACATGCCTCGTTTTACAGTTTCCTGATGATCTTCACTTTGGCTGCTTCTAAGGAGCATTTGTTGTTCGTAGTGACTCAGCCAGGCTTGTTTATTGACTCAGGTTGTCTTTGCTCACTGCAGTGTTGCTGGTGATTAGTATGCTTTGCCATTCTGATTGCTATGGCTTGTCCTCTGAAACAAAATTAATCACGGTGGCTTTTGGAAATTGAAGCGTAGCAGACACCTAATTACATTTTTCATTAAATATTCCTCCAAGTCCAGGGGAAGAGCTGTGATGCTCAGTTTCCTGTAACCTCTTTGTCTCTTTTTGCAAAGAGTTTGTGGAGAACGGGCTCACCAGTTACTTAAGGGCTGAGAGGGGGGACAGAAGAAGGGAAAAGATCCTGAAAGGATGGTGTTTTCATGGCCTTTTCCCACAGACCTTTTCCCTTTCCTCTTCTGCTCCTCAGCAACTTTTTCTTCAGGTTTTCTCCCACACAAAATCTTTTTAGTCTTCCTAATGTCCTGCCATGTCCAGATCTGCCATATTCCTAGTTTCTTCTCTTTTACCAAGCCTTCTTTGATTTTAGACTTTTTTTTGTGTGTATGTAATAATTGGCTCCTTCTTCCTCAACAGCTGAACCTTGTGTATAAAACACAAAGTAGAAATATCCATTGCTTCTTCTGGTTTGTAAGAAATGCCATAGAGAATCGCAGCAGACTGGACACCTGGCAGGGTTTTTGCTCAGAAATCCAGCCCACTGACTTGGTTTAAGATGGTAGGAATGGAAATGCAACATTTGTTTAACTGAGAGAGACCAGAGATTTTCAGACTTGATAGAAAGAGAAAACTGTTTGTTCTGGACATTTAACATTTATTTAAGCCTGCAAATGCTCTATTAACAGCGGCTTTCTAGCACCACAGGGTCTCTCCTCAAAAAAAACTTGACTTTCTTGATGGAGGGAGTGACTGTACAAGACATTACCTTCCTGAGTAGGGAACTGTCTGTGATTCGAGGAACCCTTTCCTGTATTTTAAAGAGGCTATAAACCGAGTGGGGATCCTGCCTGGGAGGATTTTTGGCGTGCAGAGCGCTGCTGTAAGCATAGATTTTGTGTTGGCTCAGCGCGCAGACTGCAGGGCTCGCAGCCGCAAGCGCAAAAGGTCAGGATCGCATTTAGCCCATAACTATCAACTCTGTGATGCACTATTAGTCATAGAAACTTGAGAAATTTGTTAGATACCCTGAGTTTGATTTGGATATCTTGGGACAGTTTTTAAAATTCTGTCGCAGTTTAAAGTGGTACTGCCAGTAGAAAAGTCAGTTGATCAAAAGACAGTATTTTAAAAAGATTTTACTTCTCTTCTGCTTTTTGTGACTTTGCCACCATCTTCTAATTTTGAAAGAAAAAAGTTATCTGTAGGTGTAAAAACTGTATGTCTAGAAATAAATTCTTTAGTCCTAATATGGTTATAGTATGTTAATGTGTCTATTCAGTTGTAGCAGTAGTACAGGATCATTTTAGCACAAATAGGTTAAAAATTCTCCAGATACAAGTGAGATTTATTTTTAATTATGCTCCTTTATTTATGTTCCTTTAACATTCTTAACTACATTTTTCTTCCCACCTCAGCTCTCAATTTGTAATTAAACCCAATTAGGCAATTTTTGTGAATATGTAGTGTGGTACCATATTTTGTTGTTATTTCTTAGGAGTTGTGTTTATCTAAATCTACCATGTCAAACTGTAACTTTTATTGGAAAGCTACAGAGCAAACCATAAACCATCTTTCCTGCACAAATCACTTTAATCATTAAACATCAGGTTGTGCATATTAGCCTCGCCCTTCTTCTGTTTAAAGGGGCAGGCTCTTATGAAGCAGTCACATGACATGGTTTTTTGTTCTACTTACAGAAATATATCTTTTTTTCAGAAATCATAGAATAGGATATCAAACCGCATTGGGTTTTTTTCCCCCATTGATATTAGATATTATCAAACCAATAACCATCCAGAAGTCTTGCCCTAGGCAGAGACTCTTTTTAGTATATTAATGGGAAGCGATGTGGAACTGCTGTGTGGATGGGACAAGCAAAATGGAAAATCATTCGAGTGTATCCATTGGTCAACAACAACATACTGTGGCACATCAGACAATTTTACTGTAATGAAATATTTTCTATTTAGATAGATTTTACAAAATAATGTCTCACATTTGGTCATATAGTATCTCATTCTTGTTTACTCTATCAGTGTATTTCTTCCCTCCAAGACAACTGCAGAAATGTCCCATTTTTGTGCTTGTTCTCTAGTTATGTTGAACACAGAAGTTGAAAACGTTAGCTCAAGACACTGTTACTTTATAAGTAAATTTTAAGTTGTTTGCCGTTCTTGGATATATATGTAGTGCAGAAGGAGAACACATGTTTTTATTTGTATCCCATCAACAAGATTGTGTGTCACTGAAAAAACCCTCTTCCAAAAGCAGGAGTTAATTTTTCTGGCAAAAGAAATTCCTGTGGGGTTAGAATCTCAGATTGGAGACAGACAGATCAAATTCTTTATCACTTCTAAACTAAACATATATCATATTTAGCTTAGAATTTAGTTTAATTTATATAGTGAAAGCTATTTAGGCATGTCTGAATCTCTGTAGTGGTATTTTGAATTATTTTTCAGAGCACATACAGGAAAAAACTTGACTTTTTTTTACATTAAATGACTATTTTTTTAGCTTAGGCTTGGAAATACCTCATTAATTTACTTTAGTTCAAATTTGTGAATATAGATCTTTTAAAGTGCACATTCAAGAACAAATGTAATGGAATAATGTTAATTTCATCTAGTTTAGTAGGTGGTTTTGTTCTGTTCTATATTCCAATACTTTGTCAAATGTGATTAGTTAAATACTACTGAATAATACTTGGGCTTTCAGTTACTATTTACACATGATTTCCCCCTTGATTTAATGAAATTTTTGTTCTCTCTGCAACTATTCAATGCCTTAGGATTCCATTATATCTGAAGGTTTCGAAAGGCAAATATTAATTATTTTCTAAAGCTTTCTGATCTTGAATTTAAAACATGTTATGAAATTTATGTTCTTGTACAGTCTTGGAAAAAAACTTGTCAGTACTCAGTTTACAGAATAGATGATTTTAGAGTATATGATTTTAAAATAAAAGCAAAGACTTGCCTTTAAAAAGAAGAAAAAGTTTCTTATGCAAGAGAGTCTTGCACTGGAAAATGTTTTTGTTCTGTTGGTTAGTAAGGAAATCGACATGTCTCAGCTAAAAAGCATCCCACCACTTTTTTATTAATCAAACTGCATATCTCAAAATCTGGTTTATTTAATTTTATTATTAAATTATGAAATTCTGTAGTGGAGAAAGTGTGGATCCAAAATCTGCCTATTCCAATTAGATAAAATGAACTGATTTTTAATTGGGAACACCGAGTGGAAGCTGGCAGATAGTCTTGTTCAACACATTTACCTGGTCCTTAATCTACAAACTCTAGTTTACATTAACTTACAGATTATCCTGACCTTAAGTTCTGTTTCAAGCACCCTGTTCCCTTTCAAAAGATAAATTTTCCATAGGCCAGTGCTTATCTGCCTGGCTTCTAGGCTGGCTGGGATTTAAGCTATACTGGCTTGGACAACACAAGCAGTTGAACCATGTGAACTCACATGAGTGCTCAGCAAGAACATGGGGAATTACTGAATTTTTATCAGAGGAAAGCAGACAACATTTTATAAGAGGAGAAACACAAAAGCAAAGATAATGAATCAGAAAAGGTAGCGTATTCATTTGACTTGATGATACTGGTTTGTTAAAATTGCTTAGAATAACATTTTGTAGTTAATGCTAATTTTTCCTTGATATATAAAAAGGAGAACACAGTGAATCTCACTGCTGTGTGTGGCTATCTGATTTTTTGCTAAGCATTTGTGCCTCCAATGTGTGATATTATTGTGTTGAGTAAAAAAAGGCAGAGACAGGTCTATGTGTTTTGGTTTTAATTTTCAGTGGAATGGGGTAGTGGTGGTTTTGTTGAAGATGCCTATTGAAAGCATAACGTACAAGAGAAGGGACTTCGGGGTAGGATTTATTTTTCTTAATTGCTCCTGTTACTCTTGAAAAACATGCTTTTTCTCAAACGTCATTCAGAGCTGTTCCCAAATGATTCCACAGCAGATATGGGTGCTGTTTTTCTTAAGTGCTTAATGTGGTTTGCAAAAGACTGAGAATGAGATAACTGTGGAAATGTTCTCTGCTGCTTTCAGATGCAGACAGTCTATTTTTGACCTGGAGACCAATATCAAGCCCTGGGTTTTTGTCAGGTCAAGGGGGTGGGCACCGAAGACCTTATCTCTTTTTTCCTTTGTTGACAACATACCCTTATCTTCCCTGAGTCCTGGGGTGACTGCTTGATAGTGCTGGCATTTAAAACACCTAGATAGGAGAAGTCACAAACTTTTGGCTATTTTTAAGGATGCTCACTAGAGTCTCTAGCAAGGCTCAGTGAGCTGCAGGACTGTGGGAGAGCACTGCTAGTGAGACCAGAAAGCCATGGGACACCATGCTTCCTTAAACAGAGATCTATCAAAAGCATGAATTAGTGTTACATAAGTGTAAACAATTTGGAAGTATAAAAAAATTTATAAACATCTTTATTTATTGGTTTTGTTCAATAGGTGTTCTTTCAAAGTGTATTTTTCTGGTGCATTTGCGATTTTTTTTTTTAATTAAACAGTTAAGTCATCTGTTTTTAAGAAGGGCCACTCCAATTACCTAATGCCATAATGTTTTATTCAAGGAGAAGTTATTTATGTGCATTTTTTGAAAAGATTTTTTTGTTAGATAAGCAGTAAAAACTTAATACAGCCCTTCATAAAGGTAAAGCATTGAAGGAAGCTTTAGAAGGAACACATCAAATTCTGTGTAAACTGTTAGACTGCATTAAAAAGTGCTTTGTCTGTGCTGTAATGTGCTAGTGGGCAGATTCACTCACATTGTGTTAAATGATGGGTTTTGTTTAACCATTGAGTGTTTTGGCTTGACACTGCCCCCTGCCCCAAATTCTTGATCCTGCAGTGTTGAAAGAGCAAAGCAGTTTAACTGCAGAGTTGCTGCTCTCTCTCTCTTTGTGGGTTATTAATAAAGAATTACGTAACTGTGAAACTGTATGTTTTAATTGGCTTTATTGATGTTGGTATTTAAAAAGTAGAATAAAATAATGTAAATAAACTGTAACTGTGAAAATTTATGAAATCTGTAGCTGCAAATAATGCACAAGAAGAAAAGCCAATTAGAGACTGTGCATTGTTATCACTATGGATAAATAGAGATGGTTTTGGCAAAGTGGTAGTTTTTCCTCTGTTTTCAGTCTCTTATATATTATAACAACTTCCTTTACTGGAAGGGAAGGGGCAAAGAGAAGAAATAATTTATTCAATATAGGCATTTAACTGGCAAATAGTTCCCTATCTAAAGACACATCTGCAAAATTTGGGCAGAACTTTGAAGGAGGAAGTGAAAATTCATGAACTTCTGTATTAACAGAAAAATGAAATATTCTTTGTGTGTGTTCAGACTATATAAAAATGTAATTATTAAAAATCACTAGGTTGCCTCTGTCTTTTCAACTTAATCATACCATGGCAAATACATTGCAGGAACATTTTCCTTATGGTAAACACAGAATACTCTTTTCAGGAGTTATAGAGGTTATTTTATGCCAATTGTTGACATGCCTACCAACATGAGCAATTGTTGTGTAATTGGAAATAGTGGTAAATTATACCTGTAAAAGAAAATTAAGGTGACAAATAATATGTGTTTGACCTTGTGTTCATGAAGCCTTGCAGAAACTACTATTTAACAGCTGCATCTGTGTGATTTTATTAGGCAATGGGTGAAAATCTCTGTATGAGGGGAAAATACTGCTGTGAACAAAGGAAAACTGAAATTCTTTCAAAATGAGTCCTTAATCAGAGAAAACCTAGTTATCATACAGGCAGTTTACACAGTCCAGCAGTTCATGTGTAAGGGCTTCCTGAACATCTTCAATGTGTTAACTGCTTTATCTCTAAATGTTGTTTATCTGCAATATTAATCTCATGGACCTGGGTGAACTGGTCTAAAATGGTTAGAACGAATTTTAACTAACTTAGAGTATTTCTGTACCGAATGAAAAAAAGGTGCCACGAGTTGGTATTAAGTTTAAAAAGTAATTAGAAGAGATGAACAGATATTTCCTTGATATCATACTTTTTACTTATATCATTATAGATAGTTCCTCAATGTCAGGTTAAAAACAGAAGTTGAAACGACAGAGTAAAACATAGCCTAATTATGCCCCTGTTCTTCCTGAAGCAACAAAGACCTTCATACCCTTCAGAAGAAATTTGTTGGCTTAACTTTTTAATTACTGTTGCAATAAGTGTTTTCTGTTGCAGTCATCCCCACAAGTGATCCTCCTATAGTAACTACAAACAGTCCTAGTTATTAGCTAAAAACTCCGAATCAGACAATGTGGTCACTCCTTGTCCTGGGAGCTTGTAATTCTAACTACACAGATTTCTGAAATGCTCTTACAAAATATTACAAATTTAGCTGCATAGGCTTCCTAATCCTATGGTTTGTCAATGCAGATTAATCCCCAGTGTCCCCCCTAGTCGTCCTAGGACTAGATGAGTAGATACAAAAATGTTTACCTGTTAAATGGTGTCCTGTCCGTTTTTTCAGTGGGTTGTACATGGTTCCTGGTTAGAGCTCTGTGGAGTTGCCGAATGGAAGTGACAATGTTTCTTAGTATAATTCACCCATTTTGAAACTGTCACAAAAGGAAAAAAATCTTAGTAGGAAAAAAGGCAGAAAAAATGAACTATGGTAAAAAATGAGCTGCTTTGATCCCAGCCAGATTCTCTCCACCTCTGCGGTTGGAAATTTGGGATTATTTTTTTAAGACACTTATCTTCAAGGATTTAAACAGCCAAAATATTCTGCTTGAGTAGTAGAAGTGGCTTAACATCTGCAACACATTGATGTTTTCTATGTTAAAATTTGTCATGGTGAATTTTTAAATTTTCCAAACCCCAGCGTTCAGGCTCTTCATGTATCAAACAGGTAATACAAGTCAGTGGAGTATCAGAACTGTGCTGTATGTAACATTCCTTCAGTGGTATTTTGCTGTCCTTCACTTGGAGTTTGCTTTCTAAAGCAATGACCCATATGTTTTTATTTTAGCTAGAGTGAAAGCTAGAGAGGTTGTTTTTTTATCAGATCTTACTGCTGGTCTTCGATATGGTTTGAATAAAATGTTTCCTAGTAAATGGAGTGGCAAAGAAAACTCATAATCTTGTCGCTGTTTGCAGCATGGTGTGACTGAAAACTGGAGCTGCTAAGCTACAGCAAAACTTTTCAGTACCAGCAGTGTCCTGCTGTGTACAGCACTGGGAGCAAACCTGTGAAGGAGTTTAAGCTGCCAATAACTCATTTGCACAATATATCAAATACCACATTGATGGGACATAAGATTTATTTATCTCTTACAAATACTTTAAAGCCGTTGTTAAAGGACACTTAATAAAATCAGAATGGAATTTTATTCCTTAGGAATAATTAGTTGTGGAACAATTATTTACATGTGCCTTTTTACTCAGTGCACATATATTATAGGCATATAACTAAGCAAATCATGCTTTTTTAGAGCTCCAATAAATGATGAAATTATCCAGTAAGTTATACCAATAAATATATCCTGTCTTATTACCCTGAAAGAGCAGAAGGCATCATGAATTTTTCCGTTTCAGAAACATGAAAACACATTTTTTATTCCTTTTAGTATCTTCATTATATCTCTCAGTGAGATTACACCAAAAAGTAATGTTTTAGAGACTCCTGTTCAACTCTTGCAGAATTTAATTTTACGCAAAGTTTCCAAAATCAGTTGGCTTGAAGTTTTCTGTACGCTATTCATTAGACCTCCTGGAGCTTGAAAATAAATTTTGTTTTATAATCAGCAGTTCTTTTTCTGAATCTTTGCTTCAGGAAACCTCCCAGGGAATCCTCCTCATGCTCTCTGGTATCTCAGCAAAATAGGTGTTAATATCCAGTGTTAAGATTTGTTAAAGAACCAGCAGAATGAATAAATGCTGTATTTCTCAATAAAATGGCTAAGGAAAGAAGGGAAATGTGCAGGAAAATTATCTCATTGCGTTCAGTTAGTGATTTCAAATACTCCTTTACGAATAGCTGACATGAGACAATTTGAAGCCCAAGCCCAATTAATTCTCATCAATAGATCTTCAGTCCTAGAGATATTATTCATGAAAATTCGCTCACTTTTTGGGCTTGAGAGAAAAACAAAACAAAAGTTGCCTTAAAATAAGCCAACTGTCAGACCTGTGGAGACAGTGGCAACCTTGACCACTCTCATCGAGAAGAGCCCCCTAAAGAGCCAATGGAATTAGTGATTTTCTTTCCTTCAAAACACAACTGGGACAGAGAAACCCCATTTTCTTTAGCGGGAATGCTTGGACGCCCTCCAGTCAACTGGGAACAAAGAGTTGTCTGTCAGGGTCTGGGGAGCCCCCACATCTGCTTTTTAGACAGGATGTGGGGAAGGGTAAAATCCTCTCCATTTGTGACGCTAACATGGCTTTGAGAACACCTGGAATTACTGGACCCAGCATTTGAGTCCTGTCTCTGGAGCTGATTTCTGATAGACTAAGTCCCTTTAGGGACCAAGTTTCTGTGTTGTGTGGGAGATTGGAGTTCAGGCAGATTTTCCCGTAGAGGTTCTGAACCCTAAAATCTGAACCCAGCCCTCCCTTGGAAAACTGTAAAATAATTTCAACAAATAACTTCTGGGAGACTGTTTAGCCTGTTTCTAGCTTTTATTAAAAAAAACCTCCAAACTCCAAAACAACCAATAAAACAAAATTACAAACAAAATCTTTGAGTAGCTTTTACTGCATTTCATTGCCCACTCAGAATTTTATAAGCAAACACATCAAATGTATGCCTTTATTTTTGTTAATTGCTTTCTGGTTTAGTTGATTTAATGTGTGAATGTTCAATAAAGCAGAGAACATTAAACACATAACCAGGTTGTTTAAGGAAGTTTCTTCTATGCTTGAAAGAGTGCTAAAAAGTACCTGTGCATTTTCAGTAGAGCATGAAGGTGTTTCCTCTGATCAATGTGCAGTGAAAATGGCCCAAGTATGTCATATTAGCAGTCAGCTTTTAGCAGAACGTATTTCAACAGTTTCTAAGATAAATGGCTAGTTAATGAAAGGAAGAAATATTTTGGTCAACAATTTGTGTTTCTAGACTTCTTCATATTAATTCATCTGTCTCTGTTTTCAACTAAATAAATTGTCAGAGAATTCTGTCAAAATTTTACATTAGTAGTGCTGCTTATTTTTGTTAAATTTGGGTTTGTTTTTTGTGTATCATGTCAAAAAATTTGTTTGTTATGTATTATTTTGTTTGTTTCATTTGCAATGGGGAAACCATAATGGGCTACCTTGCCCTGATTCAAACAGTGCTAGATTTCAGGAATAACAGTTACAAAACTTGTCTGGGAAATTTATAAAAGCTCTAGTTTCTATTTCAAAGACTTTTTTTTTTTTTTTAATCAGAGGCCTAATTGCCTGCATAGTAAGTAATGTAGAATTTCTTAATATAAAAATAAAGAATCTGGTTCAGAATACATGTTGCAGTGAATTTTGCAAAACAATTGTAATAAAAGATGTGGTTACAGTCATGTTTATTTCTGAAATTTTAAAGTTTGTAGGAAAGCTCTGAAAGTAAAGGATTGAAAACTATTATTGTAATTATGTGTTATTGAAACTAGTAGATCGGTATATTCATGACTGTTTTTTGTACTCACTCCTCATCATTTATGATAGCACATAATCTTAAAAGTATATCAACTTGTGTTTGATGTTTTTAATACTGGAAAAACCCTGCAATTAAGGGGGTGATGCAGTACTTATCAGGGGGCAGTTGAGTGTGTTTATTCTTGTTGTTTTGTTTTTACGGTAAATCACAAAAGTTAAGGATGCTCATGGGTTTCTCAGTCAGCTGAGTTTCTGCTGGTTTTCTTGAGTACAAGTCTCAGTGATGCGCTCAGAGTACTAAAATTTGTTTGTATTCAGCTTTGGTTACTAAGGATGAATGTTCAATCTCATCTGTTGTATAACTGTCATCTTTAAAAAGTGTTTTAAAAGCCACAAATTACAAAATATTTACTGTCTCAGATGGGTTTGTTACATCCTTCTTAGGAGATTAGTCTGCAAAATACTGAAAAGATAGCACTGGACCTATCTCCTTCATAAGTTCAAATAAAGATAACGATAAGATTGTTTGAAGGATTAGTTCTAAATCTAAAAAAGTAGAGAATATTTTAAATGTAAAATGTTAGGTGATGGAAGGGAAATCCTGATGGCAGCTTTGGTGTTAATCTGGTTGGTTCACAGTTTGCCTTCACTCTTTCTTCTGACAGCCTTAATGCCGTGTAATCCTTCATAGTCTAACACTGGCTATGCGCTTCCTCTTACTGTGAAATAAATATCGGCTAGAGGTAAAAAGAAAAGAAAGACTAACAGTCATAAACAAAAATCCCAATGTAAATAACAGACGTTTTTCTAATTGGGAGAAAGTATCATAGTTGCTGTAACTTTTAGAATAATTTTCCATTACTGTGCTGCTGGCAATCTATTAAACATTTAAGAAAATGTTTTTCTGTTTTGCTGTTCTGAGAGGTTTGAGTTGCACATACAGCTAGAAACTGCTATGCTGTTGGCTTGTTGGAATAAAGTACAATGAAAATAACCCTAGGTGCTGGCTGTTATAGTAGGAAAATCTTATTTAAAACATCTCATTCTCTGTGAACGCTCTAAAAGCAATTTTTTTTGTTAGAAACTTGTTTTCAAAAAATAGTAGTACCTGACTTGAATTGACGTTTTGTTATCTTTTTCAGTTAAATATTTTCAAACTTTTTTTAGTAAATTTGAAGTATATTTCTGTATATTTCTAAGGACAGTATAAGGAAAGTATGGCAAATGTGAAGGAGTGTTGAATGGTAGTAAGGGAAAAAAATTAATCTCTTGATTAATTCATCAGTATGTGAGAGTAGTTAAAATGTTACATAATTTCTGTTTCTCTGAAGTCAATATATGCATGTTAATACTGGCAATGAAGAAATTTTCTTGAAATGCTCACTGAGCTCAGAAAGTTCTGTGCTGTCCAGAGCGTACAGGGAACAAATGCAAAAACATTTTGACGTTATAGTAAATGTCAGTGTGCTACAAAGATTGAATAATATAAGATTTTCTTGTCAGACAATTCTTTGACATGTTTGGCATTAGATTTGCGTGGGGTATGTATATAGTAGATCATTATATAAATATTTTAAATTGTCACTAATCCATATTATACTACAGAAGTCAACTAATGATTATGTTTAACTATTACACTGGAATAAACATTGCATTTTAAAATTTTAAAGGATATAAATTTGTTTTCCTTTGCATGTGTTTAAATATCTTGAAAGTAGTTTCGTTTTCTTTCAAATTTATAACTGTACTTTTCCTTTATGGAGCCATTTTTATTCTCCTAGTTTAGGGGAAAGTGTGTGGCAAACAAAAAATATTGAAGTGTTTTACCCGCACACTTGAAAACGAACTGGAAATAAAGAAAATAAAGAGCTGTTGCATATATTATGAATTCCCTGTCTAGACACACAGACATATATTGTACAGTCTCTTCTTTCTTTCTTTTTTTTTT
>VZTJ01003401.1:657922-698846 GCA_013397795.1 Orthonyx spaldingii | reverse complement strand
CCACGTTCAGCTGCACTGCTGCTGCAAACTCCCTTCCAAACCTCCCCCCCGTCCTCCCTGCTTAGGGCAAAGGCCCACTCTTACCAGAGAGAGAAGCACAGGACTTGCTTCTCTGGCAGCAACAGGACAGGAAAAAGGGTTTTTTCTCAGGTGTATCTCTCTTACATATGGTTTTTTCCCTGGAGGCGGAACAACTTTTAATTGGATTATACACTCATCAATACTCAAAACTAGCTGGTCACTGGCTCTGTTTCCCAGCAAGCAAGGTGCACTGCTTCCTGCACCATAGGTCACTTGAAAGACTGACCCTTCCTGGGTAAACCCACGACAGTCCCTAATGGAAATATCCACTGGCATATGTGGAGACTGAGAGGAAGGATTATACTGTGTTACTGAGTTATTTCAGCATCTATTTCAGCATCATAAGGAAACAAACTCATCAGCTGGGGGAACAAATTCCTCAGTCTGTTGTATTTTGGAAATAAACTTCTACTTAAATACTTAAAAACATTTTAAAAGTACTTTTTGTTGCATCAGAGGATGAGAACAAAGCAGTCTTACACCGACTGTCTTTCTGATAGACTACCAGAGGCCATGACATTCCTCTTACCCCATCTTGATAATCTGAAAATCTTCTGTACTGGAGCATCTGCTCCAGGGCAGTAACATAGGAACATCAGATAAATTCTGTGTTTCATTCCCTGGTGGATGCATTCGCCAGCAAGTTAAACAATAAGATTGTATCAGAAGAAGGCATTACACCAAATCCTAATGGAATCTCTTCCCCAGGAATCAGAAAATTAGAAATATATTAATGACAGTGCATAAAGGTATTGATGATTAGATGAAATGGGACTGATTCTTGACATGATTATGTTATCTAAGAAAGAAATCTTACACTAATCTTCAGCAAGAGTATTGTGAGGCCACTGCTTAATCCCTGTATATTATATCAGAGCCCTAGTTCTGCTCCACTTGAGCTGGAGACCTCTATTCTGCTGGGTTTGTAGCAGCTTTTGTTGGACTGTCCTGAAATTTGGGGCCTCATTGCATGACAGGATGAACTGATCTAAATTTGGGAATCATCTGCTGCTTTATTTCTCAAGATACATCACCTCTCTACCACAGTTTTCCTTTCAAGTTTTACTGTTGTTTTTAATATGAACATGTGGGAGTGGCACTATTTTTCTCATCCTACCCCAAGAGCAGCAGGAGCTGTGCATGTTCACCTGCACAGCATTGAACCCCCTTTATCTTTAGCCGAGCAAAACTGAAAGCTTGAAAATGAGGGGCAGGGGGAGGACAAGAGAGGCGGGGATCTGATGTGCATGAGATACAGATTACCCTACACATGCAAAGGTCACACTGCCAAAAGGGCTTTTAATCTCTCAGATATTATAAGAGTCTGAGGAGATGTAAGTCAGCCAGCTGAACATAATCTTTAAGCAGTCAATTTCAATTTCCTGTCTTGGTGTGTTTCAGCATGTTCATCAGAGGGCTGTGAGGCTTTTAGCCTTCCTCTGAAGAACTGATTATTGCTGACAAATGCGACAGAAGGTTTGTTCATCAGTAAGTGAATATTCATCATAATGAATGACATTAAGTATGCTGATTAAATAGTAGTGGCAATCAGTAAGTTCTAACAAAATTAGCAGCAAGTGCCCAGTTCTTTCTCTTGATGAATCAGACTCTGAAAACCTGTTAGAACTCAATCTCTTTCTAAAGAGTTTCCTTGATTGTTTATGAAGACGTACCTCAAGGCATCAGGGACATCTTGCCCTTGTTCACCTCCCCTCTGGTCTGCTAGTCTTCAGAAGCTTTCCAGAGCCCCAAGCACTGCTCTTCAGGGGGTTGTTCAAGCGTGCTGGAATGCAAAGTGACCTTTGCTATTAACTAATGCTGTGGAGATCAGTGGAAATGCAGCAGAATATCCCAGTAGTAAATCTGGCATCCTTAATTTCAACTGCGTGTATTTTTCTAAATCTCTTGTGCAACTAGGCTGAAGTTTGGACTCCATGTGGCTCAGCAGTGTAAGCTAATTCAACAGTTATGAACAAGTGTTACTTTTCAAAGTCATCTGCAGTTCAAGCTGCATTGTCATGCACATGGATTTTGAAGGTATTTAATGGCATTGATAGGCAATTGAATGAAACAGCCTAAAATTTAACTCACTTCAAAGTTTTTTTGACAAATTTGACGTCTCACACTAGAGCCTCATACACAAAAGTATGTGATAGTCATGCATAATGAAATGTAATTTGTTGCACAATCCAAAGTGTTTGCCAAGGAGCAGAGAACTATAATCTTCACAGAAGTGGGAGATAATAAATTGTTAATCTATTTATTGTTCCAGCTACTACTATGAGCAAACATCAGATTATTTTGAGAAGTACATATATGTGTGAATATTTGTAATAAATAATTTGTCCCACATTCCATTCCAGGGCAAGATTATTATAACGTGCTGACTTTGGCACAGAATGTGAAATTATTTAGAAGATAAAGCCAGAGCAGAATGTGTCAGCTTGCTTTTTAAAGCAGTGTCCCTCTGTGAAAAAACACACCAAGTATTAAGTGATCTTAACTAATGGGCTGCTTCTTGCAAGCATTTAAGATCTAAAATTTCTGACTGGTCATTTTTTTCATCTCCAGTGATCTGAGTAGGAGCTTCCTGCTTGAGAGAGGCATGGGCTCTGAATCTGGTGCTACACTGGGATCTTTGAGTTGCTTTGGCTGTTTGGCTCAGGAGGCTGAGGTGGAGAAGCTCTTTGCGGAGACGCAGGAGTCCCTGGTGGTTTCAGCAGCATGTGCCTGAGTTCCCAGGGCATCTGGCTTGGGATGGAGCCAGGAGTGGAGCCAGTGCTTCAGGTTGCTGCTTCCACAAATGCAAAGCCCAGTCATGCATTGCCTCGCACCTTACTAAGATCCAGCAGACCAGCCCCAATAGCCCTGTCCACAGCCAGCTCTCCCAGGGCTTTGTCAGGTTGTGGTTGATGGTGGAGAAGCAGAAGCCCAACCTTGCAGACTGCAGACTGTAGTGGTCTGGCAGGAAAACCCAGGGGACCTGCTAGGGTTGTCTTGCCCAGTACTTTTGCAAAGAATATTTGGATTGCAAATGAATTAAGGACTCTTACTCAGAGATGACACTTTTAAAGCCATGAGTATATAGTTAAAAGAATTTATTATTTTGGAAATAAATAGAAATATTTCACTTGGTTTCATCAATGTTTGGAATAACATCAGGATAGTTGTTTTTAATTGCTCTGAGTATACTAAGGAATGAAGTTGAGAAGTCATAGTAGTTATTTACATGGTAGATAATAATTCACTGTGTAAAATTATTAGTGTTAGTATTCATCTAGGCATGACAAGTGATACAGACTAAGCTTGGGTTCTCATGGACATTAATTGCAAGAAGGCTTGTGTTCACCCAAACAACAAATGAGAATTCATCCAGAATAATTTATATGGTGAACTGGAGTTGGTGAGGAATGGAGTGATCATTCTGTTTTGAAGGTCAGATTTCAGATTTGTTTCGTGTGCTTAGAGAATGGATTCCAGGTGATGCTGTGCACCTGGTTTAGATGCAAGATGATCTAAGCATTATTTTTCATGAATTAATTATAAAGAGGAGAAAAAATGGTAATCTGTTTTGACATCATAAGCTCTATTCTATTAATTAGGCTTATAAAAAAGTACCAAACTTGGTTTTGTTTCTTGTGGTAATTAGTCATAGAGAAATGTTACATTGTTCCCAATCTAGGCAATCCAGAATTCTAAGTATAATCTTCAGGTGATTTTATTTGTTGACCATCAGTTTTATCTGTTGACTGGAGAGGAAACCAAAGGTGTTCAGAAATCCAGGCTTATCATATTTGTATTGCTGTAGGCAAATATAATAATGCAGTATTCCCAGGGAGAATTTCCTTGATTGGAAACACCTTGCAATTCATTCTTCCATCCTTTGTATTATTGCAGAGTTGAATTGTAAAGCAGCTTTTCTGGGCTGACTTGCCATCACTGTTTAATAGAGCAGAAAAGAAACACCATTGGGTAATTGTGTCGTGATCCTGTAAATCACTACCTCTGATCAAATTCTCGTATTTGCCCAAACCTCATCAATTGAAATCTTGTTGCCCTTTGCAACTTCCTTCAGCCTGCTGCCCTAAGCAGTCAGCAAGGGAGAGGTGGGCCAGAAGACTCTTTTAGGAACTTCTTCATGAATTTGCCATAGGGACATAGAGTGATGATGGCAGCCAAAGGAAACTAATACAAACATAATAGGTAATAAAGGCACTAGAGGGGATAATTGACAATATTGTGCAAAGTAAATGGCTTTGTGTTTCATATCTGAATATTTCACAAGGACTTCTGAATGCCTGCAAGGTTAATTTGAGATGAAATAATACTAAAACTGGTAAAAGGTGAAGTGGTGGATATATAGTAACATCTGCAATTCTCAGGTCTGAGTTCTCAAGTTTTTTCCACTATCTTCTGCAAATGGGCTTGTTTTTCTTTCCAGATAATTTGCCTGATGTTTCTGGGAGGTTTCCTGAGGGATTTTGGCCCTGCATGTCCAACTGGGGCTTCCCTTTTGATGATCTGAGCAGCATGAAAAGCCTGTAAGTCTGAGGGCAGCAAGTCCCCTATATGTTTCCATAGGCACAAGGATGGACAGACACGCTTGAGAGACACCACAAAGGTCACTGCTGCAGTGTCCATTCAAGATCTTTATGGCTGATAGAGAAGGGTTAAATGTATTTGCCTGTTGGAGAGTAATACACAGTTGTCACTGATCATAAATTATCTAAACTGCAGGTGGTCTTTAGTAACGACAAATACAGACTTTATGACCTATGTTCAAGCTAGTAAACACTTTGGTGCATCTCTGTGCTAGCTGGGCTAAAAATAGCCCCTAACCCCAGTGAAATTTACTTTAAGGATTTCTGTGTTTAAATAATATTTGTGTTTTATATCTGCACTGCAAGAGAGAATGAGTAGGAGTCTGTGATCAAAATAAGTAAAATCCTTACGGAAAATAAGAAAAGTTTAGGAGAGGAGTGATTATAGCAGCCATGAGTGAAGACCAATGGCCAGCACTATAAAGATGTGTTTAGATTTGTGTCTTAAAATTACGGCAGTGCTAGAAGCAAGGAAGCAATATCCCTGCAACATCTGTAAAATCTCAATCAGCAAGACCGCCATTTGCTTGAAATTGTTTCTCCATGTTTAGATTAATTTTATGCTGCAGGATAGTTATTTTTATGTGATCATGATTGCAATTAACTATTAGAAATCTTAGGACTTCTGCATCTAGTTATAAACTGTAGCTGCAAGACAAAGAAATGCAACAAATCTTAGAACAGTCAAGCAGTTCTCCTTTCCTGGCATATTTCTAGAATTTGCAGTTATTTAACCTGTGCATTGTTTCAAACAGTATCTAGCTAAGCATAAGTGAGCAATTAACCTCACTGCTGTAGAGCACTATTGATTTAACTTGTGGAAGGCTTACTGAATGCAGAAGGCTTACGTCATGTGAGTACACCTCCTGCTAGTTATGCATGTGTGCTAACCTGTTTTATGAAAACGCCAGTGTCATGGTGCTGCTTTAGGTGGATTTGCTTGCTTTCTGCCTTCACTCTCTTTGCTCAGCTGTAAGAAGTACATTACACTCAATAGTCGGCAATCCAGAACTGCAAAACATAATAAAGCAGAAGCACTAAAGCACATTGGAGTTCTTGAATAAAGGAAGGACTTTGCAGATTGAAATACCAAAGGCTAATTATGGGGAGGCAAGACCAGCAATAGAAATCTTTAATGTGGTAAATCCAGACTGAGGTGATTTCTCAAGCTCTTGTAGTGTTGCAAGATGAGGGGGAGCTGAACAGCAGGAATTAATTCTGTATACCTTTGCATAGTACATACCAAAACCTCTACATTTTGCTGTGGTTGCCAGGCAGTAAGACGTGATGAAGTATTTAGTCTGGAATCTGTTTTATAATGTCACTGGAAAGTACTATCCCCACGCAAGCAAGGATGTTAGTGGAAGGGGTGGGAGTCATTTGCGTCTTTCTTCAGCAACGTGTCAAGGCTGTTGTTTGTCCCCTGGTGGGAGTGGGAAGGAAGAAGGAAAGTTACTAAAGATCAGCATGGGGAAGTGCTGAGGTTTCTTGGCTTTGGTTTGTTGTTTTTTTGGAGTTTTTTGCATTATTATGAATTAAGATTTATCAAATTGTTTGGCCTGACAGGTAGCTTTGTCTACTCACAGTTCCTTATTCTGAAAACTGTGTAGTTGCTAAACCGACATTGTATTCACTCCAGTGCCCAGCAGAAGTGAGTCCAGGCTGTCCCTTTTAATTAATGGCATAGGATACCAGTACTTTTGGACAGGTGTTGTCCAGTGTCCTGTGGATCTCAGTAAACTATGCCTACCATCATCCAGGGAGAAAAGTCATTATTTTATAAAAGCAGAAGAAGCAATAAAAGTTTGTATAGAGTTAATTTAAGTCAGATATGATTCACAATGCCTTTTTCTGGAAGCATATGTGCACATCTGCTCCAAGAAGGACCTGTAAGGCAGGTTGTGGTAATAAAATTATTCCTGTGTTTTTATCTTTGCAAGGTCTGGCTCTAGGTGTTGAACTACTCTCAAATGGGTTTAAAATAACCCAAAGGGAAGAAGGGAGGTAGAGTGTTTTCATTGTAACGTTAGCTACAGAGAATTTTTTATAAGGGTTACTCATACTAAATTGTAGCAGTCAGAATAATTTCTATAACTACTCTGAATGGGGAAATGGAGAGAGAAAAAGGTTCCTTACATACATTCTTGGATTTATGCCTTTTCAGTGTACTGAGTTAAGTTCTGTGCTATGCTCTGCACCTTATAACAATCACTCATGGCCCTTTATGTGGGAATGTGCAGCCCAGGTCTGCCAGGTCTGTCTTGGCTCCTGGGAGGCAAAAATCAATTTGCACATCCACATGTGAATGCTGCAAACTGCAAATTGCACAGGGGGAAATGAATCCCTTTTTGCATCTGTTTCTGTGAAAGGTTTGATGTTCATGTTTATTTATATCTTGCAGTCATTGCCAAATATATGATGTAATTTCCTAACTTGTGTCCTCATGACTACTTGCTGATGTTATTCCATTTCAGAAATAGCATGAATGAAATACAAACTTTGTACACCTAGAAGAAATCTTGTCTCGTCTGCTTCTCCCACCTGTTGTGTCTCTGTATCTATAGAAGATGCTGCTGCCATTGCTGGCTTCAGAGATCATGTGGTGAACTGCTGCTCCAAGGACAGTTCCTGTATATATTAGTCTGTGAGAAACGCAGAATACTTTTTCTCTTTTGTACATAAATATATATATTGTAGGTTCAAGGTTCAAACACATCCCAAGACACTGCATATGGTTTCATCCATTTGCGTCTGTATTTAAGTTGGTGCAATAGCCTCCCATTTCTTCAGTTGAAGGGCTTACGCAATTTTAAATCCACTGCCCTTGTAAAAACAATAATTTTATGGTTGATAGCTGTGTGGCGTGTGCACAGTAGGCTAAGCTGATTGGTAACACCAAGGTTTCCCGTGAAGCTGGTGGGATTGACAGCCACAGCTTGATGATGAAGACAGATGGAAATCTGCTGTGTCTGCAGGCTGTCATGCCTAGCAGGTCTTAAGGCTACAGATATGTGAACACCAGTCACACAGCGAAGCCAAGGCCCCAAACCCCTGGTGCCTGGAACTGGTGGGATATGGAGGAATGAAATTTTAGCTTTCCCTAAATGCCTTTTATTGTTAAATTTCTTGGCTTGCTGCTTTGGAGAGCTGATGCAAGATGCTGATATTAAGACAAGCCATGACTAGTACAGCAATCCTGTGGAGGTGAGAAGTTAATCTAGCTACATTTCTCGTGCTTTCCCCAATGAAGATCTAAGTGATGTCTACTTCGGTTATGTTGTTGATGCATTTGCTGAGTATGTGTCAGGCAAAACTGCTGTCACTTGACATTGCTTGTGTGGAGTGATTGTTCCCTCCCTCTATGAGCTGGGCCAGGGCAGGTGGTGGCCAGGGTTAGTCAGTGGTTGAATTTGGTGGTGTATCATGGTTGTCTCTTCTGGGGCACTGGGATCTAAATGCAAGTTTTAATCAATATGAAGAAATTTTCCCTTACTACTCTCTATCTTTTATGACAGATAACCAAAGTGACATATTTTTTTCAACCAAATATAGAAAAATTTTGTTTCATGCCCATCGCTCATCTGCAAGAACATTTAGAAAAATATGGCATTCTCATTTTCCTTTACGTTTCACATATTTTTGTTTTTATTTTTTCCTTTTCACCAGTTCTAAATCGAAGTATGGACCAAGTCAATAGGAAAATATGTGTTTAATTTCTTTATATTTACGTCTTTTTTTTTTTCATCATACAGGTGTAGTTGCAGTAAGTATGAGAGAGTGTGATACAATTATTATGTTTGCACAATAATATCCATGTCTTGGTAGCTGACTTTAGTCTCTCCACCATCACATAATTTTAGGTTTACAGTTTGGGCTTAGCTTTTTACTCTTAGCAGCACAAGATGTCTTTAGATGTAGTTAAGAACAGTTCTGGTTTTCATCTTAGTTCTGAACTATAACTAGAAGATAATTGTCAGGAGAAAGGAAGAAAATATCCAACACCTTAAGAGCTGTTTCCTTACAAACCAATAAAATTTATCCTAATAGGAGAGCCCAAGAACAACTCTGGGCAGTGTTCCAGGGAGCTGCAGAGTTCTCTGCATGCAGCAGCCTGTACCTCACAAACTGGAAGGCAAAGCATGTCTGACATTACAAGAAGCAGATATAAAGGAATTGAATTAACATTTAATTTACTGCATTGGGTGCCATTGCTAAGTCAGATGTACAAACTGAGCTCAGCTTGAAGGGAACAGATTGATCCCCTAATACACAATATGTGAGAGAGAAATTGCTCACATAACTCTGATGGGCTGTGGGAGACCAGTAGAAGGGAACCGATATTCTCAGTGATTTTAAGAACTGTGTATTGCTGAACCCTCAGGGAACTATTTGTGTGATGAGGGTCATAAAACTCATGGGATACTTCAGTGGCTGAACCAGTGCCAGGTCAGGCTACTGTGACTGAACAGCAGCTTTGAGCACTCGGTGCAATTCTTGCATGGGAGCTCACCAGCCCCAGTGGAAGCAGGTTTACATGGGCCTAAGCCAGAGCTCTGCCACTGTGCTTTCTGGTCCCTGCCTTGCTCTATGGTGCCTGTTCCCTTCTCATACCTTCAAATGCCCTGGTGGTGCACGTGTGTAGTGCAATGCAGTTTGCTGGGGGTGTACTCTGTGACTTCCCTCTCTGCTCATGTGCTTATCCAGGCTGTTAGAAAGGATGAGCATGAAAAAAGAAATGAAGCTGGATGTTATAGCATTAAAGAATTGATGAGTAACTCATACGCACAGAGTTTTGACTACATGAGGATTAATTTGATAATCAAGGTCTGGAAAAGGATCCATTAAATAAAACCAGAGACCAATGGGAACTAGTCTGTTGTATGGCAGTATGTGGGAGGAGAAGGAAAGCAGATATGGAATATTTAAAAATGGGCTATTCATTATGCCAGAGATTTGATGCAGCCAATAATAACTCATTTAGCATTGTAAAAACAGATAAAAATCTTATAATGCAAAAACCACAGCACACAATACCAGCTGAACTCATTTCAGATGTCATGAACAGGGATGCAGATGAATTGATCAAGGGAGTGAGATTTGGTGGTTGCCTAGGGACCAGTGAGCCTGACCTACTTCCCAAACAAGAGGCATATGCAGGTTTGGGTGGCTAACATGCTGATGTGGCATTTCAGAAATGCTGAATTTCATCACTCTGGGGAAAATCTTCTGAGCAAAGTTGATTGAGAAGAAAAAAATTAGAAATGAATAAATTAAATTGGGATTTTGTAAAAAAACCTTGCAGAATATCCACTGCACTCTTCCCACTGAATAAGTGAAAAATCAACAGGGATGTTCTCTCTGGGAAGTTAAAAATAAAATCCATGGCTGATGGAAGAATTTAGATGTTTCAGGAGAATTTCACACTAGAAGGGACTGAGACCCAGTACCAGATAAAGACTGTAAAGGAGCTAAAATTGATGCAAAAAAACCCCCAAAACCAGAACTATTCAATAAATATCGCTTTCCAATAAATACTTAATTTCTCTTTGGAAAAGAGCAGGATAACCTTGTATCGAATCAGAAGGATACAGTACACTGAAGTCAATATTTAATGAGAATATGGTAATGTTTTTTCTAGTACAACTGCACTCAAAATCAACCCATGTGGTTACCTGCACTAAAGAATCTGAAGAGTTGGATCCAGAAATTCCCAGACATTTTTACCCTGAGAATTTAATTTAAAAATCATGGAATGTGGGAATAAATTCAGACTGGGGAAGAAGGGATAAGCATTGAGAAATGATGACTGGAGTGGTCTGTGTAGCTCTCGTGTGGTTAGTCTGATACAAGCAAGGGACAATATTACAGGAATTTTTAAGGTGAATACAATTGCTAAAGACTGAAGAGGATAGAAGTATAGTTATTTCAGTCAGTTTAATCTTCTGTCAAAAGGAGTTAGCTGACTTTTCCCTCCCTCCAAGGTTTTTAGTTTTGTTTGATAAAGATTTGTATATAGATAATGAAATTTCATGTTTGTCATGTATTTTACTTCATATCTCCCAGTCTTTTTATTTTTAGGGAAGAAACACATTATCTGTACAACAACTTCTTACTGTATTAAAAACCCCAGACTTGGAAATGTCTGAGAACCATTGGCAGTAGTGAATTTCCTTCAAATAGAGATCTTTTCATAGAGACTTGGAAACAGTCTTATTCAACAATTCCACCAACAGTTTGGAGTAAACCTAGATGCTGTTCACTAGAAGCATAAAAATTGCTGCAGTTTTGAATAACAATTACATTGTAACCTCAGCTTGTACAGCAAGCTGGGCCCTTGTTAACACAACATGTTTTAAAGCCAGATCCAAAGCAGTAAGTTCCGAAAAGGATATTTAAGTTGAGATAAAATTCCATTGCAATAGTAAGGGAAATTAGATCAAAACAGTGGTGTTTTGCAGAAAGTCTTGCTTCCAAGCAAATGCACGTTGCTGGTTTGACAAGGTGAAGCCTCCCAGGCTCTGGCACACAGGGTAATGTGGGGTGAGCCAGTGCCATGTCCAGACTTGAACTTTGCAAACCTGTGATTCTATGCAGCATTATAACAGGAGTGGAAAAGGCAGATGAGGCAGTGTCAGGATTGAACCAAAATTTGCAAAAGGAGAAGATTGAAGAAACAGATTTCAAGTAGAGATAAGAACTCAAGTTGCACTTATCCAGCAGGGAGGCAGTGGAAGGATTAAAAAGGAAGACGTGGTTAAAAGTAAAATCTCTCATCATTCCTGACTGCTTTGCTCCCTCCTCTGCTTTGGCTCATGAGCAAACATTTTTGCTAAAATCCTCTTTCTGCTCCTATTTGTGTCATGGAGATAACCTGATCACCAACAGTCAGCTGTGAGTACTGGCTCCTCATACCACGGTGTCATATCCTTTTGTGTTGCCCATACATGTGTCAGAACAAAAGCCAAGGAAGGTTGAGGATAATCCTGATTCGTCTGTCTTGTTGGAGTAAAATGAGCGCCATGTGAGGAATGCTGAGATATTTGATGGTTCAGGTATGCTGGTCTTCAAGCTCTCAGACAGGGAATAACTTGCAGTTGATGATGCCATAAATAGGGTTGTCCATATGCTGGTGAGCAGCCTGTGATGGGCTGTGATAAAGGTCACAAGTCTGTGAGTGTCTGGATCTTGTGTGTTTGCCGTGGCAGTGTCAGAGGGTTGTCTGTAGTTCTCTCTCAGGCTGAAGATATTTAAGTTCTGTAGGGGCATTTCTACTGGACAAGTGGACATCCTGTAAATACTGCGTATGACTCAGCTGTTGTGTGCTGTCTTTGATGTGGAGGAGCCTCATAACTTACTGGAGTGTGAAGAGATGTTTATCTAGTGCATTTTGTTCATACTGAAAGATTATCTTCTCCAAAGTGAGTATGTACATGTCACCACAAGAATTTTTGCCTTCTTTTCCTGAACACTTGATCCTATGGTGAGGGTGAAGCAAATGCTTCTTTGCAGTAAATGTGTCAGTATAATTCCATACTACAGAACTTCATTGATGTGTAGTGTCTGGGGCCTAAACTGACCAAAGAATTCCAGTATTGTTTATACTGGAAGCAACAGAAATCGTTAACTGATTTATTCCACTGCCTTAAACCCATCAATAACTCACTGAAAGTTGAGCACATGCTTCCGTGGTCTGGAAGAATTAGTGGGTAAGAAAAGAGTGATTTTAAATGATTTTTAATTTTTTTTAATTATAGTGTATTACAGCTTTTTCTTTGGCAAGTGTTTAACTCAAATCATGGGTGATAATGCCACTTTGAAGATACTAGATTATCTTGTGAGGGAGTTTTATAAAAACTTGACAAGGAAATCTTAAGGTTTTGGCCCTATTAGGTATCCAGTTCAGCATTTGAGAAGGGAGATAGATGTTCATAAGCTGTGAAACATCAAATTACAATTGATAAGGTTCCTCTATGCTTCACCAAAAACAGGTTACATTGAGCTGAATGAGAGTCTTGGGTTGAAATTGCTCTGGTGGTGTAGAGAAGCCCGTGCTTTTGCTGAGGATGTAGATGTTGTGAAATAGTGTGAAGCCAGTGGACTTTGCCCTGGGGCTGGGACGTGAAGTATTTGCTGTTGGTACACCAAAGAGGTGAATTTTAATTCAGAGCTTCGAGACCTTTCACAGGTACAACCTTCAAGTTCTTGTTAGGCTTCTTGAAAACACTGAGATTTTTCACATAGCCCATTTCTTAATAAGGACTAAATTGGTAGATTTAAAGCAGATTCTCTCTCTTTCTTCTTCTAACAATGCTGTGAACATATAAAGGATAATTTCCTCTTAACTTTTTTTTCCTGGGTTCAAGCAGTTTCAGCTTGAGCAGATACTGCATTGCATCCAGCTCATCTGTGTGGTGACAGGTGTTCATAGGCAACTTTCTCTTTCCCTTCTGTTTCTGCAGTAAATGGCTGCTGGGCCTCCCTGATGGGGCCTTTTAAAAAGTAGAAAAGATCAATTATGTCTACAGAGTACTTCAAAATTACAAGAGAAATGAATCTACAACATTATTCTGTTGAAGAAAAATTGTATTGTTGGTAAGCACTCTCCACGCCCTGCAAGGAAGTCCCACGCTGGAACAGAGAGGGTACAAGTACAGTATTGTTTGTGAGTCCTGGCATAAATCTCTGTCCTTGCTGCCCCAGCACACTGGAGCAATGCAGAGGCAATTGCTTTAGTGCAAGAGGCAAATTGCTTTGTGCAAGCAACTCAGCTGCTGCTCATGAGAAACAGAAGTGCAGGAGCAGTTTGACTGACTTTCATATAAATGAAGCGTGATCAGAAGATGTTTCTGGTGGAGTTTTGAGTCCCAGAGATTTCACACTTCTGCACTACCCTGTGCAGATGCCAGGATACTGATCTTGAATGCTAGCCCAGAATTCCCAGAGAGTCAGTGTTCAAGTGCTGGATGCAAGCTAAGAGACCTCTACAGATGGTTGCAAGGTGGTTTTTTAAAACACTTTTGGGAATGTGAGAGCTGGCACCAAAATTGTTTTGGAATGCAGTCCGTCAGAAAGATGTGATGTAAACCAGATTTCTGTGCACTGTTACAAGTTACTACAATATTAATCTGGTTGAATTAGTATCATCATTAATTTGTAAAGAGAGAATGTTTTATGGCTTCTCACTGATATTTATGAAAGTCTCTGAAACACAACAAGGCATGATAGTATTTTTGGAGATGAGCTTAATTTGTACACTGGAAGAGAAGGCACTTAAAGGTCTACCTTCCTCACTGGTGCAAATTTTACAATTTCTCTGGGAAAAGGCCACTTAACTGACTGTAAACTTGGCCAAAAACCTGGTCTAGCAGACCTTTGTTCATTTTGATGATGATCGAAGAATCAAGGGAGGGAACTGGAAACACCTCTACCAATTGGTGTTCTGGGTAAAACCCTCTATGAAAATCATTTATTGGCTCAATTTTTATGGCTTCATGTGCCCTATAAATTACTAGGACATATCTGTAGCTGTAAAAGTATTTAGCAAATATACCTTTTGTGAACTGGGACATGGAGTGTTTTAAAACTTGAAACAGCATCTTTGGTAGCAGAGGTTAAATGATGAACATTTGAGAGCTTATGGGAGATTCAGAGTTTGCAAAGGCTTGGTACAAAGAGGATGCTTTTCTATGTCAGAAAATCTAAATTGAGATATATTTCTGTGTCCCAAAGTGTCATCCAAATCACATGCTGCAGCTTGTCACCTTCCGGTAATGCTGTTTGACATATTGTCAGCAACACCGAGTATGTTTTTTCCCTTCCTCACTCTCTGTGTGTCAACACATTTACAACTGTGATTAAGAATACTCTCTTTAATGTTTCATAAGTTTTTGGATTACCTTACACTGAAACAAGTCAATCCTCATATGAAAGTGTTAAACTGCATGTATATCCCATTGCTCTTCCAAAATAAAAGAACTCTTGAGAATGAACCATGTGTGAAATAATGGAATCAGGTGTGCACGCCTAGGGAAAGGGTTGGTGAGAAAGTCGTGTAGCTGAGTGGGAGTTTACTTCTACAGTATGCTGAAAAATGTCATAAATATATTCACAAATTGTTTAAATTCTTAAGGGAGGCCGCAGGGCTTCTAACATGGCAAGTGAAGATTTACTGCCATCTACTGTGCAGTTGAACACTGATTATGCATAACACATAAAAGCAGTGAATTGGGTTAGTGTACATTTTCTGGAAGGGGGATATGGGTTAGGATTTAAGTTATTATCCCAAACAGACTGTGGAGTTTGAAGTTCTGCCTGAGCACGGGCAGGGTGATGGTGCAGAGCGGAATGCAGTGCATTAGCTTTCAGACTGTGTGTGTGACAAAGTGGTCAGGCACAGCCCTGGGCTCTCCCACAGAGCATTACAGCTACAGATGCCAGGGTTTCTTTAAAGATGCCCTTCAAGTGCTAGAAGAACCTGCTGCTGTTTCCAATGGATCTGACTTTTATTATCTTCATAAGGTAGGTGGTTATTCCTGAAAGCCCTATTGCAGGTGGCACCTCTTAGCACATTGGTACTAAATAGACTCTTAACCAGAGGTAGAGATTTGTTAGACCACGGGCAGTGTGGTTAAATTCCTTAAAATATCTGCATGTTTTGTTAAGGTAGAAGACAAAACACTGAGAAATAGTTGAAGTGTCTCAATGCTCTGGCAGGGAGGGGAAACCAATAAGTCGGTCCTTGTTAGTTACTGCCCTCCCACCTGTAATGAGGAGCCTTTGAACTGCTCTCACAAACGTTTTGCCTTGATATGTGACTTTTTACTCCATGTAAATCTCTACTTAGTACATAACTGAAAGGGCTTCTGAGCACTTGCATCCTGCCGCTGGGGCTGTAGGTCACTTCATGTGGGCCAGGTACGCAGCCCTTCGGATTACTGAGTTCCTGTGCCACTCTCAGGCCAGCTCTCTGCCTCCTTAAACCTGCTTCAGGCTCTGCCCTGCCTCCTGTTCACGCAGGCTTGTTCCAGAATTTGGAAGATTTGGTTAGGTGTCTGTGCCGACTGCTGAATCCATACCAGCTTGGCAGTGGAGGGAACCTAGTTAGATTCAATGTTATTTGGGATAAAAACTTAAAACCGAGTTTAATGTGTAGAAAAAAACCATGTAGGTTCATGTTCCTGCAGTGGAAGGGCAGGAATCATTTAGGAAAATATTTGGAAGGCTTCTTCTGCCTTTTGCTTCTTGCAAGATTGCAATTTTTTCTTCAAAATTCTTACACATGGGCTTGCAAATGTGCTGTACCTCGGTGCTGTACCTTGTAGTGTTTTGGCAGTGTGAGGAGTTTTAATTTTCTGCCATATAATTTTCTTCTACTGTATAGGATCAGTGGTGCTGGTCTTATTACAGCTGTGAACTACCACAGCTCCATTGCATCGAGTTTTATGTCCTTCACTGCAACAGTGCAGTAAATTCTGATGGTAATAAAGCTAATTATATCAGGAAGGAAAACAAACAGGGTTGGCATTAGCAAGGAGTCCTTTTTCACGCTTCCAAGACGTCATTACAAAGATCTGAAATTTCTTCCCAAAACATCTGAAAATAATTGCATCTCTCTCCTCTTGCCCTTTCTACCCATATTGTGTTATCTATTCATCATAATTTTTCTAGCAGTTTGCTACACCTAGGAAGATTTCCAGAAAGATAAAATTGTTTGATTTCTAACTGAGGCTGTTCCCATCCTCCTACAGAGTGTTGTATGATGTGGGTGTGATCTTTGTAATCCTGCTGCTGAATCTCTGACAGATGCATGTGCATGTCAGTTGTTAGGTTAATTTCTCTGAACTCACTATCAAATCTCTCGATAGATCACCCCTGAAGCCTATATGTAAAACATGTTTAAAAACCCCACTGCTTATAGAAAACGGATCCTGGGAGACTGATGGCGTATTCAGATTGTTGTAAAGCATGGTGTGGAAAAATAGATTTTTCTGGATTGCTTTTGAGAGTTCTGCTCAGCTTTATCATAATGAAGGCTTTTCACTGTGGCATTGGGGTTCAGTGTGAAACTGCACAATAACTACTATATTATTAAAACTGTTTGCTCTTACTCCGTCAAAAGAACACCTCAGGGTGCGTACTATAAATGAGATCCTAAGATCATAGTAGGGCTTGTCATTTTCATTTATAACCAGAAATGAACTAGGTGTACTAGAAGTGCCAGTGTGTATTTTTTGATGGACTTCTTAATACGGTGTTACTTCAAAGAGTGCTACTTAAAATTGACAGGTATTTTTAATGGCTTTTTGGATTTTCACATTTGAAACACAGTAGTGTGGAATTCAGTCGTTTGTGGGGAGCGATATACAGCATCTGCTTATCTTTTCACCCTTGCTGTGCACCCTGCTGCTGTAAAACCTGTGATTCCCTGGAGCAAATTGGAGTTGCAAGATCCAGATGTAGAAAAGGGACAAGGATTCTAATCCCAAAGGAATTTGCCTCTTTGGCAGTCGCTATAGGCAGACAGGTGTGGATGACTTTGGAGCTGGCTTTAGGTCTGTCACTCGATAGGGCTGCTAATGAGCTGTTTTATGCTTCCTTGCTGTAGTGGATGATGTTGTAATTCCGAGGATAGAATCAGGTTTCCTTTTGGGAGTATTGTCTGCAGCTCCTCAAGAGACCTCTGCACAGAATCTTTCATGGAGCTGTAAGTTAAAGTCTTTTCTGATGCACACATATAATTATTCTTTTAGTAAATAGAAGTGCCCACCCAGATACTGGTATGTTCAAGCATAATGTAATGAATTACTTTCTTCATGCCTGATGGGAGGGAATTCCACAGCCTAATTGGCTGCACAGAGCACTGAGCAGGACCAGAGAATGGGAAATGCTGTCTTGCAAATGACAAAATGCTCCTTTACAGTCAGATGCAGAGCGTATCAAAATCTGTAATGAGCCTGGCTGAACGTTTACCAGTGCAAAGGTATGGAAATTTTAGAATTACATTGAAAAATTCAATTCTGTCACTGTGGTGTGACAGAATTGCATTGTAAATGTACTGAGGCTCCCATGTGACTATTAACAGCATCTTCTCAGATCTCAAATATGTTACAGCAAATGCCCAGAGGAGATTGAGTCTGTACTGCTGAGATCAATAAATATTTTATCTTTAGCTGAAAAGAATGACAGTCAGGAATACAGCCTGCAGTGGTTTTTGTATTTACCTTTACTTTCCAGTAAGTTGAAAGCTATGACAAAGCATACTGGACATTAACTATTTTTTTTGTTTGTTTACTCAAGAGTTTGAAAGCCTGACCAAATAGGTGTTATTTCTGAAACACAGCTTTAGAAATAAATCCAAGATTTTGAACACTAAGTTGAAGGAAACTTTTTTAATTACTTTTTTTTTTTTTTTAGTTTTGTGCCATTTTCCGCTCTTACACAATGGTGTTTTAAAAGGAGATGCCCAGTTACTTTCAAAGCTTTAAATAGTGGTGTTTTGTTTGTAACCTTCTAACTTGGCACAAGAAAAAGCAATCAATGAGAAGTTTAAAAGTCTTCATGTATTTTTTTAATGCGAACAATTATCAGTTAGAAAGCTTTTATATGAGCAAATAGTTTTCAGTTGTAGAAAAAGGAAAATCCATTTTATTTGAAATACCCCCAAATCTGTCTTTATTCCTAACAGGGCTTCCCAGGTGTCTTCTGTAAAAGAGTCTGACTTCAGAGTGCAACGTTCTTTTGAAGTATACTGGAATTTTCAAGTGATGGATGAAATATTTAATTATCTCGGAGTAATTCCCCCACTGCTCTGCTGCTCTGTGATTATTTAGCCAGTGACTGGGGAGGATGGTAACACTGGAAGAGAGGATTTGAAGGTGGAGGGAAAAGGGACCTTGGATTTTAGTGCAGAAGGCATTGCACTCACAGGGAGAAAGAGGGACAAGTGAGAAAGTAGGCCCTAAAGCTGATAAAGTGGTAAAGAAAAAGCATTGCCAGTGTTGTGAAGAGTTTGAGGGTGAGGACTAATGAGAGCCTTCATGCCCTGGGACCTACAGAACCACTAGGAGAGCTCTGTCATGGTGGAAGGGGTGAGGGCCATGCACATCTTATGAAGGCATGGGTTCCATTAATTTAGAAAGGAGATGCATGTTGAAGTTCTAGCTGTAACCTGATAGAAAGACATGGATAGAGGAGCTGCAGGATTGGGGCACCAGATGTTGGAGGGAAGAGGAGAGGATCCATATCGATAGCAGGGTGGAAAAAGGGTCAAGCAGGCAAGAGGAGGACAAAGAGCAGGTGGAACTACAAAAGATCCCTTGCCAGACAAGAGAGGTGGTCAGAAGTGGGAGAGCTTGCTAGGAGGTCATGGAGGTAACACCAGCAGTTTGCTCTTGCCTGGATATTTGTTGAAACTATTTTCAGGTCCGTTTGGAAAAATACATTGATCTGGTACTGTTTTCTACCTGTTTTCTCTTTCACGATGTGAATGAATTCACTGGTCTTTCACTCAATCCAGCAAAAGACGTGGAGAAGGCAAATGCATGGGCTCTCTGTTTCTCTTTTTCTTTTCTTTCTTCTTCTCTTAATACTCTGAAAAAGCTTTATTGTAAAGTTTGTTACACTGTTTTTAACTCTTGGCTCTTTAGCATTCTGAAGCCAGACATCCCCATCTAGTGGTTATTCTACCTTCACTCGCAGAGTACCACTTTGGGGAGAAGGATGCCCTGAGCACACACATAGCAGGAAGACCAGCTGTAGCCCTTCTGTTACCTCAGTACTTTCCTTGTGGGTGTCTTAAACTGCTGTGAGTTCAGAATAAAATTCTTAGAAATTTTTTTCCCAAAGGAAAATTTTTTTACTACTTGTGATTTGTATGTGGGTAAAAATTTGCTGATATACGGAAGGGAATTATTTTACTACTGCTTATGACACAGCTAATACACATGAAGTTTCTTGTCATCATAACTGTATACAGAAAATAAAGCAGGATCAGTCTTGTTTGTTAACAAGAAAATGACAAAAAGAACTAGTTACTAGACATTGCTTTGTGAATCAAATTATTGCATTGAAGTAAAATTGTTGAGACCTTGTGGCACATATAATAATGCAGGATAACTTTTCTGTTGCGTGTGACCCTTTGTAGCCTTTCCGAGAAAAACATAATTGCTTGTTTCCCTTGTTGGAGTCCTACTCCCTGGACATTTCCCCGTAACTCCCTGTTGTGTTGCTGATGGATGTTGGTGGTGACTCTGACTCAGGAGTGGTTCAAGGCTAGTCTTTGTCTGAGAGTTGCTCAGGCTGGGTCTGCAGTGCAGCCGTCTAACCCTTCCTGGCTTTGAGGGAAATGGTGCCGACAAACACAGCCGGGCTCTCACTACCTGGGATGGGGAGACATTTTCAGGACCACTTGGGATGGAAAAAAGAAGGGAAGCCCTCTGTTATTCAAAGGCAAACTCAAGGTGTGCACCAGGTGTAAACCCCCATCTCCTTCCTCACAGGAAACTTCATATTGCTTTCTCCACCATGGGGTCTCCTCTACCTGTGGGCAAAGAAATCTCTCATGGACTTGACTGCAGGAATGGAAGCAGAGTTTTCTATTTCTCCTCAATCTTTTAATTAATTTTGCTTTGCTTCTTGAAGGCCCTTTTACTTTCTCTACATACATGTATATTCGGAGATCACAAGATAATTTATTGGATCCCTCTCCATTCCCTGAATTAAAAACTCTTGAGGGCCAGTCAGATTTGCTTTATGTCAGGAAAGGCTGAACTGTAACCGAAGCTAGAAAGTCAGAAAGGAAAAAGAGAAAGAGGCTGTTTATCCCTTCTCCTGCAGTGGAGGAACATCTTCAGAAGTGCCTGGCTGAGTACTGGGTGCAGAAGCTGATATTCACGTCAGCTGAATCAGTCATCCATGTGTATTGCTGGAGATGGTAGTACGAATATTCAGCTGAAATTCTGAGAACTGGCTTCGTTTCCACCTTCCTCAAATGCGTATTTTTAACATGTATTTTATATGGTAATTTTTCAGAAGTCCTCTTTAGTGGAAGTGTCCTACTACCCAGGCACTTTCTGTTCCCATAGCAGAAGCTGAACTGGTTCTGCATTACATCTGCTTTATTATCTGTAATCTGTTAATGACTGAAGAGCCATTGGGTGGCAGTATCAGCCAGTGAGCACCTCCAGTAGTTGCTGAACTAAATGCAAAAGTCTAGGTAGGAAAGATTAGAAACGACAGTTTTCTTAAGATGGAAAAACATGTATTGGTTTGTATTTGAAGAGGCTGTGTTTAACTCCATACCATATATGCTTTGAAAATCTTTTAAGCATAATCTCTTTGCTCTACTTTCTTCAAAAGCACAAGTCTTCATTTCTAATATCAAGATTTATTTTTTTTTAAAGCACCTATCAATGTAGAATAAAATGAATCCTGTGGTAAGAATAAGGGAAACTGCAGTGCAGGAGTTCTGGTCAGTGTGTGCCTTTAGGGTGTGCCTGCACAGGGGCTTTGGTGCTGTTTGAGCTTGGTGTTCCTGAGCTGAGCACACACGTCAGGTTAGCAGCCTCTGGGATTCACATCATACATTTATTTTCATTTTCCTTTTATTTGCTTTTTGGTTAATGCAAAGCTCACTTGCATGTTCAGCTTCATGATTGGAAAAGCGCATTTGTGGTGGCCTACTGTTTAATTCTACATTTGGAGGCAGCAGACTTTAAATATCAGTGTATTTGTAACTATGTAAAACTTGCAAAACTGACTAAGAGTGCCTGCTTTTAGGCTATATTTCTAGCTAAGCCTGTGCTTTCTGTAATACGATTTTTAGTTAGTTTTGTCGTGGGGTATGGTGTCAGTTCCATTATAGGCAATTTCACAGAATTACTGTTCTATACATTCATGCTGTTAGCTCTCAGCGCTCTCTCCTAATTTCAAGGTTGGCAAGACTATGCAAGCTGCAAGCAAATTTTAACTTGTTCGTAATATCCTTCACTTCACAAACCCCATCCTGACCCCGAACAAGAACGTTTTGAGCAGTACCCAAAAAAGCCCTCATGATCATGTTCACATCTTGCTTTTAAATGCACCAGATAATGCTACTTGTTTAAGCTTAGTCATGTCTGTGGGAATGTCAGGAGTCTGCATCACATGAGCTGCTCCTCAGATTTCCCAGCCTGCATCAGCATGTTTTCCTGGGTAGAAGCAGAGTGGAGATGTTATTAAAATGGCTCATCCTAGATGTTAGTATTGATATTAAATCTCAGGCATATTCCTGTGATTTTAATATAATATTTTCCCTTTACATTCAGCTGATTTATGTGAAAATACTTTAGTATCTTCTTTTTTTCCTTGAGGCCTATGCCTCAGATGGAAGAACATACATTCTAACCAACCACCCTGTTTCTGTTCTTACTGACAATTTCATTTTCTGCTTGACCCCTAGACTTGCCACCTTAGTGCAGCTTCAAGCCAACCTTTAGCTTAATTTTAAACACTTGCACCCTTCCCATGATGTGTTTATAGACCTGGTGTTGCTTGTCCTCTTTCCCTCCTTGGAGACTAGGAGGCCAAAAGAGCCATTGGCGTGTCCTTGTTCATGCCCCGGGTCAATAACCTTCTCCTGAGCAAACACAGCATGTGACAGACAGGGAAAGCACCCAGTACAATCTGGGTTTGTTCCCCCCTGCCTTTGAGACACTGGTGATAAATGCACCACGCCTGGAGATGCTCCAGACTGGTGAGATCTTTGAGCCTTTCCTCCTGAGCATCACTTTCAGATGCTCAAGGGCTGCTGTACTCACCCCACCAGCTGTGCAAAACCTGGAGAGGGTGAGAGATGAGGAACCAAAAAGGTTGGCAGCATCGAAACGCTGGGTTGTCTTATGCCTTGTCATCAGGTGACCAATATTCAGGACAAAATCTGCTCAGTGTGTTCAACTCTGCGCCAGGGTCTCTGATCCTGTTTCAAGAGTCAGGAGTAGATTGGCATTGCTTCGTAAGGCTTCAAGCCTGTGTTTTGTCTGTCCTATCCCTGCAGTCCCTCCCCCGTGGTGCACATGGAGTTGGATGTCCCACATGTGCCCATATAGGGAAGGGTGTAACTCTCTTGTTGACATTGGCTAATCCAGGCAGGCATGTGAAGGGGCAGCAGAGTGTGATGCTCACATGTGGTGTGGCAGGCGGCACTTGGGACTGGCTGTCTCCATCACACCCCTCAGGACCGACATATGAGACAGGGAAAGAGCCTTTTTGTGTACCTCTGCATGCTCCCGACAGAGCTACTGACGGGCTGGGTTGTCATAGCCCCGTGTACTGAGCCACACTCATTCCTAGAGGAGAAAGTTAATTAATCTTCCCTGTGCTGCAAATTAATGGCAGTTCTGCAATACTTTTAATTTCTACAACATCTGTGCATTGCTTTATGTGACAATAACTGAGCAGGACCAGATGTCCTTCAGGAAATACCATCCTGTATTGGTGAAAGCCTAGATGACCATGTCCTTTTCCAGATGTATGGCCAAATGGGACAAAACTCAACTAAATGATTTGTTACTGGGTTTTCATTAATGACATATAGGTAGCTGTCTAAGTTGTCTGTATGCTAATGCTGGAGTGGGCAGCAGAGCTTATTGTGTATTATTGTGCATTATTCTCTTTGAAGTTCCAATGATGAACCAAGACTTTGCTTTCAGTAGACAAGTCAGAGGGTGAAAGTGTCTGAAACACAAGAGACCACAGGCCAGATCAGAGCTAGAAGACCTGACTGAAGGCTTACTAAATCTGACAAGAGACTTCGAGACTGATCTGTTCTGCAGAAGGATTTAAGGTAATCCAACTAAGTAATTGAAAACCAATGCACCTATGGAAACTGCTCAGGATCTCTTTATACAGTGCTGAACACTTAACAGTATCTTCACCTGCTGTCCCATCCACAAAATTTTTTCCCTGTGTGATAATGAACCACTGCATTCACTGTGAACTACAATACAAAACCAGTTAGGAATAACAGAAAAATAGGAAAAACATCATTAAAGCAGGTAACTGTGCTCTGCCCTTAGATGGAAGCAGCCAGCAGCAGTGCAAGAGGCCAGCATTTCTCTGCAGTGAGAAGACTTCAACCTACGTTACACATATGGGTGACTGGGGATTTATTGGTCCTGCTTAAAGTATAACTATTTTCTCTGCTAAATTGCATTTTCTGTGCAGCAAAAATACTTGCATCAGAGTATTTGATTAGCACAGTCCTTGAACCAGGTGCAGAACAAGCGTGAATGCTAGACACAGCAGCAAACATCAGCTCAGGAGAGGTTTCCTTAGCTAGAAAGGACCACTAAACAGTCGAGTCTGACCTCAGGTGTAACACAGATATTTCATACGTGTGACCCAGAGGGTCCTTTATCATCCCAAACCCAGGTTTTACAACTCATCGCTCCGGATACCAGGGACCAGGATTGACCTGGACCCTGGCAGAAGCACTACACTGTGATTTCAGTGGTATATATTGGCAGGTAGATTTGATGCTGCCAGTCTTTGAAGCCTCACTCTCTACAGGCACTTGAACATCTAAAAAAACTTTAGAAATATTAATATGGGCCTGTTTTAGTATCTAACAGTAGTTGCACTTATGATCCCTGAGGACTATGTTAAGGTTTGTCATTGTTTCTTGATGTCATGTTAAAAAGTATTTATGAAGTTTAAATGGTCTTGCTAGTGGTTGTTCAAAAATGTCAATGTCCAGACACCCAATCATTTTGGAATCACAGCTGTGTGGCGTATTCCTGGTCTTCAACTTATTAGTTTAGATGTAGACATTCAAGACATATGCTCAATTTTCGTGTCTATCATAAAGAAGCTGTAGATGAAGTTGTCTCATTCCAGTCTCAGGAAGGTGGTTTCCCATCCTGGTCAAATCAGGCTGTAATGCTGGCAACAAAAAGAATTGTAGTTTCTCTTTTAAAAATCATTTGTTTGAATATTGTTATGTAGAGCGGGATGAGAGCTCAGGAGGAGTGATTGGCTGTGAGTAGAAGCAGAAAAAATACATGTGAATTTTCTGCATGCACTGTGAAGACAGCTTTTTAAGTTCTTTCTTGGGTGAAGAAGATAATGCTCTGTTTTGCTGTGCATTGTAGAGGTTGAGACGGATGAAATGCACTCCATTTAATAAAACCTTATTTGATTGCTGTAGAAATATGGGAATTCTTACAGCAGATCCAACCACAATTCTGTCTGCCAGCATCTCATTTCTTGGGTATTATAGAAGCATGACTCGAAAGCTCATTTTTGTGGAATATGGAGATAAGCTCCTTCCAAACCACCCTATAGAAGGTGGTTTGTGCCAAGAGATTTTTAGGGTCATGTTCCATCCAAATATCAGGACGTGTTCTTTATTCAGTAATCTTCTCTGAGTGGGGGGTGCTCCCATATCTGGAGATCTTAGTCCAATTATTTTCCTACATTCTGCTGTTTAAATATTCAAATTGATCCGTCACATTCCTGCTTGGCTTGCATTGGTGCATCTGACTTCTCAGGATTTTTTCCAAATGACGTACTGATGTTTTTTGTAACAGTAATACTACAATCCAGAAGCTCTGGAGATAGGGGCAGAATCTAAATTTTTTTTGTGCTTGCTGTAATAAAAAGAGATTTTTAAACATGTGAAGAGACATCGGAGCCCAGAAATTATGCTTAGGTGATTTATATGAAAAGATTGATCTCTGAATTACAAAGTCAAGCCTAAACAATCCCAAAGTAGAGTGTTGGAGAGCAAAATTTCCTGAAAACCTGCATCACAGGACTTACAGCTCCTCACCAAATATAGCATTGCCTTTGACTCAGTGATATCTCTCCTTGTGTGCCAACTCCTCAGCTAAAATCTGTTCTCAGCTGCATTAGTTCATCTATGCTTTTTCATTTTTTGATCCAAGTGGTCTGAATGCTTTTTTTCCTTACTCCCACTAATATTTAAAGACTGCCAGTGAGCCTTTCTCACCAGGCCCTGAGAACATCACACTACCTCGGCAGAGGGCATCAGGCAGTCAGGAGACCAAAAAAGTAGGCATTGAGACTATCTGAAAACAATGAAGATGCTCCCAGCTGAAATTGAACCAGCTGAGAGACTTCACAGTCTCTCTCTGAAGTGCATCCACTTTCAGAAGTAATATGTATTTTTGATCCCTTTTGATCACTTTTAAGGCTGCTAAAAAAGCTAAAAAGGCACATAATAGTGAAAGTTAAATGTTTATTCTGAATGGCAGGTCTTTCCTTCTGGGCAAGTAGGGAAAGGACTAGCTGCTGATTTGTTTCTTTTTCCTCTTTCCTCCTGGCTCAGCAGATAGATGAGGTGAGGACATGCCACAGGCATGAGACTTGCCAGACTACCTGGAACACCGTGGTTTTGGAGGATGTTCTTTCTCTGGGTATGAAGGGAAACTCAAGTATCTGATGACAGATGAAAATGCAGGTTGGGGAAAACCATAGAACTGAGAAAGTGATTTTTTTCCCTCTTCAGAGAGATCAGCAGCCATGCAGCCTGCGGTTCAGGCAGCGTTTTCTGAAATCAAACTGCCTGTGTTACTCTCCTTGCTTTCCTCCACCGTTGGCCTGCTCTGACTCGGTGGAAAAAATGCCAGTCCTCCTGCTGACAGGGCGCAGTTGGCCGGCCCCGCGCTGGGCCAGCAGCTGCGGGCAGGGAGAACCTGCAGCGCTCAGTCACATGAAGCCATGTGCGGGCAGGGGTGGGGATTAGCTCTGCTCCTGGCCGGAAAGGTCCCCGTGCGGTTCCCAGGCTGAGCTCGCCATATGTGCTTCGCATGATTGTCCTGAGGGTGACATGAAGTGGAGAGTTCACATTCGAGTGAAAGTTGGTTTGTGTTTCTTCACCCGGTTTAATGGAATGCAGATGCAGAGCAGAACACGAGGGCGCCTGTGCCGGGGGGAGATGTGACAGGCTGTAGAAAAGCCCTGTAGCTTTTACTAATTCCTTCTCCTTCCCCTGAATTTTACGCTGTTTCCTGATGGGAGTTGTATGTGTGAAGGAACCCCCTTGGACCACCTGTTAGGAGCCTTTCCCCTTTCAGTCACGGTCTTTGCCATCTCTCAAACATTGGGGTTTTTGTATTTGGAGAAAAGCCAAAAACTTGAACAATAGTTTTCTCCTTTTGAGGAGTGGGGAGAGCTCTCTGACATGGTGTGGGAAGGAAGAAAGAAGGCAAGAAAAAATTAGAAAATATGGATGGAGAACTCTCCAGTCTCCACTTTGGGCAAGTGTGATGCATTGCAGAATAATAATTTTTTTTTAAAGGTAAGAGGTGTGTACTCATAGGCTGATTTAGTTTGTGGTTTGCCTTACTACAAGGTAATTTTGGAAATGACATCTTCCATAGAAGGATCATGTCACATACAGATTGCCAGTGCTATTGCGAAAGGTTTCCAGACTATAATGCTGGAAAAAGGAAGTTTAACAAGCTCTTGCTGGAAGGAGCATTGTCTGATGGGCTGAAGAGGCTCTTGTCCCTGTGGCAAAAATAGGAATATTTTGATCTTTAGCTATAAAAAACCAGCTAATTTATTCCTTAATAATAGAGTTTATCTCCTAATTGACATATATACTATATCATATTAGAAGCGGAGACGGGAAAACAGAAGGATTTGTGTCTACGTTAATTTTTTAATAATGTGAAATATGGGAAAGATTGTTGATTTTGTCACCTAGATGTAAGATGTAATATATTTAGGTTTATGGAAGTGCAAAATTTGTTCTTGGAAAGCTTTGGTTTTCAAGGCAAAGGTGGATCAGCAGTAAGAAGGCTGCTGAGATAACTTGCCAAAGGCTGCATTGCAGGTGTACGGGCTCTGCGTTACCTCTCGCTCTTGCTTTGGAGTCCCAGCAGAACCTGTGGCACAGGTCAGCACTTGTACACTTTTGGGGCAGTGAACTAGTGCTGGATGTTGACTTTTCCTTTCGCTGAATGTTTCCGAGCAGGCAGATAGCTGATTTGAGCAATAATACTGCCTGAGCCAACAAATATCAACAGTGTCTTTCCTCAAAACCTCAATTGTCCTTAGGAAGCAGCCAGCCCGAACATAGACACATTGCTCAGGGGATAAAATGTGATGCATTTGAGTGTGTGTTTCAAGAAATTGTTAAAACTTTAGCCGGGTAATGCCTTCCAGAGCAAGGGCTTGCTTTGTAAAAGTCAGTCTCCCTCGGTCTTCATTAGTGAGCCGTGTTTTTTCCGCAGTTTGCCTAATTAGACTGTGACCCTCTTCCCAGTAGGATCCCATGGCATTACACTGTACAGAAACAGGATTTTGGTGCTGATATGTGAAGAGATCGAGAACATATGGCATAAACATCAACCGATATTGTTTGCCATCCACACTTGCTGCGTGTAATGCAACAGGACCTGCTCCTGGTGGCCACGTGACCTGCCTTCCAGTCCTCCATTTGGGGTGGGTTTTCTTTCGTTCCTAAAGTTGTGACTTTCTGGAAGGAAGCTGATAAATAATCGGAGTGCAGAGAGCAGGTAGAATGTCAGTGGGATGTTTCTGGGAGGCATGTGTGCTACGCTGACATCGGCTCCTGGCCGTGCTCCCTCCGCACCAGCTCGCTGCTCCCGGCAGCCCTTCATGTTGCAAGAAGGTAAGATCATGTCGTGTCACCCGTGTCCTCCCACCGCCGGGCCGAAATGCCTGTGTCCCCCGTCCTCAGCAAGGAGGGACGTTAATTTGCCAAGTGGAGTGTCTTAGCGATCTTTAAAATTCAGTTTTAAAGTACGGTTCTTTCTGTAACGAAGGGGAAAGACAGGCAAATGCAGCTCTGGCGGCAACAGCTAACTGGGATTTCAGATTAAAGATACGAAGTGGTTTGGGCAGTAGCTTCTGATCGTGCTTAGCTTTTTGTAATAAAGGGCTTTTAGACTTTAAAAGACATTCCACACCCAATTGTATCCTATTGATTTGCCATGGTTAACCACCCTGTAATAAGCCTTATAGTCTGTGTGAGTAGGCACAAAGCAGAATTATATTAATGTTGTTTACAACCAGTGGGCAAAAAATTGTAAAATGTGAAAGAACTCAAAATACCAAAGTATTTCAAAGACGTTTGAATCTAAAAATGTCTTTAGTAGATTGTGAATAGAGTTCTTTGGAATAAAAAAAGAAAAAAGAAGAATCAGAGCATTATTATTTTTTGGTTTTTTTGTCATTTATTGTTCGGGGTTTTTCTAATAACTGATACTTTATACTTCAAGAAAGCTTTTTATTTTCAGAAGTAAAGCCTGGTATATAAATATGATAATATTAAATAAAATAATTATATATATATTTTAAAAAACAATAGCAGTAATAACTTCCTTAGATGTATTTTTACATAAAAATTGAATCTGGGTCCTAGAGTGTTTTGCAGTCAAAAAATACATCAACAGCACAAGGTGTAACATCTACTGTGCAGGCCAGTGGGATAAACAAAAACTTACTTTCCTTCAGTCGTGTAAGCTTGACATTTAGACAACAGCTACTGAGCAGAGCATATGCATTATAGTAAAAATGGACAAACCATCAAGCAAAATTTAAGAGGAAATAAGGCAGTACTTAACCAAAAAGTAGTGGCCGGCCGTCTCCATTGACAGTTCCGTCAGCAGGACTGGGCAAATGCCCAGCTCAGTGTTGTGGGTAGGTTAATATCTTCACACTTTTTCCTTCCTCACAGCTGCCACATGCAGTGCTCTGAAACCTGATATTTTTCATCAAAAATTGATTCTTATTTTCTGTCTTAGTATACTAATCAATTTTACCATGCAGAGCTTGGAGCACATTAACTGTCAGTTACTCCTAATTAATACTGAAGGCAGACAGAAAGAGAGAACAAAATAATTGACATTATTTAATAAAAAATGCCTCTCCCAATTTTGTTTCCTTTGTGGAAACCTCTTTTGGTTCCTGTTCAAGATTTAAGCACTGTCCTGTTTTATGTTTTGTTTCACAAGGTTGATTGAATGGCAATTTATTATTCAAGACAGTAAATTAAACTTCTCAAAGCCGAAGAGTTGCAGCAGTTCTGGCACAGGCTGTTTTGTGCCAGAAGAAACATGCTCAGGTCTGATTCATACAACCGTCGCCCTCTAACATAAGAAAATTAAAGAAAACCTCCTATATATCTTTTAAGATTCACATTAAATTTCTTTAGCATAGAGGTTGGAACACATTAAAGAAAACAGTGAGCAACATTTATTGCAAAATAGCTAATGAAAGCTTCTAGGCTAAAACACACTATGTATTACTTCTTTGTAACAGTATGAATGTTATGGCCTAGTAGTAAAGGCTGATTTCAAAGAGATCATGGAAAGAGAGCAAACTTCATTGATGTTTTATGCTTAAATTAAATATAACCAAAAAGGGATACAGGGGCATTGGTCTTGCTACAGTGAAATCAGGAAAGGCTTTGCTTCAGTAACAGCTGAATTAGATTGGGGCTTCACAAGGTTCATGTATAATTTATATATACCAGCAGTGTGTGTGAGTACCTAAACAGGTATTTATAGGAATTTATAACATTTACAAATAAAAAACATATATATTCCTAAATAGCAATTTATAACATTTATATTGTTTTAAAATATGCATAAAAGGAAAACCGAAAAATAGACCGAAGTATATAGTTGTGTAATATATGTATATCTTAGGAAATCCACAGAGGTTCTGGTTTTCTAATCATAAATCTGATTGAAAAATAACTGAAGCTTTGGGGGTTTTGGGTTTTTTTGTTTAATTTATTACTTTAAATTGCCAACATTTCAACATTAGCGGTAAAGAGAAAGTAAATCATCTCAGCCACTTTAGATAGGAGCTATTCCAGCATTTCTACTTGTGCACTCATGTGCTATGCTGGTTAGTAGCACATAGCATGTAAACAGCTTTTAGGGGAGACGGTGATACTGGATTAATTATGAAATTATTGTGATGCTCCTGGGTGACTTATAGTCACAAACTGTCACTGTTTGGCTGACCCATGGTAAACAGAAGAGCTCAGATTTGCGTGTGATTTCTTTAGCCTGTGTCAGTAATGTTCTCCCAGAGACTAGACTAGACTATACTATATTAATATGCTTTTTAATTGAACTTTTCAAATGTATCATTGGGACTAATATTTAAAAATAAAAGGAGAGTTTAATTTTTTCCTCCCCACAAATGGCAATCCTTTCTTTGAGCATAAATGAAGCTACTTTAGAAATAAAAATCTTTCTTTGTACTCTACTCTTTCCACAGTTATATGTCATTTTCCTGTCTACAAACTGAAGATATTACCTTGGTAAAAGGGCTTTTGTACTGTCGTATGTTACTGTGAAATAGAAATGGCTTATTCAAATGAGGAATTATCCGCCTACCACATTATGGCTCCTACTTTCAACATACAAATGAAAACAGCTGTGCCTCCAGGCACTGCAAGATATTGATACATTCAAACTTATTATTATTGTAGTGGTTAACAATGCCATGCAGAGAACACATTAGCAGGAGGTGTGGTGAGATATTACTGTAATATCTCTTGTAGTAAATACTGTATGTCAGGATTATTTTTCAGTTGGGCTATGTGCTCATGTAAAAACCTTTAAAGGGTTTCTGACTTTTTTGTTTTTTAAAGTCTGCATTTTCTTTTCTTTGTTACACTAAAATACCAGATTTCCAGATCCTTTCCCCCCCACCAGAATTGTGGTTTTTTTCTGAGGGGAGACCAGGAGCAGCACGGGCGCACGGAGCCGTGTGGCAGAGCAGCAGCGCGCTCGCGGAGCCGGGGTGCGTTCCTGGAGCCTCTTGCCCTATTCCTACCAGAGTTACCTGGCTCTGACAATGCTAATCCTTGTCCCTGCCTTTTTGCTCACCCTGTGGACTTGCGTTATGGTCCACACCACCTTTTCTCCTCTTTTTCATCCCCCAAAAGACCTTCTGTGCTCCTTGGTCCCAGGCAAGTCCCCAGGGCTGTTCTGTTGGCGACTTGGGGCAGGAACAGGAGGGGTTTGGGACGCGGGCACTCGGTACCCCGACACCACCGTCTGCACTGGGCCCGTGGCTGTTGGGGTCCTGAGTTATTGGGGATCCCAACACCCCTCCTTACAGGACCCCTGCTGGGATGTTGGTTTGCAGGGATTGCCGAACCAAACAGGACTTTGGTCAGTAGACGGTACTTGAAGCCTAGTTGATAAGAACTTTTGCAGGAAGGGTGCTGGGTAGGCAGGAACAGGCAACATGGCACTGCCAGACTGTCACAGAACACCCTGAAATCTCCACAAATGGTGACATGATTTCTCTGCCAATTTAGAACTTTGCAACATGTTACAGAGGGCACTGATCTGGTGCTATAGCTATTTCTGACTGGTTTTAGCATACATTTACAACACACTCTTTAAAATATAGTTCTTTAAATTCAGTAAATAAAGAATTGCATTTCCTTCTGAAGGAGTTACAGCTAGATGCTTGCAGTATAGCTAAAGGAATTAGTATGGCTGCCTACTGAAATTTAAAATACAGACCAATGTTCCTATGTGCACACTAATCCTCAGAGATATCTTTGACATGCCATGGCATATTATCAAAACCAAACAACATTTAAATATCGTGAAACAATATGATAACTTTCGCAGCTTTTGGAAATAATGACATAGAGTCTTGGGTTTAGGTGGTACATTTGCTAGACTGTGTGCCTTACCTGACAAGAGCTGAACTTTATTTAACTGAGTATTCACGGAGAGAGACATTGCATGGGGTAAAGCAGGAATAAGCCCAGTATGCAACCTGGAGTTCAACACATAAGACGCATATTTTCAGATATTGTACTGAGTAACATGCATAGGAAGTCCAACAGCCAGCGCAGACCTCGGAGGTACCTGGTGTTATTCTCGTGTTGTAAGTGCCAACTGTTTTCTGTGGCACTGGATTCAGCAACTGAAAGCAGCTAGAATGAAATAGAAGCAAATGTTGTTGCAAAGAAGCCAGAACATATAGCTGATTTTAAACAAAAATCCGAGACAACTCTCCCAGAAATATAGAGCAAGAGTTGTTAATAAGAAATCAGTCTCACCAAAGATGATCCACCCTTTTATTCCTGCAAATGCAAATATAAAAAAAAAAATTTTTAACAGAAGTGACTGTCAGGGAGGAAAAAACATGGCCTCCTAAGCATGCAAAGCAGAGCTTCAAGGTGGATAACATGTCCTTGAATTACTGGTGTTTGGAGAGCAAATGGAAAGCACACCACGGTTCCCTTATTGGGGGTCCTTAGTTGATTTGACACTTTCATTGATAACTTGGGTGAGCAAAGTATCCATTAAATCTGCAGCTGGTGCCAAGAGGAGAGGATTTACAAGTGCTCTGGAGGCAGCATGGGAATTCAGAGTAATGCTGACAAACCGGATCTGATGTAACCTGGGTGCAATATTGATGAGGATCAAATGAAATGGTAACACAGTTAATCCATTGGAAAGTCAAAAGAAGCAAGGACTGAGCTAGTCTTTATTGTGTGGGAAGTCAGACCAGCTGAGCTCCCGAGATTCCTCCCAGCCAGCATCTCTGGGCAATAGCCCTTCAGGAAAGGGGTTTGGTGTAATAGGGGACCACGGGGCTGTGCTGTTATAAAGAAAAGCAACCAGCCTGGGATTGCAAACAAATGCAACACACAAAATGTGTAGGGATGATTGCGGAGAAGATATGATAGCAGCAGCTACAGGAAGATAGAAAAGCCCTTCTCTGTATGCATGGGAAGACTGGTCTATGGTGTCAGCAGACAGCCACCATAGACTTTAGAGGAGTTTTATAAAATTAAGGGGATTTGAGTAACTAATTTTCCCTGGAGGTCATGAAATATCCACCAAAGAAGCTTCCTAAGAGCAGATTAAATAAATATGTCCTGAGGGCTTGAGTTCAGCTTGATCTCACTTCAGGAACAGGTCTAACCATCCTCCCAAGATAACTTCCAATTTTATTTCTGTGATCACAACAAAGAACTGTTATCCAAGACAAAGCTACTGTGTTTTGCCCCTTTATCTGGTTCCTTTCTCAGTGAAAATCGCCTGGCAAGAGAACATTTTGACTTGGAAGTTTCAAACGAGCAGAAGGACTCTTGGTAGGAGGCAAGCATTTAACTCCCATTAGCTTTGTAAACACCAGGGTTAGCAGCTCTGTGATAACATTTTACATTTCATCTTCCAGCTAACTGTTAGGTTGGATAATTATCCAGATAGTAGAATTTAGCATTTCCAAACATGCAAAACTCACTTGGCAAAGCACGTGTATACATTGGCTGATGTTTTATTTTCCTCTCTCAGTAGCGTAATGGAGGGCTTTAGAAATCGTTATTTGGGATAAGAAGGGTTTTACTTGCAGCTTATACATGTATTAAAACAGCTTAAGGTTTTTAGTGCTCCCCATCATTAGCTGAACTTACTGGGAAACATGATCTCTTTTTTTTATATTTTCTAACCAATACTCAGGAAAAAAAAGTTTAGTGGTAGTTGATTTCAGAGCTTACATTATAAAGGTGAAGGGTTTTCTCCTTTCAGCAGTCTTTCCGAGCTTTTCTGACCAAGAAATTCATTTAAGTAAATTTAAATTTAAACAAAAGTAAAGAAAATAATTCTTGTGGAGCTGAAGGGAAAGTAAACAGTTATTTAGTATCAGCCAGAAACATTCTAAGGGTATAGGAAAAAATTCCTGTGTTCATTTTTTAACCAATGCTCCAGTCTTTGTTGGTACACATGCTGGATTTATTCAACAAGCAAAAGTGAGCGTGGACCCTGTATTATTGATGGGATCAGCAAAACAACGTTACATAAAATGTAATTACAATAATAAATTATTATTATAATGAATACATGTTGTGGAGATTGCTGGACTTTGTCTGTACTCCTACCAGTGTTTGAAATATGACATTGTAGTTCCCTTATATTCACGAGGCTGGATTCTGTCCTCGCATACAAAAACGTCATTTCAATCAAGTACTGTCAAATGATGCATTTTTATTTGAAAATTTTTTAGGTCTACCCCTAATATCTTGCCAGCTTCATCATCCAACAGTTGATTTGTATATTATTAGGGTGTTTTAATTTGCTTTTTTAGTACAGTGGCAATTATTTTGGATGAGTTTAGAGAAGGAAGCCCCATATGTTTTGCGTAAATGATACATTACAGGGAAGGGATGTTCACATTTCTGCATAATAGAATATAATTGATTTTGTGCTTGGACAATTAGGAAATGGTTCTGTGTGATGTTATTCATGAGTCCTGGACTATAAATTTAAAGTTTGCTAACTGTTAGAAAAATTGATTCAGAAGCAGCTTTAGAAAAACCAGCATGCTACTGCACACATTCAAATCTAATACTGTGCTAGTGCAGAGTGATAATACATTTAGGATACTTGGGTATGTTAATATCCTTGTCATTTTAATTCTGAAATTTTAACACAGTTATACAGACAGCTTGGAAAAAAAATGCGTATTTTGGAACAAAAATTATTAAAAATTTCTCATGCAAATACTTTGACAGGTAGGTGTAATTATATGTAAAGGCAAATGTCTCATATGGGAGGGAATGCAAAAATCTTAGAAGATATGCAAGATTCATGGCATATGCAAGAAAAATTCTTCACTGCTATGAATTAGTCTTTTTTTTTTTAAGTATTCAAATTCACACCCTATGCAACATTTCAAATATTTGTGAGTATATAAATAGCTGCAACTCAGATCATCAATTTATTATTCCAGATTTTTAAATTTATTTCTTAATTTTGAAAGGTGCTGGGCAGCATTTTGAAACCCTTAGTTTTGTCAGTTGAAAATCAAGCTCCAGTTTTTGGTCTATTCTAATAGACATGTTTTGTGGTCAGCCTTTTCATCACTCTTGTAGACAGGATTGCTCAAATAATCCAGCCATCTAGAGACCTTACCTCTGACACTGTTCCTGGATGCTAAAAGTGTAATAAAGATTACAGGGATAGCAGGTGGGCTGAGTTGATTTATGGTGGTATGACCTTGCCAGTGTTTGCAATCCCATTGTGAGTGTTGCGATATCAATGTACATTTTCAACTCCTGTCTCGCAGAGCGGTGTGGAAACTTGTCCGGACTATGGATTTCTTTGTCAAAACAGTGCAACAGCAGTCCTGCCTGTCATTATTTTAGCAAAGAAAGACCATTTCTGGCATTCCTAGTGGTGCTGGTGTAGGCCAGCTGTACAGCGGGTGTTAAATAAATAATTGCAGAGGACAACTTCTGTTTACTTTTTACATTGCTGACCTTATAATCGGGAATGTTTTGCATGGGATAGAGCTAACTCTGTCTGACGCAGGCCAATTCCCTGAGCACTTGATGGAGAATGAGAGCTTCATTCAGCTGCTTTCAATCATCTTGTGGCAGAGACCCCCCATGAGCAGGTGGGGGCTGCCTCTTGGTAACCTGAGGATGAGCTGGGGGTGGGAGGTGTGTGTGTCCCAGTGGGGAATGGCACCCACAAAATGCCTTAGCTGAGTGCTATCGTCGCCTTGTGTTTGCACTTTCCAGTAGGTTAGTAAGTCTGTAGCAAGATTATTTACAAGATTATGTTAACAAATACATAAACATTGTGGTGGTAGAATAGAAAGAAAGAAACTTTCAAAGCTGTGCATGCTGACCTGGTGCACCTCTTGTGCCATGTATTTCATAGCAGAACAGAAATCCTCAAATGTGGGTGTCTCTTTAAAAGATGCTTTATATACAGCTCTTCTCCAAGCTCCCATCTGCATATCTGCTTTTCCCACCGACCCATGAACAAGCCCTTCCTTCTTTGCCTTGATTAGATGATAAAATATTCTGTTTCTGCTGTGGGAGGATAAACTCTGCAACCCAAAATGCCCTGAAATCTGGAAATTCATAACAGGCATGGCTTTTGAAGCTGTGGCCATTCCCAAACCTATTGGTGAATAGGAGCAACTGTCCCCACTAATTCTGTCCCTCTCTGAGTGGATTGGAGGCTGTGGCTTCTTCTTACAACATTCATTTTTCTGCAGGTAAGGTTTCCTGCAGCCCCAGCCTTTCCCGCTGCTGTGTTGCAATACAGAGATGAAGCTGGCAGGCTCAGGGAACTGGTGCTGCCCTGCTCTGCAGCAGCGTCCAAAGGTTGCTGGTCTGAGGTGACCGGAGCACTCCTGGTCAGCTGTGCAGGGCACTCCCAGCCTTGCCTTCCCCACACCCAGCAGCAGATCCCAGGAGCGAGCGCAGAGCTGGGGAGAGCCAGCACCCAGGGTGTGCCCAGCCAGGGGTGTTCTGGCAGGGCACTGCTGCTGTGCTGGGCGGGTTCTTGGAGACAGTGCTCCAAAGCTGGTCAAAATATGAGGAGGCTGAGGCAGCTTCAGGGTTTGTGGCAGTGTCAAGTGAGACGGTTTCTCTGGAGAGGGAGCCTGTGCCTGTGTCCAGCAGGTAGCCATCAGAGCTGGGAGGTGGCTGCAGCTGTTGGGATATGCACACTGCTGCGTAGGCGTGCAGCACAGTGGAATTAGATTGCTGGGAGGAGGAGTCATCTGTGGCTCCTGAGCTGAAAACATTACATGCTGCTGGCTTTTCTTTTTAAGACCGCTGGGCAGATCTTATTTGCATGCTTTGTAAAAGTTTTAAAAGAGTTTTGCAGCTTACTTAAAGAACAAAAGGTGTAACTAGCTATAAAATGAAACAATTGTCAGAACTGTGGTAAATGCCAGAAAACACACCATAATCCAGAACACTCCCGGTGCTGGTGGCGCAATACAGCCGAGGCACAGGGCCATGCCATGTCCCCTGGTGGTGATGACAGTGCGTGTGCTATTGTGGCATCCCCTGCTCATTGAGCCCCTCTCACCACACGGGCTTCTCAGCAGCTTTTATGGGTCCTCAGAATCTCATGGGCCAGGGTTTCTGAGACCCTCCATGTTGTTTTGACTGTACTTGTGCCCTGACTCTCATCCATAACCAAATTTACAGCAAACTGGGTTGTAAGTGCAACTCAGAGGGTAAGTGATGGAAACCACATGGGAAAACAAAAGGCACCTCAGCTCTGAAGCAGAGCGCTGGTGTGAGCCTGTGCTGGCAGGGACTCGTGTCATTACATAATGATGCACTTATCCAAATGGCGTTTTGTAGTTTGGGAGACAGATGTGCCTTGCAGTTGCTAGTGGAAGTTAAATGTTAAATATGAAACCCATTCATTTTCTCTTAGTCATACTTTGGATTTAAGCAGATGTTTTCCTAATTTGTGGTTTTCAAATGCAGCATGCTGACAAGACATTTATCATTAACTACAGCTTCATCCATGCAGTTTAGCAAATTGGCCAATTATTAACAGTGAGGGTTGCGTGATGGTTGATGCATGGTTCCTGCGACTTTGAAAGGCCTCTATTGAAACTCAATACATTTTTACAATATAAATTAATTGAGCTTTGGACCACATCCCTGTTCTGTGAGTACTCCCTGCTCTCACTGTCAGAATGAACAGCCATTTGTAATGCACTGAGTAGCTGTGCTGTCTGTGAGCAGAGAGGATGGAAAGTGGAGGATAACATTTTTCCAGAAGGGGCATGAAAATGTCTGATGGTTTGATAACGGTGTTCTGAACTGGTGAAATGTCTCAAAGGTGCTTCCAAAAGCAGGGAACCACCATATGCCTGAAAAAGTCATCTCCTATTTTCCCAGCTCTGGAATTCAAGCATGCAATTCAATCATTTATTCATCCATATATGAGACTTGAAGGACAACACTTAGTATACCTCTTATTTCTAGGAAGTATAAAGACCTTGATTTTCACCAGCTGGCACTGCAGAAATTTTGTCTTACATTCCAGCTGAACAAGGAAAATTCTTCAGGACAATTCATTTTCAGTTGCTTCTGGCAGATCATTCACTTTTTTCCCTGCTCTATATTTGCATTCGCTCAACGGGGAAACTATATACTTTGTTACAGACCAACTGGCTGCCATGCAGATTAGTAAGATGAGAACTGTAAACAATTAAAATAAATGCATATGTGGAATATTTAATCTTGCTTTATGCAATCAGATGTGCTAGGTGGGAAATACCTATGAGGCTGGCTTTAAAATCCCATTTGATGTCTTTTTCTTCATATCCCACTGCTTTGTGGGAAATGGGAATAATGGTGGTATCACAGAATCAGTCAGGATCAGTGATGTCCCATCAGGGAGGCTGGAGGTTGCATGAAATGCAGAAAAGAGGACAAATTGTTGATTCAGGGATGGTGTGGGAAGGCCTGTGTGGCCTCCATTCCTGGTCTTCATTAGAAGCATAAGTCCTCTGGGTACTTAAAATAAGCTGAAGGTCTGATCCAGAGATAGATAAGGGATGAAATGAGGTTTTAAAGCAACATCTTTGGCATAGTTGTCTACCAGGTAGCTTTTTAATTGAAAGAGATGCAGCAACAGATGTGGAAGGGAAGACGGCTTGCTGTGGATACATTCTCAATCACCCCTTTGCTTTCCCTGAGTTTGGATACACTAAACCTCTGGAAGCGGCCGTGTATCCCATGGCGGGCTTTAACAGAAGATGAGCATAGGCAGGCATGGGGTGAATCCGGCTAACCCAGATGCTGATCCTTTGCAGCGCTGCCAAGCTCCTGGAGAAGAGTCCATTCTCTGTCGGCGCCCCGAGCCCCCTGCTCCCCTCGCCGGCGAGCCTGCAGCTGGCGCAGCTCCAGGCGCAGCTCACGCTCCACAGGCTGAAGTTGGCTCAGACCGCCGTCACCAACAACCCGGCCGCCGCCACCGTCCTCAACCAGGTGCTCTCCAAAGTGGCCATGTCCCAGCCACTCTTCAACCAGCTGAGGCACCCCACCGTGATGAGCGCCCCGCAGGGCCACGCCGCAGGCTCGCCACAGGGGCCCGGCATCACCGGCACGAGGTTCCCCTCCGGTGGCATTGCCTTTCCTGCCCGGAGCCCGGCCTTAGCTGCCCCAGGGGGAGGTCTGGGAGCAGTGCAGGCCCAGGGCCCCAACGCAATTGTCATGAATCCCTTCGGGAGTGTCATGGCTCCAACCTCCGGCCAGCAACCCGTGGTGGTGGGTCTCAACAAGGCGGGTGCTTCCACATCTACTGCTGCAGGGAGCTTTTATGAGTACAACAAGCAAAACTCCATCACTGCTGCCCCTCAGGCGTTCGCCTCAGAGGGGGATCAGCCCAGCCAGCACGGCTTCCTCGTTGGTGGCACCCACACTGCCACCTCAGCAGCAGGGCCGCGCTACGAGAGTCACTTCGGGGCTCCCGGCCAGCTGCAGCACGAGGTGGCAGCGGCCTTTCCCAAGGAGTCCTACGGGGCGGCGGCACAGCACGGGGCAGCGCGGGCCTTCCCCAGCGACCCACACACCAGCTCCCATCCGAAAGGAGATCCCGGCCCTGTCTTGCATGGCAGCAGTACAAGCAACCAGTGGGAAAATATCCCTAATTTCCCCAGCCAAAACAAGCCTGACCTCATGCCCGGCGACAGCCTGTGGCAGTCAGCGAGTCAGCAGCAGTATGAAATAAGAAACGAGCTGTACAACCCCGAAGAGCCGACACCTGACACAAAGTTCAGCACTGCCGCCCCCCCCGCCTTCGGCCGCCTCAACCACAGCGCGCAGAGCTTCGGCAGCCCTCGCATGAGGCAGAAGGAGGAGCGCAGTGGTGGCACGCCCGACCTGCCCACCCGCTCCCTGCCGCCACACCAACTGGGCGACCTCCGCGGCGTGGCCCCTCTCCACTTCCCCCACGTCTGTGCCCTGTGCGACAAGAAGATCTTCGATCTGAAGGTGAGTGGTTTGAGGGCGTCCCTGGGCACGGTTCAGACCCTTGAACAGGCTGTCAAGTGACTGATCTGGCCACCAGCTCCTGCCACCCCTCACTGCCAGTGCCAATCACCATAGTGGTGCCCTGAGAGACGCAGAAACAAAGGGCCACAGTTCTGCTGAGGGTACATCTGTTTCTTGGCAATTACTGGGGCTTCGAGATCTGGTTTTGTTCCACATCTCACCGTGAAAGATGGTGAGATTACAGCACTGGTGTGAGAAACGTGAGGTCTGCATCGAGGTTGTAGCTCACCTGATGGGCCCGGAGCGAGGCGGGGAGGAGCTTGAAGCTGATCCCCCAATACTCAAGCCAATGTTGCAACCCCATGTCTGTAGTGTCATCTGCTTCTCCCTTTCTGATCCCAAAGGTTTCTCTATAACAGCCTTGTGGAAGCAGTTTGCTTAAACAAACCAGCACTTTTTT
>VZTJ01003401.1:636177-657879 GCA_013397795.1 Orthonyx spaldingii | reverse complement strand
ATTATTTAAACTGTTTCTCTGCAGGAATTTTTTCTTCCTGGTATCTCACAGGAAAATTTAGGGCTCAAGGTCCCCAGTGACTTTGACCTGCAAACAAGAAGCTGCTCAACACAGGTGGTACAGGCTGTGCTCTTTCTCACTGCTCTGTTCATACTGCCAAGGGAGCTCCAAATTCAACCTCAGCCCCAGGAAACAGCTTCCCAGTTTCCCAGGCAATGTCAGTTATATAGGTCAGGTCTGGAGAAGGCCACTTAAGTGGCCCTCTGAGCCCCACAGCCATCCGTGGTTGTTCTGGCCTCCTGGTCAGCCCTGCTCAAGAAGTCCTTGTGACCTTTTCTGTCACATCACAGGACCAGGACCTAACCACAAAGGCATGTGTTCTCATGCTGATGGTGGCCTGACAATAACATTATAACAGCATGTATGTAGGAAGGAAAATGACCAGGAAATTAAATAGTACCTGATTCCTACACACCCCGGGGATTTGGGATATTTGAATATATTTGCTTTCATGTTTCCCTTTTACTCTTTCAGCAACTGCTTGCAAAAGATTTTGCTGTGGTTACTGCAGCTTGCAGGGCTGGGCTGAAGTAGCCCCTGTCTAGGGCATGCTGGGCATTTATCTTTTCCATTAAACATTTTTAAAGGTCAGGGGAAATGTCATTGCAGTGAGTTTTGGGGGATCTGTTAGTTTGTGTTTAATGCACTGCCTCAATTGGATCATAGAAATGTAAATAGCTAAATGAGTTGAACAAATGCTGCTGATCTAGTGAAATAATAAACACTGTCCTGGCTGCCCTAATACTGAACACCTTCTTTATGGACATTGCAGGAGCTGAAGGTGCTTAGCACCTTGCAGGATGAGCTCTTCAGCTAGAATGAAGTAACTTATTTACTGGAAATATAGTGAATTTAAATGCTAATACAGAGAAGCTTTCCTTTCATAAAGTAACCGATAATGTAATGTTCAAATAATAAATCAGTAAATGCTTTGGATGAAGGTGCGCTTGGATCCAGCACCACCCATTTTGATCTTCAGCATCTCAGTACTGTTTTTAGAACAAGGTAAACCGAGTGAAGGAATGATCTCTTGTAAATTTGTCTCAGGATTTTTCCTGTCCTCATCATCTCTTTGTTTCAAAATAGGACTGGGATCAGCACATTAAGGGAAGTCTTCACATCCAAAAATGTATGGCTTTTTCAGATAAGTAAGTATTATTTTAGAGTCACTCTTCAAACTGAATTGCTAACAGAGCATCCCTTACTTCAGTGGTTTTCCGCAGGAATTTACTGCCTAACAATTGAGCTTTAATATTTTTGGCACATTATGCGTGTTCCTAAAGTTCTTTTCTTTCTTTTCCAGCACTGGTATCCGGTGTATGTTAAGCTCAGCAGATGGAACATTGCATTTATCACCAAATAATGCAGCAGTTTTCAATCCATCTAGTATCGAAGGTGAATGGTTGTGTGTGCAAAAGTTAAAAACACTTTTTTTAATTGAAAGGGAAGTCAGTCTCTGAGGAAAACTGGGTTTTTAAAATTAAATGTGATAAAAGTTTCCAAGGAAAAAATTTGAGAAGTTGTGCACAAAAAGGCTAAAAGCCAATACAGTGCCTTTTGAAATATGAATTTATTTTTCTTTCAAGCAATAACTTGTTTTCATAGTACAACAAAACAGTGTATAATTTGGTGTAGAGACTATGAAATTACTTACTATGTAAATGGGGCATTGCTTACTGAGCACATTAATGCAATTTATATGAGTCAAGATTTTAATGAAATGTGTGTAATCCTTTATTTAGATTATCCACCAAATGTTGGTGCATCTTTTATCACTACACCTGCAAGATCATTTGGCCAGCCAGGTCCTACATTTTCTTCTCCTCCGTCAGGGGTAAGAGTGAGTACATAGGCAAATTGATGTCTGTGTTGAGGTTCTTGTAGAAGCCATTTGTACTTACTGGAATTAAAAACCTGAAGGCTTTCTGTTAAACAATAATCTGAACATTCACTCTGTTATTTCAACTTACCTGGAGCTCTTTTATGCTTTTGATTTTGACCAAATATAAACTTGACTGTAGTTTTTGTTTTGTTTTGCTTTTTTCAAGTGCTGAAAGTTGTTTGCTTGTGACAGTAATTTGGGGAGGTGGGTAAAAAGGTTTGTGTGTGTTTTCCATTGACTTTTTTCCCCATTGTCTGAGTCTTTTTGACCTGGGAAGGTCAGCTTCAGCTTGGAATGAAGATTTGGATTAGTTTTTAGTTATCTTCAGCACTGACCCCATCAAGCAACCTTCTATCTCTCTGGTTATTTATTTGTAGCAATTGCTCTCTGCCTCTCTCACACTGAGGTCCTTCTCCCAGGTAGCAAAGATAGTGGCTGCAGCTTCATTGTTATTTGCCTGGAGGTCCCAGATCAGTTCATTATATTGGACTAGATTTTCCTTAGTTTATTTTAGTGTAGTATTTATATCCTCTGCTGTCACTGGTAGCCTTTCAGTAAGTTTATTTTGATGTGGAGCCTTCCATGGTTTAGGTTTATTAGTCACTGCCCTGCATCCTGCATTCAACACAGGTCCCCAGTTATATTGCTGTAATGCACACTTGAATTCCTAGCTCTATAATCAAAAAATGCCAGAAAAAAGAATCAACAATTAAAGAGGTTCTTACACTGACAAAACAGAAATATTTTTAAAAGAAAAAAAAAAAGGCAAATAAAAGCAAACCATATTCATAATGAAAATACAAATTTGTGAGTTTAAAATGAAACTCATCATGTATCAAAAAGATACAACTAGAGCTGAACACACCAAAGACTTATGTTAGGGCGTTCATGGAATAGCAGCAGTAATCCAGGGGTTCAAGTTTTCACCTTGTTAACTTTTATGTATATATCTGTCCTGATGTGGTCTCAGACACTCTGGAAAGCCCGGCTGAGTTGTGTCCCTGTGACACTCCAGTTCACATCAGGCACTGTGTGCAGAGAGGTCACCCAGATTTCCTTAATCCAATCAATTTTCTACCGTGCAGTTTTACTGTGCAAGAGCTTATTTGAAGGGGTTTCAGCTTCTGCCTGTCACAGACACTGTGCGTGCAGGCGAGCAAAGAGCAGAGCTGCTCATGACAGCTGCCTCCAAGGTCAGAGGTGGAGTAGCAGTGGGTGCAGAGGAATGTTCCTTTTCATCATGTCTGTCAACTTCACAACAAATGAAATTACTGCTAATACCAGTGTCATTTCTCTTCAGAATCTGTCACTATTTATCATTTAAGCTGCCTGAAGATGTCCTCCTTCTGAATGACCTGCAGCATTTTGAGACATAAAAGAAACAATAACTTTGATTTTCCTGGACACTGTAAATCCCTTTTTTCTACAGAAGCTCATTGGATGAACAGGGAGCTATATTAGAGGTGTTAAGGCTGAGTTTGCCAGCTGTCATTCACTCTGCAACCCAGGTGGCTTATAATTTATTACACCTTTGCACGGTAGTATTCACTTTCAGCTAAGCTGCTGCCATTTAACTGAGCAGTAGGAGATTACACTTGACCCTGCATGTAATCATAAACAAAGTGTTCAGATTTCTGGAAGAGCTTGCTCTGTGCTGTCCATCTGCAAATAACTCTATCCCTCTTTAAAAGGCAAGTGCTACCAGTCTTCACTTGGACGTGGAGAGCCATTAGCACTGTAGGGATGAGACTGGAAGTTTCTTACTATCTTTAGAAAAAATTCATGTGAAGCTCAAGAAAGGGATAAAGCATTTGAAAAGTATGAAATGACAACAACAAAAAATTTTTTTTAAAACCTGTGGTATAAAATATAAACCAAATTGGTTGGGTGAAATAATATTGCAAATAATATGAGGTGTATTTTGCTGCTGTGCATAATTTTTCAAATTTTCCTTTTGTAATAGCCATGCAGCAGCACTGATAACCCCTAGCAGGCATTGGTTGCAAAGAACATTAACTCTGAGTCTTATTGAAAATTGCATTCAACACCTGGCATACAACAGCTCCTCTAACTTCCTGATTGTAGATATGGAAGGTGTATATTCCTTTTCTGGCCATGATTTACAGCTCTGTTTAGTGAATGGATCCAGTTTAACTGCGGTCAGCTGACAAGACTATTGCTTGGTACAGCCTGTTGACTTCTGGCATGAGTATGTGGCCACTTCTTAATCATGAACTACAGCAGGTTTATGGCATATCATTTTAATTTAAGCCTTTGCCAATTGTGGGGAAGTGGCAAGGTCTTGCAGTTGTTTGATTTAATGTACTGAGGGGTGTGTGTGGGAACATGGGCTCTGGAGCCAAGGCAGGGAAGAGCTTTCTATTCCCATGGACTCTTGCATATCATCTTTTAACAGATCTAACAAAATAAAGAGAAGGTGACTGGTGACAGGGGGAGTTCTTACACTGGGACTGCATTTGCAGTTTCCTTTTCCTTCAGCTGCAATTGTGTTCTTCTGTTCTGTGCTACATGCTGCCTTGCCAGATGTGTGGAGATACCACTACCTTTTCTGTTCAAGTGGAGCTGAGTTGCTTCATCTTTTTTTCAAGATCAGGTCTTCGTTATTTTTCTGCTCAAAAAACCCACTTTAATTCTGGAATTATCTGAATTATTTCTGGACTTTTGCATGTCTTTGACTTACCTTATGCACCTGAGTGGGCTCTGTGAGATGCAAACTAAGTAGCAGATCACTATGTAACACAGGGCCTTAATGCAGCAAAAATACACAAATGGTTAAGTGCTAAGGTCTGGAGGGAAGGCAGCAGGATGGAGGTGTAAATAAGATAACATTAGCTCTGTAACTTGTGAACTTGCTGACAAGCCAAACATTTGTGATTGCTCTGGTGAACTTGATCCCACAAGATTACATGATTTGCATCTTCCCTTGAATGGCACAATTTTAACTGAAGGTAGAGTTACTTCTTCAGTAAAATCCTAACACAGAAATCATAAACGTGGAGGTAGTCTGGAAAGATTTAATCCTATGTGAGTGATGTTTTGCTTGTCATTAGCTGTGGTAAATTAACTTTCTCTCTGGTTGTACCCTGATGCCTTTTGCACAGGGAGTGTAGAGCCTGCTTTCCATGTCAGGGAGATGGGTGGCTCTTTCAGAACTGCCCCAGCACCCCAAAATAGACTTCCACCCTTGGGATGCAATCACCACTCCAGTGGGATTTCTGCCTCTCTGCATGTCCAGTGCTCACTGTGCCCCGGGGGGAGAAGTCCCTCCTCCTGTGTGTTGTTGCAGTGAGAGGGGACAGTAGCAGGTTTTCTAACCCCAGCCACAGCTGTGTGTCCTCTCACAAGTGAAGTGAGATCACTTTTGCCCCTGGCCCAGTCTGTTCCGTGAAGAAGAGTTTAAATTCAGTCCCTGTTATCCTGAACGCCCATGTAGTCACCGAAACTGATTTCTAATATTGACAAATTCAGCAGGGACTGCAGTGAGCAGTTCTTGCAGGAATATCATTGATCCTGTTTGAAGGACAGTCTGCCTTCTAGAAATCTTTCTGGACTTTGCAAAGTCTAGGAATGGAGACTCCATTGGAGCCTGCATTGCAGCTACACATTTCCTTTCCCATTTGTACTTCTAAACCAGGATGTTAAAATGCAAGTTTTTAAAGGATATTTTTTCTTAATAACAGGTACGCAGAGCAGAGCATTTCATTTTTCACAGAAATGTAAGATGTTATCTTGTGGATAGAATATCTAAGGTAAAAACATTGTTTTGAGTTGTTTTTTTTTTCTCAGTTTCCCCAGAGGAGATCTACACTGGGTCGAGTTGTTCACATTTGCAATCTCCCCGAGGGAAGCTGCACAGAGAATGATGTCATTAACCTGGGCCTCCCATTTGGAAAGGTCACCAACTATATCCTCATGAAATCTACTAATCAGGTACTGTACATTTGGGGTTGACATCTACTGGCGTAAAGATAAAGATATGAAGACAGAGCCTTTGGGGAAAACCTCTTATTTAGTAATAGAAACTTAAACATGTGAAGACTGCTCTCAAAGTACAAAAAAAAAAAATAAAAAAAAAAATTCGTGGGCACTGAATTAGATGAGGACATAAATATGACCACTGCCTTATAGTTCTTGTTTAAAAATCCCAGAAATCTCAATGAAAAAGTGTTGTAAAACTGTACTTTTACTAATTTTCTTAAAGTTAATTACTTGGCCGCCTTCTCTCAGCCATTTGTTAGAGTTGCTTTCAGACTTCTCTTATTTTTTATAGTAGCTTAAGTGTACCAGTGGTGTAAGCTGGTAAGAGTAGAATATCTTCTCTCACATTCCTGCAGCAGACAAAATGGATGGATGTAGAATCCATGCCAGTGGACAATGTTTGAGATTGTAATGTTTAAAAATCACAGAATCATAGAATGTTTTGGGTTGGAAGGGACCTTAAAGACCCTAGTTCTGACCTCGTGCCATGGGCAGGGACACTTTCCACTAGACCAGGTTGCTCAGAGCCCCATCCAACCTGGCCTTGAACACTGCCAGCCAAGAAAGACTAGATACCAGTCATTTAGTTTCTAACTAAACTGGCTTCTAAGATCACCTATTGGCTTTAATAGCTGGTTGGAAACCATTGTTTGCAGTTAAAAAAAGACTGAGAAATGGACTGAAGGTTACCATTTCAGCTTCAGGCTTGGAAAGGTATCCAGTTTTGTACTATTCTTGCATGAGAAGAATCCAGAGAAAATTTATTGTGCTGCCTTTTCTCTCTCATACTTTGTATTTTTAATTACGTAATAGATTGCAAAGTTCTCTCCATTTGTGCTAGGCCTTTCTGGAAATGGCTTATAGTGAAGCAGCCCAAGCCATGGTACAGTACTACAAAGAAAAACCTGCTATGATAAATGATGACAAGCTACTTATTAGGATGTCTAAACGATACAAGGAATTGCAGCTGAAGGTAAGATGGTCATTCCTGATCAAATTGTGTGAGTTTCCATGGCATGTCTGGAGAATACATCTAAAAATATTCTTTCTGATTGCTGATTTCTAATTAATGCTTTAATATTACAGAAAAAATAAATAAAGATAAATTAATGCATGTATATTATCAATCTTTTACACTTAGCTACTTGCTCTTATTCTAAATTTTAACTCTTGGAAGAGACTCCATTTTATCTGATCCTCTCATACCATTATTTCAAAAATCCCTTCTGAGTTTCCCTGTGAGCAGGCTGCCTAAATTGCTTGGTCTGACAAAGGTCTAAGACACAGCCATGTGTAAGATACAACATGTCAGCAAAAATAAGATGGTTCAATCCTTTTAGTCAGGCATTAAGCCCAGAACAATGGTTTGTTCACTTCTGCCATGCTTGAGCTATAGTACAATCTTGACACCAAGCAGCAGTAACAGAACTAAATAGCACACTGATTTTTTTTTTTTTATTATTTCTTGTGAGTGACCTAAGTTATAAAGCACAATTTTTTTAAACATAGAGCCAAACCCATGCCATTCTTTAGACTTTCTGTAGAAGTGTGGTACTTCTGTTGTGGACACTTGAGTGATGTCCAAAGATCACTACTCTTGTGAGCATATTTACAGAGACTTAGGTACTGCCATGTAATGCTAAGAGAGTAATTTTATTTCATGGTGACTTGGACCAGAACTGGCAATGCAGAGCTTAAAAGCTACATATTGTATTACCTAACACAGCACGAAGTTATTTTATAGAATAATTCTGTAATGTTCCATTTTAATACTGAGGGTCCTTTTATGAGCCTTGAGGAAAAAAAAATAAAGGAATTTGGATGGTTTGGTTGGACCTTTGCAAAAGCCTCTTTCTCTCCTGTATGTGTATAACAGTTTAAGGAGACTTAAAGGAGTTCCCAAAAGTTCATAAAGCAGGGCAGTCTTTACTAACGTGGTACAGTGTGGGGTTCAGATGTTAGGTGGTGGAGGTTGTGCATCTTGAGAGAGAGACTGGAGTTATCCAGGAGAGTGTGATAGTTTGCCTAGATTCCAGGAAGATTTTGCTGCTTTTCCAATGACAGTTTTTCAGGCCATGGAATTATTTTGCTCTGCACAAGAAAAAAGTAAATAAAAGTACAAACAGGGAAATATGCATGAGCTATATACTGTTACAAACTGCGGAGTTCCTGCATGATTATGTTGCTCATCTGTGTGTGCTCCAAGTGTTTGAGGAATTGTGAGCTCTTCAGCCTGTGTAGTGCATCCCACGTAGGAGTAATCAATACTCCAGTACACATCTTGCACTTAGCTTGTCTGAAGCTCTCTAAACATAGTCTTCTAGAGCTGTACTCCAGAATGAGTAACTCTGAGATCAAGAGAAGGCAGTTCATACCTAGAGGGTCAGAGACAGGCTGCTATACGTATTTGATTCTGTGTTAGAAAAAATTGTCTATTTTGTTTCCTCTTAGATCCAGTTCCTAGGAAATGCCCTGTAGTGATTGTGTAACAAGGAAGGACAAGCTAGTTTTCAAAGCCTGTTAAGAGCAGCCAAGTATGAGAGAGTGCTACAACATAATGGAGCAAATTTTCCATTTGTATCATTTTACTGCTTTGATCGTGCTGTTGAGAAGCCAGCTGCAGAAGAGAGTGTAACCACAACACTGAAACCAAATATTTCTAGTTATAGTATAATTGAATGAAGCATGGATACTGTTTCTTGAAGGACAAACCACCTGTATCAGCTTGGAGAGTAGAGCAGCATGCTGAACAATATCTTTGTTTTTATCAGAAACCAGGTAAGAATGTGGCTGCTATAATCCAGGACATCCACTCACAGAGGGAGAGGGACCTGCTGCGTGAAGTGGACAGGTAAAGTTTCTCCATGGTTTGGAACTGGAAGTCTGTAAACCTACAGGTAGAAGAAGCATTATCTGTGTGCTTCCCTCGCTTATTTCATTGGTTTCCTAATTTGGATTTCACTTATTAAATAGTATATATTTTTATATAGTTCAACAGTAGGTACAGGGCCTGTATAATGAGATCCAACTGAAACTGTGCATGTTATTAAAATAGCTCTTTCCTACTGATGATGTCTCAGAAAATATGTCTGGCATGTGAAGAGCACAAAAATGAAGCTGTTCCACTCTCCTCCCTGTTGAGTGAAAAGCATAAAGGCTGAGGTTGCTTTGATACCAAGCAGGAAGGACGCAGTTCAGATTAAAATGTATTTGAAAACATTTCCGGTCTCTCTGACTTCTGGAACTTTCAGCAAAATTGGAGAGGAATCACAGCCCTAAAACGTCTCTTTTAAGCAGGTGGCCTTTGTCACTTTTGTGTCAGAGATGCCCTAGCTGAGTGAGTATTAAGGGTACATACATTAGGGTCATTGTAAAGGTATTAACATATTATAAGCTTTTAATGCTAAACCCCTATGAGATGCTTTTAAGAATGAATGAATATATTCTTGACAGTTCTGTGGGGATTTAGTTAAGCTCTATGGCTATGACACTGCCTTTCTCCTGTTCACTGTTTGCAGCTGTGCAGTGCATGTCTCTGAAAGGCCTGGGGTCTCGGGTTCACAGTCCCCAGGACAGTCCCCATGAGCTTCCAGTGTACAAGAACTGGTAGACAGCAGTGGGTCAGCCAGTTACAGCTGCCTTTTCCCCCTGCAGCAGGTACGGCGCTGACAGGCCCCGCTCCCGCAGCCCCATCAGCCGCTCGCTGTCACCTCGGTCCCACACGCCCAGCTTCACCTCCTGCAGTTCGCCGCACAGCCCGCTGGGGACCAGCAGGACCGACTGGGGAAACGGGAGAGAGGCGTGGGATCAGTCCCCCTACTCTCGACGGGAAGAGGAAAGAGATAGCAGGGAATGGCGAGAGAATGGGGATGAGAAGAGGGACAGGACTGACTCGTGGGTACACGAGAGGAAACATTATTCCCGACAACTGGACAAGTTTGATCTGGATGAACGGCTTGAAGGAGGCAGAGGACACCGAGAAAAATACTTAAGGACTGGTTCCCCTGGGTCCCTTCACGCTTTATCTGGCTACAAGAACAGGGAAGATGACTATTACCGAAAATCCTCTAAGTCAAAGTCTGACAAATTTCAGAGGCAGCTGCAGGATTTACCTGGGAGATCTAAGAGAAAGGAAGAGGCAAAGTTAAGGGAATGCAGGCATTCTTACAGTGAGGACACTGCCAGGGAGGAGGCAGCTGAACAGAAGCACAGCAAAGCGTCTGAGGGCTCCAGGCAAAAACAAAATGATAAGAATAAGATGAAGAAAGCTGAAAAAGACCAAGAAGATGCTACTGCTGAAAGCAGTGATGTGAAGGAAACCAAACCTCCCGAGAATGAGGTAAAGAGATTTAAAATTTTATGTAAGAAGTGTAAATGCTGAAGTAATTTATTTTTTGAAATATCTTAGAGCATTTGTTGTGCGTGTGGTGCCAGCAACATAAAATATTTTTCCATGATAAAATCAAGGAATGTTGTCATAGAAGAGGTCTTGGGAGGTCATTTTGTCCGTGTGTTTGCCCAGACCATGTATATCGATTACACTGTTGTGGTGTTGGGTATATGGGCATTATCATTCTGTGTCTAGCACAGAACCTTTGGGTAGCAAGTGAGGGGATGGAGACAGACAGCTGAAAACAGAATCAAGTGACAGTCTGTGATTTGCATGCAAGTTGTTCGTGAAGGGGCAGTTGCTCTGCTGCTAACTGTGTGCAGAATGCCCCACAGCTGCTCTTTCTGCATGCATCCCCTCCTTCCACTGAGGAAGATTGAGTTATCTGGGAATTAAGTGATACTTTACAGAGATGCACAGTATTGATACTGTTGGAAGTGGTTGCTATACTACTAAAATGGGGAATGAACTTTTAATGAGGAACATTTCTTTCTGGATAACTCAACAGAGCAATTGTTTCTATTAATCGTGTGTCCCTACCCTCAGCTGTGGCAGGGATCAGTCACACCACTCCCTTCAATGTACTGGCAGAAATCTCTTCCCATGGCAGGAACCACTGAATCAGCTCACCTATAAAATTATGCAATCTCTGGAGAAATACTTCCAGTTGTAAAGTGGCAATGTGTGTGGGTTTAATTCTCCGCTGCAAAAAAGTAGGAGGGGGAACACGTCAAGATGCCTCATTTGCTCAGTCCCAGTACAGCCCATACTCATATCCCCACCCCTTGGGGATCTGGTTACTGGCTCTTGGCCATCTTGCCTCCCCTGGAGTCCCAGGGATACACTGCTGCCATCCCCCCCTCCCTGGGGCTGTTGGCACAGGAGGCTGCAGAGCTGCTTGGCTGACCAGGGCTCCATTTCTTGCTTGTACCTTTGTGCTGCCAGGGCCATTGTCGGTTGTTTCCAGTTGACCTTGCATTCATTCTTCTCACGTGGGGCCAAGTTGGTGGAATTTCCTAGACTTGTAACTCACTAGTCTGTAACTAGCAGGAGCACTACCTCATGCCATAGATATGTGTGTTTGTACCACCTTTTATCATCTTTCTCCTTTGGCTGATATTTCACTATGATGTATGGTTCCTTGGGAGATGTCAGAGAGAAATGTCAGACAGCATCCTAAATCACACTCCTCTGCGTGTTTTCCAAGTTATTTTACAGTGGCTTTGCTGAAGACATACCTCTCCGGGGACTATTGCTAGTAATGTATTTTAAAGGAAGAAATTGTTTTGTATGCCTTGAACTCACTTTTGCTTTGTCCCTCTTTTACTAAATACCAGGTAGTGCTGCAGTTTTATTCTTCCAAAGTATGAACTGTGCAAGCAATTCCATTTTCAACTGATCCTCTGTCAATAAATAAAACAGTCAAGGTCTTTTGCAGAATTTTAACACTGCTGCTCTCCTTACCACATCTGAGCCAACATAACAAATGTGGATAGAGAACAGAGAAGTGGAGGCTGGAAATTTTAATGAATTGACATTCTCCTCCACCTGTCCTTTAGCCAATTCTGTGATATAAAATACACCTCTAATTTTGTTTAAAATTCTTTTTCTGAATTCTTATTTGTGCAGGTCTGCTAATGGAATTTATTGTTGGGTCTTTTCCCACAGCCTAGTTGCCTTCCATAAACTTTAGAAATAAAGAATGTGACCTTGTGAGTGACTTTGCTTCTCTAAACCCAGAATAGAAACATAGTAGAGCACCACTGTGTGTTGCTATACATGTATATGTATTTATTTTAGCTTGAAAAAGAGGAGCAAGTTCCAGAGAAGAGCTCACCTTCAGATAATAAACAAGGAAAAGAATCTGGAGAGATTCTGGAAAACACAAGGAAAGAAAAGGTTGGTGACACATTGTTGGAGTAGCTTCTTTGAGAAAATGATTGAAACCCCAGGTTTGGTAGCACATTCTCCCAAATGAAATATTAACTCCTCATAAAAAAGGAAATAAAGGGGTTGGAGAAGGAGGTTGTCTAAATTAACTTGCCTGATCTTGACCTCTGCTTTAAGGGACAGCTTTTCCTGAAGTCTCCAGAGCTCTTTTTTTAGTTACTCTTTGCCCATATGCATTGCTTCACATACATAGCGCTTGGCAGTGGCAGCTGTAAGGAAAGCACGCCCAAGTGAGCTGGGTAATTTCAAAAAATGGTGCCCAAAAATAGGAGATGTGATCAGTTAGTGGAGAAAGAGGGGACTATGATGAATACTTTTTAGAACATTGGCCTGATGAACTATAGATAGTAGTCCTCTGATTGTTTCTGGTTTTAATTAAATAATGCCTTTACGGCACCCCTACTGCTGCATTGCAATCGGGGAGAGCAATGTCCCTGGAATTCCTCCAGCTTCATATCTGTAGGGTCATGGGTTGATGGTCAGATATGGAAGATATTGATATCTGCTGCTGTAGAAAACTGATCTCCTGGCAAGAGCAGTGCCAACTCACAGAGTTTTCATACTGTTTTAGGATTCTAGGAGGGGAAGTGTGGGAATGGCCAAACAGGAGGAGAATAATGATTATTAATAGATTATGTGTACACAAGGAGTCTGGGAGTTGAAATCTAAGCTGCAAATGTGTCTTAAAAGTAAGCTATACCTTTTAATGCTAAGACTTCTTAAGTCCAGTGTTAGTGCCTGAGTCCTCTAAGTCTGTAACTGCATGTATGAGGTATTTCAGAATATGTACCTTGGAGTATAAGTGTAAACCTGCTTTTTCCTGAGGTTTAGGCCAGTGGCTACCAGCACAGTCCCTGGAAGAGGGGTCTTGCTGGTGGAAGGACATGACTGCAGAAGGAAGCCATGTTTTCTTGGCCACTTTGTGCATTTAAAGGACCCAGTCCAGCAACATGAAAGCCCCAGTGGCTCAAATGGGGTTCAGTATATTGCACTGAGGTGGAGGTAGAGGAAGGGGAGAGGTTCATTTCCTTGGGTAGAGGAAGGGGAGAGGTTCATTTCCTTGGGGATCACAGAGTAGCATCAGTTGCATAACAAAGTGTAACACATTGTGCCTTGCTCTACTGCTTACAGAAAACAAGGAGCAGGGGACTGGAGAGACTGTAATCCCCAAGGCAGTTACAGAATCTTCACAAAGGGAAGTTTATGTGATAGTTCAATAGAAGGTTTGAAATCACAACACCAAGGCATGTCACTCTTTGACACCAAAACACAAGAGGAGTTAGGCATGGCCATATCAAGGTTCTTCCTGGTTTCAAGGCCCGCTTTTTAACAGTGACAATCTATAATCACCAACCTCTCAAGTGTTTTACATCTTTGTGACAGGACCGAGACTGGGAGAGCGGAAGTGAAATAGAAGGTGAGACCTGGTATCCTGCTAACATGGAGGAATTAGTGACAGTAGATGAAGTGGGAGAAGATGATTTAATTATGGAGCCTGATATAACTGAGCTTGAAGAAATAGTCCCAGTTGATCAGAAAAGTAAAGCTGCTTCAGAAATGTGTCCCTGTATGTCAGCTGTGTTAGAACTGAAAAACGATCACAGCCACTTAACCGGGAGTGAAGACAAACTTGCCCATAAAGATTTAGAAACAAACTTCAGAACAGCAAAGGGCAGTGCAGCTTCTAGTGGCTGTCAGGAAGATGATGGGGATGATGATAATGATGATGCTGTAACTGAAGCATCAAGCCTAAATCTGGACCCTGAACAGAAGCCAGAGGAATTGAAAGAAGACCAATCTGCTCAGGAGTCTGATTGCCAGCAGAAGGAAGGAAAAATTGATAAGAGCTCTGACACTCGTTTAGAGCCTGAAGATCACCATATACCTTCTGTTCATCTGAAAGGAGAGACTCTCCAGCTCTCTGATACATTTATAGATGATTACAAACAGATGGGATCACAAGGAGCTGAGAGCAGAGAAGTTACGGAAACGCTCATTAAAAACGCTAGTGAAGAAACAAGACATGGAAGCCAAGAGTGTCCAGAGGCCAAGGGTAACTACTGCTTTTTTTCCCTTCAGCCTGCAGAGAGTCTTGAATGTTTTCTCTGAGGGTAGACTGAAATTTATTGCTAACGAGAATAAGTGTTGTTAATAGTATCAAGGCTTGTCCTTGGAGCAGCTCGGTAAAAGAACCCCAGTGCCTTTGGCCAAGCTAAACCATTAGAGCCTCTTAGATGAATAGTGTAAAGGAAATATGATAAGCAGCTTGCGAGCTTTCTGAAAGGCATAAGCTGCTATAATTGTCATGTCAAGGTTCACATGAGTTTAGCTGAAGTCTTGCAGTGCCTTGCTAAATTTATTTTGAATTGTCAATGAAATGAGTGACAGTCTCTGAAGGTCAACAGAGAAGTATCTGTAATGTCTGGCTGGCTCCTGGACAAGGTGGGTATTCTTACACACTGTACTGAAGCATTAGTAACATGGATGTCATGCACAGATTGTTACTTCTCAGTCCCTGTTCATGCAAAAACATGCCTTTTGCCAGGACTTGTCTTATCTATCCTGTTATCTACTGCATGCTGCCTTTAATATAACTGATAGGATGTGCTGTGAGATAATGTTAATAAACATAATCATAGCTACTTCTTAATATGTTAGCTGTCAGGAAAAGAGGAGTCTTGAGGGTCTGAAAGTCAGTTCAGTTCCTTGTCAAACGATACTTGAGTGAGTGGGCTGTGCATAATGAGATGAAGTGAAAAACAACATTGAGTATGTTGGTCAGAAATGCTCTTTATTAATTGCTGCCAGACCCCGTGTGATGGACAAGGGGTTGTGAAAAGAAGCTGATGGAAGATTTTTGAGGGTGCAATGCTGGAAACATTTCATGTGAGTGTCTGATTTTGAGTTAACTTCTTCCTCCAGGACAGATTTGAAACCCACTCGTTTTCCATACTTACCAGATTGGCCTGGAGACACCATGTCAGACTTTGTATATTTGGAGATAACATTGCCATGGGACTGGGCATGGCAAAGTTGGCTCTCCCGGGTTTCCCGGGCAGCCAGCTGATGAAAGAGTTGAGTGTCTCAAGAGCATATTTACTAATGTTTCCAACATCTCAGCTTCCAGCTTGTCAGCAGGGAGCCTGGAAGCTCCAGGGCCTCTCATGCTTCCCAGGCTTTTGACAAGGACTTGTTATCTGGGATCTGCAGTCCAAGGCCTTAGGCCCTCTACAAATGCAGCTGCCAGCTCAGAAGCACAGAAATCAAGTTAAGTGGGACTTAAGTTTCTGCAAAGGCCCTGGGTGTCTTAAGAAAAGCTTACCAGCTTACTGAGGGTTTTCCAGGTTCTCTGCTGCAGTATTGGAATCCTGGTGTGGGCTTAAAGTTAATTTGAAAGCCAACCAGTTAGGATTTTATACTATTTTCTTTTAAATCATGCAATAGGTATATTTAAAGCAATGAAGAAAAATTCATTCTCATAGCCAGAAACTGCAAATCTTTGAACTACAGACTTGAAAGACAGGAAGGGTTTGGTTTGGGCAAAATACATTTGTTTTATAAGAAAACATACCCCTTATCTAGGCAAAATTTGCAATGCAATAGAAATTTTGTCAGGGTAAGCGAGCTAGTTCTTTGATGTAAGGACTGAAGCAGAGGAATCAGACCAGTTTATCTGTAATTCTGTAGCTCTGTGACAGCAAATTTCTCTCTTTTTAAATAAAAGTGATGGAAATCATGGGAAGGGAGAGCATCTGTTCTTTGGACTTGCTATATCTGCCTCAGCAAATCATTCCAGTGTTTTCCACAGCAGGGACCAGCTGTCCCATCCCTACTCAGAAACCAAAATCTTTTAGTGGCTGGGAGTCATACAGCAGGAACTGTCCCTTGGAGAGGTGAGGATGGGAGAAGAATGGCTCCAGGGAGAACATGCCAATGATCCTGCAGGGATCCTAAAAAAAGGCAGGTTTTGGGAATTGTTTTCATCAGGTCCTGCTGCCCCCACCATCTCAGCAGCCCCTGTGTCAGCCCAGCTGCACCACTGGTCATGCAGTAACATATGTGGTCACAAAGCTGCGGTCAGGCCATGCTTCTGCCAGAGGTGTGTAATGTTATAGTTCTATTTAGAGACTAAAATACAAAAAAACCCTCCAAACATAACATTAAATTAGAAATAGAAAAATGGTCTGCTGGGAGACATTGGAGTGACTGCAAACCATAGTACAGCTGTCAGAGATGCCCTAAACAGGCCTCCCATTTGAAGGGAATTTTTTCCAGATTTTACTTCATTTATAGATCCACCCAGAAAGTGTTCCCAAGGAGTTTACAAACGTCTCTTTAATAAACTGTTTTCATTCAATACATTTATTCATTTGTTAAGCAAATTCTAGGTACTTGGAGATGAGATCTCTGGAATACCCGGAGGTAGAGACTAAACAAAGGCCCTCTGCACCAGGCTGGGAACAAGAGGACGTCTTCACCGAGCTCAGCATTCCCCTGGGTACGTTGGGCCGCCCACTGCAATACCCAGGGCTTACAACAAGATGTCACTTTAGTGCTGCTTGCTGTATTTTTCAGAACAGGTGTGAGCAGAGAAGGAACGGGGTATGTGATAGAAGGGTAGCTGTTGAAAGAAACAGGCTTTTGATTATAGATCATTGCTAATTCATTCCAAATGAATGGCAAAAGGCAGCTGATGAGATGAAATAAGTTCTCTTGGACTATATATGAAATACATGTGAAAAAATACTTAGTAATTTAAAAGTCTTTGACATAAAAGTATAAGCAAAAGTATTGGCTTTACTGTGTAAAAACTGACTATGAGCAAAACATTTGGAAAAAGTACATCCTCAAAAGCAATCTGTGTAACTTAAACATGAATTTACTGCTAAAAAGTATTATTGCTTTTCTAGATCTTGAGGTTACAGAGTGAAGTTTCCAGTCAGTATTATGAGAAGGTAGATTTTAAATTATGTATATCTAAGAGAGAAGAGAAAAGGTGTGTTTGCAATGCACAGGATTTTAAAGTACAGCTCAATATTGCAAAATTAGGGAAATCAGAGAAGTGAATCCAGGATTCTGTCTTCTTATTCCTGTCATTTAACTAAATAGCACCTTCTTTCTTTGAAACCAAGTTTATTGTGGGAGGGGTAGGGTTTCAACTGACATTTTAATGCAATTCAGAATTTCTCAACAGGTGTGGAATTTGTAGTGCCTAGAACTGGATTTTACTGCAAGCTCTGTGGACTCTTCTACACAAATGAAGAGACAGCAAAGACAAGTCACTGCAGGAGTACTGTCCACTACAAAAATCTCCAGGTAAAAACACACCTGAAGCTACCTAACAACAAGTTCATGGGGTGGATTGTGTGTAAGGTAGATGATGAAACAAAAAATTACTTTTTATTCTGTGGACAGAATTCAGATGAAGTGAAATTCAGGTAAGCAAACTTTTCAGTAGTTCCAAACATTAGTAACTGATTTCTCACTCCCAGACCCTTGAAATCAACTTTTGGATCATATGTAAAATGAGGCCATGTGATAATTCGATCTTCTCATCTACGTTTGGTCCTTGTCACTAGCACAGCATGCAACTCACGTCTTTAATTCTGTGTTGCAGAGGGTCCCAGACATTTCTGTCACTGGGAGTGACTCCAGCAGCAGCCTTTAGTACATCTTAATGTCAGGAGCATTAAACATGGCACTTGTCTGATAATGTAGCCAGACCCATTTCTGTGTTAGTGTGGTTTTGTCAGCGTGTTTCAGCTCGCAGCTCTCCCTGACATTTCCTGTGACCCTCTGAAATCCCCTGCCCGTGTGCAGAGCAGTGCGGCGGCCCAGCCACGCAGGGCACTGCTGCTCAATGATTTCCATGAGGATAAGCAGGAGCATGTCAGTACTCGTTGCTCCATAAGGATATAACTAAAACATGCCAGGAGCTGATAATGGCACATGGAGGCCATGTGTGCCTGCAGTTCTATCAAAGACCTGCCTTTGTCGCTTCTCAGATGCACCCTGGATAGAATCAGTCACAACAGCCTGAGCATTACCTGCCCCATGCTCAGGGCTCCTCAGAGGAGATGGTCTTGAGTCCCACCCCCAGCTGCTGCCCATGAGCAGGGTGTGTACCCTGCACACACACACTTGTGTTGGCATTCTCATACTCTTAGCAAAAGTCATGGCAGAGCAAAGCAGAGCTGCTCCTTCTTCCTCTGTTCCTTCCCTCTGCCCACAGTAAATGTGGTAACTCTGCTTCTGTTCAAATAATAGCTCTCTTTCCTTAACTGGCTAGTAGGTGTTGACTTTTCTAGTGACACTTACAGACAAATAACTTCTCTGGGAGAATTTTCTTCTTGGCTTTCCTGAAGTTCCACAGCTGTAATCATACAAAGGCCTCTGGCTTCCAAAGGCTTCCTACAGAGCTGCGATGCTTGATCATAATGGATCCTCCAAGTACAAGCTTGAAAAACAGGTGCCCAGTTTGCCTGTCTTTTTTTGCTTCATATGAAAAAATCCAGGGGGATTCACCAGAGGTGGCACCACTCAGTGCAGGCTGTGTATCCCATGCAAGTCTATCCGTAAGAAACTCGTACTAAAGAAAGATTGCAACTCCTGCCCCTGCTGCAGGAAATTGGTTCCATGGGAAGGAGAGGGATAAATTTTTTTTTTCATTTTCTAAGTTATTTTGTGAAAGTCCTAAGAAAAAAGGCCCAACTAAAACTGACTTAGCATGAAAATAACCTCTTTTTCTCCCTGTTAAGACATTTCCCATGAGTACTGTGTAGATATCTAACACTGACTCAAGATAAAAGCACAAAGACTATAAAAGCTGTTAAAATTAAATCTGTCAAATGCAGTAATAAAAACAGGCTGTTCAGCCGATCCATACCTCTTATCTTACTAAATACAGGAAGTAAATGTCTCGTCCAACTTTTGCCTGCTCAAGTGGAAACTTAGCAAATTTCAAATCATTGTTCTGTGTCACTAGAAGCCTTTTAGTCACCATAATGCTTATTTGTGCACTCTGCAAGAAATATGAGTCTTCTCCTGTGATGATGCAAGTTAATAAGTGTATCCACCAATATAGGAACTAGGGGCTCTGACTGGAGGGGAGCTATTGGAGTGCTGCTGCAGGCTATGTTCCTGTTCTCCTGTCTGAATGCCAAATATCATTATCCAGGGACAACAACTGTGTCCTAAAGGCTGTCACGGCTTTGAGTCTTTTATAGCTGATTTGCTACTTGCTGTCTTTCATGTGATCTCCTTGAGCCACATTCAAAATATATGTTCAGTGTTTGGATTTGAATGTGAAACTAAACAGTTTGTTTGCTAATTTTCTTCCAAAAGCCTTGTTTATATGGTGACAGTTTTGTCTTGAAGTAAAATAGTCAACTTCATCTAAGTATGATGCCCCTCAAATAACATCAATCACTGATAAAAAAATCAACTGTTTCTTTGTCAGCCTTGCAGACTTTTTGTAGTTTCTAATTCTCTTCATCATAATAAATTATTTTCCCAGGTGGTATTTGTATTTACAGATCAACTGCAATTCCCACATCCAAAAAATCCATTATTTGGTCATTCCTTCCTCCATTACCACAGAAAGCTGTCACCATTCATCTGGTGGAAGCTACTTCGGCAACTCAGTGCAGTATTTCATCCTGTTTTCCACTGGCTCTATGTAGTATTTGTCAAAACTAGTATTTAAATGAAAAAAACACACGTTTTTTGCTTTTGACTGCCATTTTGCTGTAAATTAATCTGAATCTGTGAACTTCAAATATGGTGTTGGTGGTACTCATGATAGCTGACAACATCAGCTAAAGGTAGTGGATAAGACTCAGTCTTATTTTGGTTGGTGCTCATTAAAAGGCCCAAAAGCTTGGGTTATCTGATCCAGGGACAAGTGTTAGTGATTTATTGCAGTTCACGGTGTACACAACATGTCTCCTGGCCTTTATGGACCCTATATCTCTGTATACTACTGAAACATTTACTCTGGCTTTTTGCCACATGGAATTTTGCACCCAGAGATCAAGACTGAGAGTTGTGTAATTTCCACAGCCAAATCTCTCTATTCAGAGTAACAAGGGTGCAGTCGTCATTTTGTCACGGGTATGTCCATTCATTGCCATTGCTGAGTCCCTTTCAGATTAATCTCTTACATTCAAAACTTGTATTTAGGTGAGAGAATGTGGCAATCCTAACACAGCCCTAACACAGTATTTTAGCATCCAGTTCTCATTTAATCTCTTCCCCATGAATGCCAAAGAGTAAACTGTACTTTGGGGAAATCCTGCAAGTAGATAAAATTTTGCAGTGAAGTGAAACAGTCTTTTCAAAATAAATCAGAATGAGTAAAAAGCTAGAAAAGGAGCTTTATGATCCTAGCAATGGGCAGATCAGTTATTCTTGCATGTGATGTATGTAAGTCATTAATAAGGATACCTCTACATTATTATGTGGGAATTTCCCATGTGTCTCTGCACTAGATGCTGCTGAAGATGCTTCTTTCCATCCATTTCTACGTCTGCTGACCTTGAATAAATAGTTTGAGCACTATTTTCAGACCCACAACTGTTCATCATCCATTTTGTGTGCAGCTCTGCCAACTAAGAGCACTGCCAAAAGGCTTAAAGCCTCACTGGCCATGTCATTCTTTTAAATCTCACTGAGTACCTAAAGCAGTGAAAGGCTTTATCTTAGAGAAACACAATTAATGTAAATACTCTAGCCAAACTGCTAAATTGTGTTAATTATTACTGAGTGTGATTATTTCCTTAAAACAAAATGTTCTTGTACAAAAGGTGTATCTCTGAACTGAACATGCTGAAAATGTAATATATAAACTTTAAGTCATGACTCTGAAATCACATCTATTTTCTGACACACCAGTACTTTTCTAGCAGAATTCAGTTGACTCAGTGGAGTTAGTTCCTGCCCTGTAGTACAGGACAGCAGAGGAAAGGTGAGGTCTGCTTACACAGACTGATGGGGAGTAGAGTCCTCTTGGTTCTGTCACCAGTTCCCCCTGTGGCACACAGTAAAGCCCTGAACTTCTGAGGCTCTGTGTGTATTCAGGCAGTTTGCCTGGCACAGCCATATTTTATGGCTTGAGTTTTCACCAAAATGGGGCTTCTTGTGCTTTCTTTCCTTTTGAGATGCTGGAAGAGTTAAGAGTTCTGAAGAGGCATAAAGAATCCCATGTTGAATACTTTCAGTTTGGTAACAATGCTTTGGTTGTTTTCTATAATTGCAGAAGTATCTATCCCAGCTTGCAGAAGAGAGCCTGAAAATGAAGGAAGAAGGCAGCCCTCTGCATCAGGATGACACTGGCATTGTTCCTCACTTTGCAAAGAAAAAACTATGATGCAGATGAACTGGAAGAGCTGTAATGAGTGAATGCTGATACTTTTTTTTTTTT
>VZTJ01003401.1:619124-634292 GCA_013397795.1 Orthonyx spaldingii | reverse complement strand
TGGGGGGGGGGGGCAGGGGGAGAGTTGGTTTTTTTCCCCCCGATGGAGAAGGAAAAAATCACCAGTATTGCAAACCAGGTATTTTTCCTTCAAGGGTTGGGTTTTCCTTTGACTGTTTGTTTTTCACATTGCAGTGAAACTTGAGCACAGGGCTATTAGGACAAGAGCTTGTATTGCAGGCTGTAAGATGATGAAAATGGCAGTAAAGATTGTGCAATTGTCTTCCAAAGTGCAGCTCTCAAGCTGGTCATGTATCATCTGAATATGAAGTTCCCTTCATGCCCTTCAGCACAAACTGAACACAAGGGAAGGAGATCACCAGAAATGCAAGCATCAAATCCTTGAAGCTAACCCTGCTATCAAACTGGGGCTCTCACCAGCCTAATGGGAGCTTGTTAGACCATGTGGTTAAGCTTAATTGGATGTGAGACATAGCTGACTGTATATCAAAGTCATATGCCTCCAGCAACTTTATCCCCAGGTAACCTCAAATGAGAAAAGTATCACTGTTATTATTCTTTATTTGTATTGCAGCAGAAGCTACAGGTCCACTGCCTTTATTACAGGCAAGGCACAAATCCACAACAAAGACTTTCCCAGGCCAAAGAGCTTTAAATCACACTTTCTGAAAACAGACAACAGGTGGATACAGGCAGGCAGGGAAAGCAGCAGGTAACCATGAGATTTTGACTGGCAGCAGAAGAATAATTAAAATGAGTGTTTACCCAGGGGCTTATTTTTAGATTTACAGGAGATGATTCAAACTACTTCCCCCCTTCTCTGGTTCTGAACCAGGTTCACTCCCATTACTCAGAGCTTGCATTTAACCTCCTTTTTTTTTTTTTTTTGCTGGACAGTTGCATTAGGAATGCAAAATCCCTTCTTGATACAGTGGGTCTTGATATCCTTCAGTCCCCAGTCATTTAAGTTTCAGTCTCCAGAGGTGGAGTCTTGACCGAGGCTCAGCAGGAAATGTCCTGGCTCCAGACACCTTGTTTGGGTCACAGCTGCAGGCCCTTGCTTGCCACCGAGGAAGGAGGAGGCTCTAGATGGCATCTCTGCCCTGTGCAGTTTCCTGTTCTGGAGGGAGATGACTCAGGTGAGCCATGCAGGTGCAGAGCCCAGCCCCACAGATGTGATCAGAGCCAGACATTTGTAGAGGTGGTTTGGACACCCCATCCCTTTGGGCTCTGCCCTGACAAAACAGCAATCTGCAAAATCCTGAAAACAGCCAAATGGGCACTTCTCCTTCTGAGAAGGTCCTTTCTCCCCCAAACCTCAACAGTTGAAAGCAATTCCAAGTCTGAAGTAGCTCCTAATGATGTCCATGATCAGTTTTCAGCCTGATGCACTTTGAGAACTCAGAGGTAATCTCCTTCCCTCTCCAACAGGCCATCATGCAATGCTGACAGACACTCAACTCCTCGACTTCTCTCACTACCTATTCTGCTGAGGAAAAATTTTGCTGTAGGCAGCCCCTTACCTTCCTCAGCTTGTGTAAAAATGTGTTGTTTCTTTTGGTTTATTATATTTAAAATCTTGACTTTTTATAGTTGGCATAACTCATGATCACTATAATCCACGCTGTTTATATATATATATATAGCACAAAGCAGGCTCAGGTCTAGCCAAACAAATATTGGTATTTAAAAAGGAGCTTCCTTAATATATCGAAAACATTTTAATATGTCTCAACCAAAGATTGCACTTTTATAATAGGGACTATGTTTTTCATCTCTGTGAAATCTGTATTGATCTCAAATAGTCTTTAATGTCAATCTGCAACCTACTTTCTTTGAAGAAAAAAAATGAAAGAATTAAACATTTGCCCCATTAGATCAGACAAAGTTTCACATTGGCTTTAACACTAAATTAGTGTTAGGCTGGTTATATTCAGGGTTTTTTTCTATTCTCTAAGGATTGAGGCTGTAATTTGTTGAATTTTACTTGAACTGGACCAGATGTACTATTTATTGAGCTTATATAATCTTGTTAATTTAAGTTTTGGTTTGTAAACAGTTGAAATTTGTTAGTATTTGTTTAATTCTGTAGGAACTGTCACCAATATTAACTGATCTGTGTAACTGATTGCAAAGTGTTTCAATTTGTGTTTCTTAAGAAGACAGATTTTAATAAAGAGAATTATAAAGCATATACATTGGTGGGCAATTGTCCCAGAAACAACATGCTTCTAGCTCCCCAGGGGATTTATTAAAAATCAAAATGAATAAAAGATAGTTTAAGGAGTAAGAATGAAGCAGGGGGACAAAAGGTTTGCTTTTAAATAAAATTTCTACAAGTTGTGGTTTGTGGTTTTTGCCAGAGAGCTCCTGCTGTACAGATGTCAGTGATTGCCATCAGCTGGTGCTGAAGTTGAAGTGAGCACATCTCAGCAGTTCACTCTGTAATTATTGTTAATTGTTATTACCCACTCCTGTCCCTCTAGATATGTCCTCACTTCCTGTTTTCTCTTTATTTCCAAATGAACTGGGCAAGATGTCTGTTCCCACTGGCTTTTTGCTGTCTCCATCCTGGTTGTCTTCTCAGCCTTCAGAAAGCACCACAAAATCTCCATCCAGAGACTTTCTCCACATCATCCCAAGTCCCTGAAGTTTGCCCGATTACTCTGTTTCCCTTGTGCTCTCCCTCTGCCGCTCCTATTTTTTTTCTTTTCAGCAATGTCTTCCCCAGTGCCACCCCAGCTACACAAGGACTTTTCCCACTCTGGCCTCCTCCCTGGCTCACCACCACTGCCACCAGCTGGAGCTCCTGGGAGGAAACACTCAGCCTCAGCCAGGGTGACGTAAAGACATTCTTGTATTAAACATTTAAAGAATGCAATGAGGACAAAAGCTGAGGGGAGACTTTACCACCAGAGTTGATGAATTCATTCAGTGGAAAACACTGGGAGGAAAATTGAGACAAGGCAATGTCTGGTCCACGTGCAAGGCAGGGCATGGGTCACTATCAAAGAGTGAGCTACACCTCCCATCCCCTCTCTGGCAGGGAAATGGGTCCAGTCTGCCCCACTGAATGGCTGGGGAAATGGGCAGAAAGGCTGGCAGTTTTCTGACTCTGCAGCTCGTTAAATCAGTGTCTTTTAAGTAAGTGTTTTGCAGGTGAGGCACACATGTAATGTATTTTAAGCACAAATGGTTTCAGTTCTTCTGTCCTGGATGTATTGAAACCTTTGTTCGTGTGATACCATCTCATTGGAGCTACGAATCTCTCGCTTTAGAAATCAGGCAAATGACATCATATATCCATAACAAAAACAAAACAAAAAAATCCAAACTGTGGTGTTCAAACACGATGTTTCAAGTCCAGGTTTTGTCACACTTAATGTTCTTGGCGAAAAAGGGAATTCAGGTCTGGAAAATTCCCAGGTGAACAAAACACCAGCTTGGGCTTTTGACACAAGGCTGTGACTGACCTCCTTTGGAAGCCAGGTTGTCCAGCCTGCCCTGCAGAGCAGACCAGGTCAAGACTGTCCCAAAACAGGAGCCCTCTGTGGGGAGCTGACCAGGAGGGAGGACAGGGACGTGCAGGGAGCTGGGGATGGTGCTGCCTGCTTTGGGCCAGGCTGATGTGGGGCTTGGCTGGGAGACACTGCCCTGGCACATCAGCTGGGCTGCCAGGCACTGTGTGGAGCAGCCTCCCCCTCCTGCTTTTTCAGTGTCCTGGGACTCTGCTGTGTTTGTGCAGGTGGCAGCGAGGGCAGCCCCAGAGAACAGGTTTGCCTTGGCTTACTTTCCTACATCCGACTCCACCAGTCTCCACTTATCTGTGTCAATAGGTCGAGCTCTCCTCATGTGCTTTGCTCAGCTGATGCAATGCTGTGACACAAGGCCATGAGAGCATGTGGTATGTATTGGTGGAGGGAAAATTCCCCTGGTTGGGGACAGGAGAGGGACTTGACAAGATTCTCCCTAAAACACCTCAGTAGAACTGGGTAATGCAGCAGTGAAACACAAAAGAAATACCCACAAAGATCAGCATTCAGTGGCCTGAAGTTCCTGTGTCAGGGGAAGTTCAGGTTGGATGTTAGGAAAAGGTTCTTCACCCAGAGGGTGGTTGGGCTCTGGAACAGGCTCCCCAGGGAACTGGTCACAGAGTTCAACAAGCATTTAGACAACAGCATATGGTGTGAATTTTGGAGCTGTCCAGGAGTTGGACTCGATGATCCTTGTGGATCCCTTCCAACTCAGAATACTCTATGATTGTCATTGCAGGGCCTGAGCTGGTCTTACTGACCCGGTGGTCAGGAATCTTCCCCAGCTCTCCTGCCATCTCCCTTTCCTTGCCTTCAGCAGAGTTATGGTGCATTACAGCACTGGCAGTCTGGTCCCAAATCTTTGTGTTAGTCTTGTACTAACCTGACATACTCATGACACCACGGGAACCTGACTTCACAGATGCAGAAGTGACAGAAGCACAGGGAGTTTCCATTTCTTCCTTCCTACCTGTCACCTTTTACTGCCAACCTGAGGGTCAGCAGGGCCCTGGTGGGTGTCCCTTGGGAACAGGCAGAGGAGCAGTGGGGCCACCAGGATCCATCTTCCACACTGTGAAGATGGTTTTCTTAGGGCTGATCTGCACACAATTGCATCAGCCTTCTGCAGGGTGAGATTTCTAATCAGATACCCAAAGCCAGCAGCTCTCTCAGTTCACATCAGGCCTGTTCTGGTTAAAGGGCCATCTGTCAGGAGCAGCACTCAGCTACCTGGACTGACTTCCTTTAAACTGAAATAAGAGCATACATCAATTTTTAATTAACTGGATCATCTGAATGAGTGGGCACATCCAAAAGCTTTTTGTGAACTAGAAAGCTGCATAAGGCATGCTGAATTCAGCCTATTAAATGTTTAAATAATTGCCAGGCAGAGCCTTGGACACTATTCCTCAAGGTAAGACAGTAAGTATCAGCAGCACAGCCCTGGGTCAGGAGGCAGCTTTCTCAGCCTAATTTCTTCCCTGTGCCTTAGAAACAAAGGCTCTTGTTTAAAAGCTGTCCTCCCCTTCTTCCTGAGCCTTGTTTGAGGACATGCATATTAGTTCCACCTTTCTTAAACACTGTCTTAGTGTCTTTAGAGAACACAGGAAGCCTGTTTTGTTTGTGGGTTTCTTCTCTGGCTGGGCTGCTTTTGCATTGCAGCTGGTTTATCTTTGGCAGATAGCAGTGTGTTCTTGGCAGCAAACTTTCACCTTGAGCTCAAGGAGTGTAGCCACACTGTGTTTTGCACACCTGTGCTGGAGTACTAGGAAATTTTTGCCTGTTTGTGTCAATGCTGAGATGTAAAAACCAGTTTCACAGCAGTACTATTAGTGCATTGTAGAGGTCCTGGCTCCCGAGGCGTGGGCACGTTGGAGGGTGGGTGTGTGTGTGTACATGCGCAAGGCTTGTGCTGCCTTTCATGGACTTTAGTGTTGAGCAGCTGGCAGTCGGACTTACTTCACCATCACAATCACAAGTAAAGTTGTTTTGGTGTGCCCAAGTTGAGGTTCCAACCTCCTTATCTACCCTGTTCAATGTTTCTTCCCACAACGCTGTCTGTAGGTGGAAGCTGTGGTGACGAGCGTGCCGAGACAAGGCTGCACCGAGACACTCACAGGGGCTGGTGTCCGTGTTCCCCAAGGTGCCCTTGCCACCACGTGCAGGGTCTCTGGAAAGAAGGCAGACCTTAAACAGGTGTGCTCAATAGCAGTGAGAGAAGAAGGAGCACTGAGACCAACAGCAAGAGCAGCCCAGGTCTGTCTTGATGCTAATGGGGATCAGCACCACTCCAGCTGAGCTATTCCAGTGCCTGATTCCAACTGGGAAAGATTAGCTCAGGCAGGCAGGATATGCTAGTATTAGTCTTCCAAGATATCAGCAATGCATCCAGGATGCTGTAAATGATCTCAGAAGCCTTCTCCTTCCTTTTCTCTCATAAATTACCCTGGGGGTGGGGTGGGGGACTCCTGAGGGTGGGGTACAAGGGGTATTTTAGTGAGACAGGGTAGGGCTTTGCCATTGGGTGTTCCCCTCCTGTGCCAGGGAAAAAGGCAGCTCAGCTGCCACAGGGGCACAGAGACCTGGCAGTGCCTTGTGTGACTGATGCCAGGCTGTGTATGAAATAGACTCAAGAGGTCTGAAATAAATGGGTAGGACTGCGTTCATGGGCATTTCCCACCAGCAGGCTGATGTCCCTGTGACTGCATGCTCACAGGCTGTGAGTTACATGCTCCTCTGCTTTTCTCTTCCTGCAGAGGCAGGTGCTGATTCATGAGCTGCTGCTGTAGTTCAGCCATCAGCATGTCTCTTCCCAAACCCCTTCCTTGGGGTCTGATCTCAAAACCAGCAGTGAGAGCCTGGTTGAACTGAAAACTAATTGAGCACTAAAGTAAGTTAAACACCTGTTTAAAACAGCAGCAGATGCAAGCAGTGTAAAGAAGCACTGCATTCTGCAAGCCTAGTGAAAGGGAAAAAAAAAAACACCTGAGGAAACCCCTCAGAAATACTGTTTGGGTATGTTCCTTCCAGAAACTGCTCCATCTCTCTGCACTTGAGGCATGTTCACACCATAGGAAGGAATGGCATGAGCTCACTTTCATTAATCACTTCTTGTCAGCCAGGCAGAGTGGGAAGTAAATTCTGTTTGCTGAAAGCACCAGCTGCAGGTGCAGGTGGTCCAAGTGAGTGGCTGTAGGCTCAGCAGGAGCAGGGAGGTGTGAGCAGGGAGCTGGGGTGGGTCAGCTGGTACCGAACTAGAGCCACGGTGGTGTCTTGATTGCTTGTGATTGTGTGAAGGAGCCTGCAGATGCAGACAGGATAAAGCAGAGTGATGCTTATGAGGGTTTTGAAGCTCACATTTGCTCTTATTTGGTCCTGGAGGCTTTCGGCAAAGACCACCCACTGAAACAAAGAAGGATCACTTTCCTGAAATGCAAGGGACCAAGTCATGTATTCAACCTCTTTCAATGTCCTTCTGTGATCTTGTGGAGCCTTTGAATTCCTCTTTACCTACAAAGGGTTTGCTACAGTGCAAAATGAGTTCCCAGAGCAGAAAGATGCTCCTTTTCCAAGGGGATATGGGTTGTTGAGGCTTCAGGTAATGCTGCAAGGTGAGTTGTCATATGTTGCTAAAATAATCTTTTCCCACCACTTTCCGCATGTCAGCATTTTTAGAGTTCCAGTGCGTTGTGGCTGCTGTTGTTATGTAAGGATTTATGAATGGCTGCGAAGTTCAAAGGCATACTGGCAACCCCAAGTCCCAAAAAGCCAGGAGTCAGCCCAAGCCCTGCCCCGTTTCCTAAGACAAAGTTGTTTGCCAACTATTTCTTTTCTTAACTTTTTTTTTTTTAATTGGTCCGCAAACTTTAGGATCTCTTTATTCATCTCCCAGGTTTTATGAGCTTTTAGGTTGCACTAGTTTCATGGTTTCAAATCTTTCATCCACAAAACCTTGAGGGCTAGGGCCATACTTTGTTTATAAATGAAAGCTAAAATTCCCTTGTTTCAAGGAGCTGGGATTTTAGGATATAATCCCCAAAGCATATAAGTTGTGATAAAATCACAGGAGTTGCCAGCAGTGCACAGAGTCTCCTCTGTTTGGAAGACGAGATATTGGACTGCAGTGAGCTGCAGGCATCACTAGCTACTGTCATTTGAGTGAGTCAAATAAAAATAATATTGTGGTTAAACATGAGCTCTGCAGGCCTAACTAAAGAAGATAACCTCATCTTTTTCTATCTGCAGTGCTTCACAAAAGCACTGCCTTCGTAATCCTCCGGATTAATGTTCACACTCAAGCACTCTGCCCCAGAAGCCTCTGCATCCCTGGCAGAGTGCATTTAAAAGGATAAAGGCTCTCTGGGATGCAGAGGAGGCTGGTGCCAGCCAGGCATCTCCTGGGACACATGGCTGTGGCTGCTTCCAAACCAGGAGCATTTCAACCCAAGTAATCCTCCTTTCTTCCCTCTCATTGCTCTTGACTGTTGCTTTCATTTCAGTGTCGTGCTGCCTTTCACGTAGCCTCCCCCCAGCCCGAATCAGATCCCTATTGTCTGTGTTGTCAACACAGCTGTTTAAATCCCCTCCCCCAAATACCCCTGCTTTCCAGAGAGCTCCTGTCTGCAAGGCCCAGGCGCTGTTCTGAGTTTGCAGCTTTCTATCGGGTCCTGGGCTGAGCTCGGATTCCTGTTTGGACCAGCATGAGGTCAAAACGGAAACAAACTCAGGAAAACGCTGCACTTGAGCAAAGCCTGATGCTCCCTGGCTGCCTGCTGGAGGCTGCTGCAGCCTGAGACTGACAGGCAATGCAGAGCGAAGCGAATGGTTAGCATTATTAAAAATGCTTTGCAATTATACAGCACCTTTTCATCTAAAGATTTCAAAGCTTCGTAGCACTCACACAAAGTTACTTATTATCCCTGGCGTTTAGCAGAGTCAGGAAACGCAGGAAAGCAGCTAAGTGACTTGCCTTAGGTCATGCAGTGAGTCGGCATCAGAGGTGGGAACCCAGCCCCGAAGTGCTGACTCTGTGGCTCATGCCCCAGCGAGAAGACACACCCCACCTCCTCCTGCAGGGAGAGGGCCAGGCCAGCTCCTTGGGGTGGGCAGAGATGGGTCAGCCCACCCAGAGTATCAGCACAGCCTGGGCAGGGCCCTGGAGGCTCCTGGCTGGGAGCAGCATCCACTATTCCTAAGCTCTGCTCCATTCCGCAGGAGCCCTGTGCACAGGGCTGAAGGGCTGTGTGGGATCTCTCGTGCCTGAGGCTGGAGTCCAGCTTGCCTTGGCATGGGGTGGGTGAGTGCAGCCAGCGACCTGGAGGGCCTGGAGGGCAAGGTGTAGTGCCCCTGGGCTGTGCACGTCCACTGCAACCCCTTCTCCAGCACCATCCCTCCAGCCCACTGGCCATACCCACATGGGAAGGCCACGAGAACCTTCCTCAACAGGGGACAATTCAACCTCGGCACCCTGGGGGACACAACTGAGGACCAGAGGTGTTTTTTTCCCTGTATCACCACTGCAGCCAGGCTGCTGCTCTCCCATGAGCTCTGGCTACAGTGAAGGTGCAGCAGCACTGACTCCCTCCAGACCAGGTGGTCCAAACCTGCTGAGCAGCCTGGATATACATTCAGACACCTGCCAGGACATCAGGAGAGGTTACACTTCTGGGCTGGCTCAGCGGGCTGGGCTGTGGGAGGCACTGGGTGCCAAACCTTTGTGCCTTGCAGCTATAGAGCTGAAAATGTCAAGTCCTTGTATGCTGACACTTCTCTGGCTTCAGCGCACTGGTGGGACTTAGGGACAGTGTCCTGTTTTCTGGGAGGAAGATCAGAAGGAGGGAGAGGAGAGGTGGAGAAAAAAGCAGATGTGAAATGCAGTGAAGGGAAGCACATAGACATTTAGATCTCAATGGTCAGGAGAAGGCCTTGGCTGAGTCTTTTGGCCCCGATGAGGTAAAACACCTTGTTAGTGTTTACCACGAAAGGTGACGGGCACAGTTCTATTTATAAGGTAAAAAAAAAAAAAATTCTGAAAAGACCAACACTGAGCTACTAATTTTTACCCTAGAACTATCATGAAAATCCAGTTTGGTCAAACTTTTTCTTAGAGACTTGAGATGCTGCAGGTTTCTTAGCCATAAACAGGACCCTGTTCAAAATATTATATCCCTTTTATGAAGGCAGGCGTGACTTGATACAGCTTCAGGCTTCCAAGGGGCATATTTAAATAAATAACAGGAACTAATCCATACAGTCAGATTTCCTTGGGAGCTTGGGGATTTACATGTCTAAATTTCACTGCGATGAGACTCCAGGACAGGGGATAAAACTCTAGTTAACTTCACTGGAGATAAAACCCACTCAAGGGGAAAAGCTTGAAGACAGATGCTGCAGCTGAATGAATTTATACCTCAGAAATGATACTTAGAATGAACAGTCATTGCAAGGAATCATTTTAAAAAGAAAAAAACCTATTGGGTATAAAAGCTATGTCTCAAAAGGGAGTTGGAGTTTTGTCTTTTAAAGGACATTGATAAAAAATGGGAAAATGTTTTTTCTGGTTGCATATGGCTGAAGAAAACAGAAGGAAAAAGAGATTATAGGGGATAGAGGTTAACACGTGTTGGGTATGTGCAAAACCTTACTCATAATTTGCTTTAACTTTTGCTGAGGATGTTAATCATGTGGCTGCAGATGTGAGGGATAATAGGATAGAGGTATGGAAATGTTCGTGGCCAGGATAGAAGCAAATCTCAGGGCTGCTTCCTGTGCTGAAGGCAGAGGAACGGGCTAATCCACATGCCAGAGCTCTGGAAGAACTGGCCCGATGTCTTTAACAGGTCCCTCAGTCAGGGACGGGAGCAGAGCAAACCTGTACAGAAGAAATGAACTGATTTGGGCAAGAAGAGGCATGAAGGTTTCAGCTTAATAGTATATGGACAGATTCAGAAAAAAAAGTGAAGGAAAGGCTAGCAAAAGAGAGGGAGGTAAATGGCGTGAGATGAAATGGGTTTATCAAACCGTTTTATCTTTCTTGGGTAAGGCAAGCTGCAAGCCACTTGCTTAGTGAAGGAAATAGGGTGAATCTCACCTCTCTGGACTTACATTACACATTTCATGTGGTGCCATGTGGAAAAGGGAGAAGTGATTTTGCACAAGGTACAAACCCCTTAAAGACCTGGTGTAAGAGCAGCAGAGCTGTCAGGCTGGAGGGCAGTTACCAGGGGAGTGCTAAACATCACTCTGCAGATCTGACAAAGTGCTTTTGTAAGTGAGCTTGGCACTAATATTACAGGAGAACTGGTAAAATTGCTGATGACAGAAAATATGAAGCAACCTCAGGATAAATGAGACTTGAAGGTATTACACAGAGAAAGGTAGATAGCAGAAAGTGGTGGTCGTAGGCACAAATGATCAAAGCCTTTCCTACAAGCTCCCTGGCAGCTCACATTGATCACCAAGGAACTGACTTGCCAAGAGTGGAAATAGAAAGTGAGAAATGCAATCCTGGAAGGGACCAGGAGGGGTGCAGCCCAGGCTGCACTGAAGGCTGGGGTGAGCTTGAGAAGCGGCTATCTTACTTCATTTTGCAAAGCAAATACTGAGAGCATGAGGCTTTCTCTGCATAAATACTCCCAGGAAGGGAAGGGAGAAGAGCTGATGGTGCTAAGGGACAGTGCTGGTTCAGTATAAATGATCAAAAGGAGGCATCAGACATTTTGATTAGGAGATCACCACCAACCATTTGACAATGTGGTTCTGGAATGGCTTCCCCACTGCAGTCGTGCATGCAAAATATTGAATCGCTTTGAGGATGGAACTTGGCAAGGTCACGATAAGGATTATATCACGCGGTGCCTTTGATAGGAGACCTGATAGCACAGAAGTTCCTGCCAGTCCTAAGCACAAAGGTAAATGTTCTATAACTCTCTGTCCATATAAATATAGAGCATGTGATTATATACACAAAAAAAGCAGGCACATGATTTATTAATCACAAGACCTCAGCTTGTCAAATAATAATTACAAGGCAATAACACACCTTGTTTTAATAAATGGCTCCCTAAGATTTTCTCCCACAGTAAACCAGTTAAAAGGGACAATTATTCTGAGGCAGAGGTGGCATTTTGTGTTTCTGGTTGTTAGCTTTTAAGTGAACTCACTGTCTGGAACCCTTAAATCAAGTACTCCCATTTTTCTGCGCATTTCACAAGTTCAGCCCTTTCCAGTAAAGCGTCTTTTCAGATGCATGATTGCCCTTTGTTAAGGCAAGAATGAACAGATGACAACGGCAGCACGGAGGAGACATGCCTGGAACAGTTTTACAGAGCAAACCCGGCGCTGCCGCTGCCAGGAGGGTGTACCCAGAACCCCAACAGGGGAGGCTTCTTGTGCAACGTGAGGGGCGAGTCCTGGAAACCCACGACAGGGGCAGGAAGGCAGTGGCCCGGGAAAGTGTTTGTGCAAAGCCATGGCAGTGGGCGACACTTCAGTCTCCGCGCTCAGGCAAACGCAACGCGATCCCTTCTCCACCTCGCCCAGCCCCGACAGGCGCTGCACTCCCAGGTCAGCAGCACAGCCCCGTTCCCAGCTCTCGGATGGAGCTGCACCAGGATGTTCAAAAGCAGCCCTAATTACTGAGCATTAAAAAAAGCGAAGGCGTGTTTTAGCACCCTTTCAACCTGGAGCTGACGCTGCCTGATGAAGAAGAATGGGTTTGCTGTGCTTGCAGTTCATTTTATGAAGGCACCTTTGCCGAAGATGCAAAAATAAAAGTAGTCTGAAGGGAAAGAAAGCAGAAGGCCAAGAGACAGGCAACTGAACAGAGCAGATTGATTTAACAGATATGATACGGTTTTGCTGTCTGCATTATGAGTGGAAATTCTTATTCCAAGTGACACAGTAACAGACTCGACTGTAATCAAACATCGCTGGTGAGCTGTCAGGAGCGCAGATGCTGCCTACCGAAAATATTTAAAACAGAAAGTAAAACTTTGAAAAACCCGCAGTGGGGAGCGCAGGGCAAACACTCGGTGATGTTTCTAACCCGAGGCAACTTCTCGCTGCTTTTCAGTGCTCTTTCTTGGTGCGAGAGGTGGGCAGAGTCACTCCAGCGACAGCTCGGACAGAGCTCGGTGAGAAGACAAGGCCGGCAGCAGCGCAGACACGCGGTGTCCATTGTGACCCAGACACCGGCCGGGGGGAAGGGCTGCTCCACGCGTTTTGGGGAACTCCAGCCAATGGATTCCTCCCCTGGGTGTTACGGGAGGGCTTGGCCAGCATGTGAGAAAGGGAGGGGAGAGTTTGAAAACAACCCAGCAGGCTCTAAGGAAGGAAGGCTGCTAGAAAGTGACCTGCTCGCCTCCGTGCAAGCATTTTGCTTCAGGTGATCGGCGACTGCAGGGGTGGAAGGCAGGAGGGGCCGGGCAGCTCTGGCGCGGCACAGGTAAACCGGGGTGCAGGTGTCGGGCAGCGGGGTCCGGCTCAACACCCCTCACAAGCTGCAAATCCACCAGAAACGGCCCAAAGAGTTTTTTTTTTTTTTTTTTTTTTTTTTTTTTTTTTTTTTTTTTTCTTTTTTTTTTTTTTTTTCTTTTTTTTTTCTGTAGGAGGAGGAATTTTGCTGTTTTGATTATATGGGGATTTTGGTGGTATGTTTGCTATTAATATGTCTGGGGGAGCGAGCAGGTCTCCACAGCTCAGAGGTTAGCATGTGATCGGCTGTCTTCTGGTTATTGCAGGCAGCTTTGGGGTTAGAAAGGCAAAAATAGGTGATGTCTTTTAGTAGGCTGGTTGATGAAATGGAAAAATACACATTATCTTTCATGCACATCAGGTCTTTTTCAGGTCACAGTGCTTTAGAAAACAGAAAATATGCGCAGATGAGATTTTCAGTGATTGATAACCCAGCTGCTAATAGAGACATTCAGCAGAAGGAAGAAAATAACACACAAATTTTTTTTGTCTGGAGGTGTGCTGGATGGTTTGGGGGTTTTCATCTTCTTTTGACTTCTGACCCAGCTTTTATGCCCCTTGGAAGTGATTCAGTCCTAAACTTTAGCAGAAAATCCTCTAGCAGTTTTCCATGGTGCTTTAAAATGTGTAATTGGCAGGATGCGGTATTTTGTGCCATCTTCTCTTGTGCAGGTTCTGGTTACTGTTTCAGTCTGTCACTTCTTTCCTCTTTACTGAAAAATCTCTTTAAAGCCCCACTCTGCCTTGCAGGCAGGGGAAGCTGAATCTCACTATCACTGTTAATAGCTAGAATTTATTTTCCAAATCTCGGTGATCACACTGTGGTGGTTTGCGTGCTACGCACGAGTCAGCAGAGTTGCAAATAGCGAACTAGGAACTAATTTTTGATTGATGGGGAAACAACGTCTTTTAAAGCTGCCTCTAGGTCGCGTGTGAAAAAAAATCTTGTGTGAGCACGTTGGACTGCTCTGACTTGAAAAAGTCTGCAATTTAGTGTTTTCATGAAGAAGAAAAGTTTTCTTTCTGTCATTGGTCTGATGGGGAAAGTCTCATGAAAACATCGTGCTGCACATTCTTTTAACAGATAACTGTTGTTTTAAATCTTAAACCTATTTTGGATGATTCATGCAGAGCCGGGCCAGTAAATGAATTCAGAGACTCTTACACAAGGGAACTTTGGCTCTCATTTCAGCCGGACGTACATCGATCTGGAGTAGAATTATATTGGAAAAATATGTAATAATACTACAGAAGTCAAGTCATAATCTGATTAATTGAGGAGGTTTCTCTTGCTGGCAGCTGGAAAATCCTGCAATGCACAAGTACCAAAGAAGAAGGGATCTGTGTTTGCTTCCCTCATTGCTCGGGCTCTCTGGAGTGACGAATTAGGGAGAGAAAACAAAGGGTGAGCTGAGTTTTGAGGAGAGACCTGAATGGAGGCAAAACACAGGACAATGAGAGGAGACTGTCATCTCTAATTAGGTGTGCGCCCTCAGGCAGTTCGTGTAGAGTAAACAGGGTAAATGTAAACTAAAACAAGGAGGAAAGTTTGGAAGGCTGTGGAGGGACATGCACGGTTCGGCCGTCCATCCCAAACCTGCAGCGTGTTAAAGGCTTTCAGCAGGGGAGAAGGTGGCTGCAGCATCCATTCCCGTGGATTTCCTGAGCAGCAGGAATCCTGTCTGCTCTTCCCGTGGATCGCCTGAGCAGCAGGAATCCCGCCTGCCAAGCCCGGGGCAGCTGCGTTGCTTCGCGGCCGCCCTGCCCACACCCTGTCCCTGTCCTGAGGGAAGGGCTCGTGTGCGGAGGGAACCAGAGGCCCGAACGCTTTTTGCTTCAGAAATGGGGAAAAACCGACTTTTAATTAAAGAAGTAGGCCAGCACGTGGAGGAGGAACCAGGCACAGCCGCCGCGTTTCCGCGGCTGCCCCGGTGCAAGCGCCCAACGTCTCCAGGCGGGATGTGAGGAGCCGTTCTCCCACACCCCAGGGGCTGCAGCCTCACGCCGGCCCCCCTTAATGAAAGGCCCCTCACGGAAGGGCCCGGGCGATGCCATCCCGGAGCGGGCACTGCGACCCGTGTCCCACAGAGACATGGAGGGCGCGCCTCAGGTGCGCTGAGGGCCCCGCTCCCCTCCCCGCGCCCCCGCCGACCCACCCGCGATGGTCTCGCCCTCCGGACTGAACGCGGCCGATTGGCCCC
>VZTJ01003401.1:603086-618919 GCA_013397795.1 Orthonyx spaldingii | reverse complement strand
CTGCTGCTGCGGGCGCATCCCGGGGGCTGCGGGCGCATCCCGGGCCCGTGCCTGCCCGCCGGCCCGCCCCCGGCGGCCTGAGCCCTCGGTGCCGCTCGCAGCGGCCTGCAGCCCGCGGTCCGGCCCCCGGCGGCCTGAGCCGTCGGTCCCGCCCGCTCCTCAGCGCCGCCGCTGCACCGCCGTTGGTCCCGGCCGGCGGCGTGGGTTTGGTAGGAGTACCGAATCTTAACGTGGCTTTTGTGTATGTGCGGCTGCACAGCCGCGGCTGGTGCTGGCAGGGCTCCAGAGCTTCGGTGATGGGGGGGTGTTTCTACCTAAAGTTAGGGAGAAGGGAAAAAAAAGCGTGTGCTGTGTGGAAGTTACTTAGGGGTGTTTTGCGCCTACGGGAGGTCTTGATGACTTTTGGAACGTTTGTCCTGCAGCGTGTGTTATTTGTAAAAGTTAACGTGCCTGCTGGGGTAGAATTGCGTGTTTAGATAAAGTGCAAGAAGTGGTAGTGGGTGCAGAACACCGAGCATGTTTTATTGGTGGATATCAGTGACTTAGAAAAATACCCTTGTCTTATGAACGACTTTAAAAGTACTGTTCATATCGCTGATTCACCTTAAAAACTTCCATTTGTGTTCTGCCTAAAGTGGCTTCTGTCCATTTTGTCGCTGTATTATCTCTTCCAACATGGATTCTGATGTTTTTAAGGCAGTTTTGCAGGTTGTGTTCTGTAGTTGATCAGTAGTGCAGTGTGGTATAAGTCTGCAAATCAGAAAGTGATGGGTTTTGGATGCAGTGATAAATACCAGCGTCCTGAAGCTCCAGCAGTCTGTTTGAATTAGTGAGAAAGTGCATTGCTGAGCTGCCAGTGTATCTCCTGTCTCCTGATCAGTATGGCAGCAGGACGTGTGAGGCTTGGGTATTCCATCATCCTTGTTATAAACTAAGTGGGGTGCTGAGTCTCAGAAAGACATCACATGGAAGTTGGGTAGTTACTTATTCTCTTGCCACAGGTGGAGGATTTCAGCTGGGGTCCTGGACAGGAAGAGCATTTCTCCACTTGAAATTTAGAACTTGATTGCAAGTGATGAAAGCTGTGATTATTGTTTAACACAGGTTTTGTCCTTTTTTTGTCTTTTTCCAAGAGGTGGACAACTGATGGAACATTCCACTAGGAAGAATAAAACTGTTCTTACAAGGTAGTTTGAGCAGGTTAGACTGAGACCCACACAGAAAAGTATCTCAACCAACAGTGACTGGGAACACTGAGCACTGCTGAATGATTGCTTGAGGTAACTCACCAAAAACATTTATCTAAAAAAATGTGTGGGACAGGGAGGTCTCTTACTGCACAAGGCTGGTGAGTGTTTGGGTTGGCATTAGGAAATGCAAGGCCTTGACAGCTGAACTCTGTGCCCCAATCCAGAGTTTCTTTATTGCCAACGACCTGTGGTGAGTCATGTGCCGTTAATGGGTCTGTGGTCGGCTAGGGGGCATGACGGGAAAACCGGGGAAGGGAAGAAAAGGGGAAGGGAGTGCAGTCGTTTGGTGTCACAATCTTGCCACTCAACGGTGAACAGTTTTCAGGGCAGCAAAGGGTGAGATAGGGGGAAAAAGAGCTACTGAATTCTTATGGGACTGGCACAAATACCACTAATATCCCCAGGCCTGTGAAGGGATTTGTGAAGAAGTGTATGAGGGAATTCTGGGACTTCTTAATTTTTTGTGTACGTAAAGGAGAGATGGATGATGCCATCCCTTTCCAGAAGTGGTTTGGAGAATAGCAGGTACTAGGAAGGGGGAGAAAGAGGAACAGAAAAAGAGAAGTGTTTAAATGTGGAGAACTTTATCCCTTGCAGATTGAATGGTGGTTGCAAGGAGTGTTTGAAGGGTGCAGAAGCACAGATGTGAAAGCTTGATAGCTATATGTACACATATAGTAAAACAAAGACTATGTCCTTGAGGGGAAGATCAAAAATTAGCTTGTTTTCTAAGGGCTGGGCTGAACTCGATAAATTGGTACCATTTTATCAGCATCATTCACATGAAGAACGTTTCTCTCGAGGATGCAGTTCTAACATTGATATTGTATGCTGGTACAGATAGCCACTTTGCAGAACAGGACAGTCTAGGTTGATAGAGGTGGCTTTTATCAGCTAAAAAAAGCTGCATACGTGGGACTTTCACCCTTAAAATAACGGCTTTTGTCCCCTTTATAAGCAACAGAACTGGCAGCTGCCAAGGCATCCGGGCTTAGATGTGTTTGAGGGTGATGCTTCTCTCTTGCTACACCATTTCCCTTCCCAAGAACTTTTCAGTTGTTACTAATAGTGAATTATAGCTTACCCCCCCCCCTCCAATTTTTATATTGTATTTTGTGAGTGAAGCCTTTGCATTTTACTTTAAGATTTGGTCTGATTTGGGGTTTTTTTGTTGTCTAAACTTCTCTGTTTCTTCTTAGGCCTTGGAGGGAAAACATTAAGACTTTACATTTCACGGTCATCTCTGTTAAGCAACTATGGAAATAGAAAAGGAACACATTTATATTACCCCAACAGGTAAGTAATATATATTCAGTTGTTTTGGGTTTTTTTTAAACTTAACATTGCTTAGCTGACCAGAAGTGTTCTCTGTAGAAAAAATTATCTGGTAATTTTTTAACTATACTGGTTAAAAAAAAAAAAAATCATCAAAAAATTACAGAATAGTTCTTTCATTTATATATCATAGAATCCTGCTCTGCTACATTTCTTTAAAATTTATTAACGTAATAAAGTTAGCATTTCTGTAAGTTACTGGATAGTAGTTGCACTTGTCTCCTTATCATCTGAGTTCAAGTAGTGCTGGTGTGAAGAAAAGAATAAGCTTAAAAGTAAAATGTGTAGATGTGTTTAAGAGGTACAAATTCTGCTTTTGTGCAACTATTTACCTTAAAATTAAGGGAAACGAATGTTGAAGGGCTTGACTGGAAGTGAGCTGGCATGGGAAAAATTTAGGAAGTACCTGTTAGAGCCTGCCATGAAATTGACTGTTTTGTCCACATCACACATTTCTTTTATGACGCTTAGTCAGGGCAACACAGATTCATGTTGTTTTCTGTATCTTCCAAAGGTTATGATGGTCTGCACTGACATTTCATGCCAAAGAGGTTTTAAATGCTTTTCAGAATAAAATGTATGTATGTTAAGATGGTGGGTAATGCAGATTAGGTGTCAATATATGCTATATGACTTCTGGTATTTAGGCAGAATTAGGTTAATGCAGAAGATACCTCAGTTCTCAGAATTTTAGAATTATATTTGAATAATAGGTGGAAAGCTGCAGGGGAGCTGGGTTGACCAAGTTGGGGCAGTTAAAATTTGTAGAAGGCTTTGTTAATGAAGGCAACACCATAAAAGGTCAGATTTTAAGTGAGCCTGCTAGGCTTAATGGCAGGGTAATGAGACAAGTCTGGATACATTCTTAATACAGAGTAAGCAAAGTATTAAAGTTGATTGAAGACTGTTACTGCCTATATGTGTATATGTTACATGATGTGAAAATGAGAAGCTGGAAGGAAGATCTGCACCATTTTATAGGTTCTTATTATTTTACTTGATTTTATTTTATAAAGTTTTGGAAAATAATATACATGTTCAGCCTGTTTTTTCAGGCCTGACTAGGTAACTAGTAGTTGGGTACCATGTTGTGGAGAAAGAGGTTGCAGCTGAAAGTGCCACTGTTATATAAAAACCAGTTTAGTAGTGCAGTGAGAAATACTAAATCTTAAGGGTTGGATGTTTCCTGTGGAGGATTTCCTGTAGCCTTGAACCTGAGATTGTGTAAGGAGGTGGGACTGCAGCCTCCCCTTTAATCCTTAGCTCTCAGAGTCAGGACTATCTTGTGTTTATTGTTGGCCATTTTCTTTGGAAACTGAGAAAGAACTAAGTGGTTATTGAAGAGTGGAGTTTCTGGACAGCCAGGTCTCAGGTCTAAACTGGAGACATTCATGGGAGACTGAGCATGAAGAAGAATTTGAGTGCATTTGACTGAGAGGAGCTGGTTGTTGCTGATGGGGTCTCCTGGGGAATGAGAGGAAGGAAACCTGTTTGGGTTTGCTCTTTTTTTCCCCTCTGTTAGCTTTATGCAAATCTCTCATTGTTTTATTAAAATGTTAGACAAACTGAGAAAGCTGCTTGTGAGAAATCTTTTCCTGGATGTGATGCATGCTTTTCTTTTTTAGCTTGCTGCAAGCGTAAAAGGAATGCTTTTGTGGGAGTAATGAGTGGAAAGATGAAGCTGAGCCTGGAATGGCTGCATTATTGCTCAGCTGTAGCATTCACATCTGTGAACACCAGTATCTAAATGTTATTTCTTTGATCACAAAGGAGGCAGTTCCGTCCAAGTTTGCTCAGTTTGTAGTGTAATACCCCCTGATATGGGTAAATACTTGGAGGTTGGCAATATTTTATTAGTGCACTTTGCTTTCAAAACGATTTTTTGTGAACCCGTTTTGAAGTGAAAAAAAACCATAATTCTGAGAAGTATTGCCAAATGCATGTTGCTAATGAGAAGGTATTGGAACGGTGAATTAATATATTAGCTAAGTTCAAAAGCAAATTTAAAATACTCTTTATATGGGTTTATGGCAGTGAGATTTTCTATAAAGCAGTTTTGGAAAAGCAGCTTCTTCTGAGTGCCCTCTTATTGCCCTGTCGGTGTTGGGGCTGTGGGTTGTGTCTTTAGGACTCTGCTCAGTGTAACAGAGAGCTGAGGCTGTTCTCTTTGTGCCTGTGTCTTCTAATTTGCAAGGACTCCCAGGGTACTCACTGGAATGGAAATAGGTTCCCAGGTGCTTTTTCTTTTATCTTGATTGGTTAAGAAGGGGAAGAAGGGCTTGTGAAAGCTTTTGTTTGTAATGGTCTAAATTAGACATTCTGCTGAACTACACATTGCAAGTGGGGGACAACTTAAATTTGTGTAATAAGATTTTAGACCTAAATCTTAAATGTACATTGGCTTCCTCAGAGAGTGAAGTTATTGCACTTCTCAGTGCTCTGAGACATTTACAGATCCTTAAGTTGTGAGAGAGTTTTTTATTGGGTACAAAGCAAACCCAAAGTATTTGATTGTGTTGTGTTTAGAAACAGTCTTGACAGGAGCTACAGTGAGGGACAATCCCTAGAGAAGAGAGATTCCACTGATTCAAAAGACTGTGTATTCTATGAGTTTTCATTACCAAGCTCTCCAAGCTTTGTATTATTGAACAGCATTTCCCCCCCATAACTTTAAAAACAAAAAGTAAAAGTAGTGATGGTTTTGTATTCTTCTGTGCCTAAATTGTTGCTTTTCTTGCTAGTGAGCTGTGTTTGAAATTCTGTGAATTGAATAAAGGGAATATTGTTTGATGGTTTAGGGAGTTAATTTCACTTTGGTGACGAGTCTTACCATTAGCGACTTCCTACAGAATTTACTGTTTTGGCAGTTTCATTTGTTTCTAAATCAAGAGAAGAGTGGGCGGAGTGAGCACGAGGCACTTAGATCTAATGCACCGAGGAGTTCTGATAGTTTTTGTTTAACAAGGGTGGGGATTTTGTGGTTTATGTATTTATGTATGGTTTTATTCATTTGCTTTCCAACTCTTGACATCTGCTCTGTTTAGATTGTGGATATTTTGTGCAGGGAAATAAGGAACTCCTTATTACTACAATATGTAGACGTATCTTAAAAACAACATTTGCCTTAACACTGTTGGAAAGAAGAGTTCTGTATAGTGTTATAGTCTTTTCTAAATGCCATGTGTTTTGGTATTCTAACATGAAACTGTTTAAAACTAAAAGATCTTTTTTTCTGCCTTCTTTCTAAGAACTTGAGAATCTAAATGATGCTCCACTTTCTGGTGATGAAGAAAATGGTGGGTCTGAGGAACGAAAAACTGAAATCAATGGAAATTGGATTCCTGCAACTTCAATTACTGAAGCCAAAATAAATGCTAAGGCAAAGAGACGGTTGAGGAAAAACTCTTCTAGAGATTCTGGGAGAGGAGACTCTGTTAGTGAGAATGGAGAGACACTGAAGATTGGAGTTGTACCAACGAGCCCAAAGGGGAAACTCCTGGACAGGCGATCCCGGTCTGGAAAGGGAAGAGGTCTACCAAAGAAAGGTGGGTGTAGCTTAGTGAAGAGAGTAGAATGAGAAAGACAAAGATTTGTTCAAAGCAAAGTACTTTTTTTTATTGTTTTCCTAAACCACAGTCTCTGTGCAGGCAGCTGGCCCTTTATGTTAAATAGTGAGTGGCAGTAGCAGGTGATAGCAAATCTAATATGTCCGTGATCAATCAACATCTGTCTTTGAGGAAAGTGCCTTTCCTTAGCAGACTTAATACACAAATTTGAACTGTTAGTGGTTCACAGGACTGTTACTAATGCAAATTTAAATAATGGTTATATTTGAAAGCACGGTTTCAACCTTCAGTAATTCTTGTGCAGTTCCGTACTGCTTCTAGTGTCTTACTGGAAAGTGATGAAAAGTGGCTGTAGAAGTGGGAGCTTTTCAGACAAACACCCCCTTTTCAGCATATATTGTTAGTCAGGAGGTGGACACAAGCAGTGATAGATCACTTTTAAGTGAAAGAACGTTGTGTTGAACTCAGAAGTGTTGTTTATAAAATAGCCGTCCTTACTTACTCTCCCATATTTTGCCAGGTGGAGCAGGTGGTAAAGGAGTTTGGGGCACACCAGGTCAAGTGTACGATGTGGAAGAAGTAGATATTAAGGATCCTAATTATGATGATGACCAGGTATGCAAATAGTTTCTTTGCAGTGTTGGTTTATATTTCCTTTTATTGATTTCAGTGGCCTTGTGAGTTAACATGAATGTCAGCCTGGCTGCACTAAATGCTCATTTTTATGTTCAAGAATAAATTATTGGCTAGCTAGAAGTCAGCTGGTATAGAAGTCACAGTGTAACACTCACAAATCTTACACCGCAAGCCCTCTTTGTGTGCCTGAGTAAGCAGCATCCCTTTCCCAGGTGTATTCTCCACTGCTGGTTCCCTGGAGGTGGATATTGCAGTGATGCTCTGTATTACTCACAGGCACTGTGTTAAAAATACAACACTTCGTCAAGCTGGGAGTTTAGTGGGGACAGTGTCCTTTATAGATTTTTCTCTTCTCTATATTCCCAGCTCACCCAATGTCTCATTTGCTTGGTATAAACACTTCAAACCAGCATGAAGTTGATAGCTTGGCTATTTTATTGACAAATATTTATTTAGAATATGTTATGGAAGATTGTATCTTACACCCATGTTATTGGGGGAGGAGGAAAGAAAGCCAAGCTTATTGGGCAGAGGGGTTTACTATCATTGAAAGGGAAATGCTGATTACAAACATAGATTGCTGAAGTGTCTGAGATCAATACAATTGCAAGATTGACCATAAGTACATTCTGTATGACAAGGACAACAGTCCTTTGAGTAGAGGCTGTTTGCTGTAGCCATAGCTGCTGAAAGAATGGCATGTGGGAATATCAAAACCTTCTTTGAGGATCAATTGTCCCTAAAATTGGACAGTTTACATTAACAGCAATAGCCATTAATAATGGAGCTAACAAGCACATAGAACAAAGTTTAAGGAAGAATGAACATTCTGTGTAACTTTGGTGTGGTGGAAGGATAGGTTTTTTGACTTCTGCTGTACTTCTTGATCATGAAAAGTTTCTTTCCACTAAACATTAGTTGAAAAACATATTTGTTCAGATTTCTTTGTTCAGCTCTGTAGCATTGCTTTGAATGTTGCTTCTGTAGGTGCAGAGTAGGGAACTAAATTAGAGCAGGGAGATCTGGTGCTGCTGGAACTCTGCAGGACAGGTGATAACACGAGGCAGTTGCTGTGTGACTCTTCTTTCCCTTAGGGAATGTCTTTGCTCACAGACATTCTGAAAATGCCTTTTCTGTGATGTGTGTGTGGCACCGCCTGTCTGGTCACAGGTCACTGAGGGAGAGGGAACAGGGCAGGTTTCCTGCCAGGGACAGGAGTGCCACTTGCAGGGGAAGGTGCTGTGGCACAGCCAACTCTCCTGGGCTGGCACAGGAGCTTCTGTTGCTCTCCCTTCAGTGTGAAGGCACTTGACCTCTGCTCCCGTGGTATCAGGAGAATCCTAGGAACAGAATTCAATGTGTTTACCATTGTTTACCATTAAATTCAGCCTTTCAGTTGAATTCAGCTAACAGTGCATTCAAAATATGAAGAAGTATGACAATTAGCCAGCATTGTCCACACCTTAATAGCAGAGACAGAGTCTAATGTTTTTTTGGGAGAATATTGACTACCAAGAACAACGCATTAAGGATTTAAAAAAATCTATTTTGATGCTATTAGTGCTGCATAAGGTGCAAGAAGAGACAGTAAGGGTATCTGCTTTTGTTGTCTTTTAAAACAGGAGAACTGTGTCTATGAAACAGTAGTTTTACCTCTTGATGAAAGAGCATTTGAAAAAACTTTAACACCAATCATCCAGGAGTATTTTGAACATGGAGATACTAATGAAGTTTCGGTATGTTCTGTGCTTTTTTATATCTTTCTTTTAGGGGGCAAAACTGCAGCATACAGGGTAATGCAATTGCTAGCTATGAATGAGTTTATAGAGAAGTTGGCAAGAAATGAATATGTACTATATTCTATAAGAATGCCCAAGCAGTTATATTAATTACATGAGCAGAAGCATATATGTAATTTTATGAATACAAGCACATAAATATTTATTTGAGGCTTATTTATATATTTACATAATAAAAATGATGAAATCTAATTGTTTTGTTTTTCATATCTTATCTAGGAGATGCTGAAGAATTTAAACCTTGGTGACATGAAATACAGTGTGCCAGTGCTGGCTGTTTCCTTGGCATTAGAGGGGAAGGCTAGTCACAGGGAAATGACATCTAAGCTCATCTCTGACCTTTGTGGGACAGTAGTAAGCAAAACTGATGTGGAAAAATCATTTGATAGACTGCTCAAAGAACTACCTGAACTGGTGTTGGATTCTCCCAGGGCACCACAGGTATATCTGTAAATCTTTATGCCAGTAGTCAAAAGCTTTGTGTGGCTAAAATAGATCAAACAAACTGAAATAGACTCAGTATTTTGAAAAGTATCTATTGATTTTCTTACTGTCTGTAATCCTATCCCAATTACCTAGGCTGTGTTTTCACTTTGAAACAGCTCATTTAAATAAAATGAAAGCCAGGCTAATCATCTACTTACCACTCCTTTGAAATTCAGCATTTAATTAAAAATACTTCTCTTTTGTTGCAGTTGGTGGGCCAGTTCATTGCTAGAGCTGTTGGAGATGGGATCCTAAGCAATACCTACATAGATGGCTACAAAGGCACTGTGGATTGTGTCCAAGCTCGGTAATTTCCTTGCTTTCTATACAGAGGCAGTTTTCCATTCCAAATGTCAAACCTGATGATCAGGAATTTACAGCTTCAGAATAAATCATGCAGTTCTTTAATTTTTTTTCTTTTTTTAAAATTTAAAATGAGAAAAAACCCCACAAAATCTGCAACAAAACCAACATGTGGAACGACTCAAGTCAGAGGAGAAATACTGAGTTCTGAAAGTTGTATTAATTATGTGTAAAAATTTGAGTTCAGTTTATCAGTTTTGTTGTCCATCGTATGTTTGAGGGTGAAAAATGAGCTGAAACAAGAAGTGGTTGTAGAAGGTTTTGTCTTAGAAAAAGCTTTAATGTGATTAATGGGTAAATATAGCATCAGAAGAGCTGCTGTAAATATGTTGTGAAATACACAAGGGATTAACTGTTTTGCCTTACCAAGGTTTGAAGCTTGTGCATTGATTTCTGAGCCTTTCTCTGTAATGCTCTATTTGTCAAGAAGTACAATTGTTTTCCATGTCAGTGTGAGAAGTTTGAAGGAGCAATCTCTGCCAAAGAGGGATGTTTTAATAATGAGTCATGTTTTGTTTTTCTTACCCCTGTAAGTGTATGTTTCAGGCTTGACATGGAGGTGCTGAGCTCCTGTGTCTTACAGAAGTTGCAATTGCAATGATTCTAATTGAGCACTTTTAGAAGGAAGAGCAATGCTTGGCTGCCTACCTTGGGGGCTCAAATTGAGAAAATCATCTGTCACTTGTACAGATGTGTTCTGTGATTTGCAGGATTGTAGCCTGCATTCTGCACATCTGGGATGCTTTGCTGCCTTTGTTATTTCTTGGCCAGTCTTTCCTGCTCGTTAAATCTTGGTGAGCAGAGTTATTGTTATTGGCTTGCCCCCAGCATGAGCACTGCGAGAACTGTTCCTTCTTTACATGGATGGTACATAGTGTATCCAAGACTTCTCTTTTTTTAACCTTACTTCCCTTTTTATTCTTTTTTCAATAAACTGGCAGGGTTCCCTAGCTTGTGCCATTTTTCCACCTACATATTTACCTTCTGAAGTGGTTTTTTTTGGTTTAAGGTCTAAAGGTTTCATAATTCTTTAGACCCAAACGGAAAATAGTATTTCAGTAGAAAAACTGTTCTTGAGTGTGGCAGCAACTCAGGCCTTTTTTGTTTGAGATCCACCTGCCAAGCTGCATTCTTGGAGGAGCCTGGATACAATCCATTTCTGCATAAGAAAATATTCAGCTGTTTTTTGTGAGGATGTTTCAGGTTCAGCATTGGTGATTCAATCTACTGCCATCGTAGGATTGTTACCCATGGTATGATCAGGAGTGTAGAGGTGGCAGAAGAAGAATGTGGGAGCTCATTTGCTGGTGTTTTGATCCAGGTGGTCCCCATGGAGTTCATAACCCTGACCTCTTCCCAAGGATATGGTAGCTTTGTCTGAGGAGAAATGGCCATGGGGGAACTTGCAGATGCATTTATTGAAGTTCTGTAATCAGGTTTTAAGCGCTGCCTTTGCCTTTAGAGCTGCGCTGGACCGAGCCACGGTGCTGCTGAGCATGAGCAAGGGAGGGAAGCGCATCGACAGCGTGTGGGGGGCAGGAGGGGGCCAGCAGTCCGTGAAACACCTGGTCAAAGAGGTAAGGACAAAACTCCCCTCTCCAGCTGGCTGTTGGGCTAAGCCTACCTTGTTTGGGGTAGAGGGAAGAGACGTGTGTACTGTACTAAAGTGATGTCTTATGTCATGAGTGTTGGTTTGGTTTTGTTGTTTGGACTTTATTTTTTATATAATTGATTTAGACAAAGTAGTTTCTACAAACGGATGTAGATAATTTTGTTGATTTTTTAGTATTTGTCACTGGTGGGAACATGCTAGTACAACATTCTGTATTGCAAGTGTATGTTTATTTTTGCTTTAAGCAAAACTTGTAAGTATTTAGCTTTTTAAGACCTCACAGTATAAAGTGATGAAGTAATTAGAAGAGCCAAGATGAAACTGGCTAAACTAGATAAACTGTTATTTTTTTGGCATTGCTGATCAAAAGCACAGTAATAACTGAAAAAAGAGGGGAAGAAACAGGAGTGTTTAGAGATCCCTGCTATGAAGTAAGCAGGTCTAACGTAAAAGGTCATGTTCTAATTTCTAGGTTGGGAGTGTAACAGATGATAGGAGAAGGCATTCAAGGAAGAAGATAAACTTAATCACACCCATATTCACCTTTTATGGTGCTACACAGCTTATAAAGCAATGGTTTTGGTGCTTGTGAATCACACTGTGAATAGGTATTTGGCTTACACTATGCTTCAGGTTACTGATAACGTCTCCATTTAATTAATGCCTGAACTTAATTACATTTATAAAAGCATTGGCAGCAAGTTTGAGGAACTCACTTGCTGCTGGGTTGATAGTGGATTATCAAAACAGTTGACAGCTTTTTAATTTTGTATCTAATTAGTGTTGGGTTTTCTGTTTTAAAAATCAATAGATTGATATGTTGCTGAAAGAGTATTTGCTTTCTGGAGATGTATTGGAAGCTGAACGCTGCCTTCAGGAACTGGAAGTACCCCATTTTCACCACGAACTTGTCTATGAAGTAAGGAGAAATCAGAGTCCCTTTAATAATTGCTGGTATTTTGATGTGGGCATGCAAATAATGTAACTGACATCTGAAGCTTAGGTTGCTTGTTCTGTTGTTTGAATAACTAAATTGTTTCATGTAAAGTTAATGGTTTGTGTGCTCATCTGTGTGTGCATTGTGCAACAAGTAAGCTGCTGCTGACTCTGGGAAGATCCAGAAGTAATTTTTCAGGGTTAAATAGTTGAATTCAGATTATGATAGGTTCCTGAAAATAAGATCTCAGTTTATTTTCTGCAGAAAAAACCCCCTCCCTTGCTTTCTTTTGGTGTTTATTTCCTTCTAGTTTCAGATATATGGGTATTCTAATGGGTGTTACCTGTTTTTGTTAAGTTATAGAGCTTCCTTTTTCAGGGTGGGATTGTTTCACCCAGCACATTCGTAAAAGCTCACATATTTCAGACCCTGCCTATATGTGAGACTGTTCCCATTTGTACTCTTTTATCTGCCAAATTGGGAAATGGTTGTTTACCAATAAAGCTGAACACCCACAATCTACAAAATTTCCTTTTCAAGTAAATTGGCTTGTTATAGAAAATTAGTTCACAATAGAACTGCAGAATCATTTCAATTGGTGGGGGTTTTGGAGTATTGTAGATTTTAAGCTTCTGAGTCCTTCCAAAATCACAGATAAGAAACCCCCATGGATACAAAATTAAAACCCCATGGATACAAAATTAATTTTACAAAATTAATTAACTGCCATCTGTATTGCAGCAGCCATATGGATATAGCCCTGTAGTGCTGAAACCAGAGACAGAAAGGCAATGCTTTTCACTTTGTCTAGTCCTTTCTGGTTTTTCGTACCTTTTATCTTATCCAAAGAACTTTTTGTTAGTTTTTCTTTTATAATAGTAATAACAATGATAATAAACAACTGAAATGGTGAGTGCATGCAACAAAAGGGCTTTTTCCCCAGAAAACTCCTAATAATGCATTCACTCCTTTCTGTACCTCATATGGTCACACACCATGTACCTGAGCAACTGTTTTGTTTTTAGTCAAAACACTGGTGTGATTTGTTTTAGGCCATTGTACTGGTTTTGGAGTCAACTGGAGAAAAGACCTTTAAAATGATACTGGATTTGTTGAAAACTCTGTGGAAGTCTTCTGTCATTACTGTGGACCAAATGAAAAGAGTGAGTATGGCATTTGGAGAACTTTGCATAAGGTCTTCCAAAATTTCCAGCTGCCTTTATGCAGTTAAATGGTTAAAACTAATAATTTAAAATGCTGCAATATTGCTTCATTTTTTGAATTTGTCTTTTTATCAATGGTAGTTCTTTATAACTGAAGTGGTATAATAAAGGCCTGCTAATTGCAAATGTCAGGTGGAACAGTATAGAAACCAGAATTTTACACAGTTGGAATCATCTGTGGCTTTACTTTTCAGGGTGAGTATAGGACAGCAATTCTGTCCCAGGGCAGACTGGGGACCACACCAAGGCAAATAAAAATTGACCCAGCTGTGTTGCTGGTGGGAAATGATGATGTCATCTCTGGTTGTCCCCAGTCTCTCCCCTGCTGCATAAATTGTTATGTTGGTCATTTGTGGCCACATTTTATTCATTGATATGGAAGACATAGTATTTTTCTTTCCATGTTACTACCCATCTAATAACAGGCAGGCTAACATACAGATTTTGTACTGTCTGGATTTCTGATTTCTAACAAAGTTAAAAGTTCAGGTGGTGTTTTTATGCAGATAGATATTTGTATAATGCCATGGTATTGGCTGGTATTATATACCTCATTTCTCTACTGACTTGTAGCTGCTCTGCTTTAGGTTGTTGAAACTGTCCCCGTATGTGTGAAACCATATAAAAAATCATCTGGAGTGCAGAAGGGTATTTAAAAACATTGTAATAAAACCATAGAATAATCAGGTGATTATTTGAATCCTTACACTGCAGGGCTATGAACGGGTTTACTGTGAAATCCCAGACATTAACCTGGATGTGCCACACTCCTATGCCGTGCTGGAGCGCTTTGTAGAGGAATGCTTCCAGGCTGGAATCATCTCCAAACCACTGAGAGACCTCTGCCCTTCAAGGTACTTGTTTCACTGTAGCCAGGCAAAGGCACTGCTCTTCATTCCTATCACAGGTTACAGAAAGCAGCATCTTAGCACCAAAGTGTTCCTGACTGGAAGTGGAAGCTGGAGGATAGACAGACAGTTGGACTGGTAAAAGGTGTATTAAGAAGCTGCACTGATGTGAAACCTGTTATGTGGAGCTGGGATAAATCCTTGAGGAAAGGCAGCCTCCTGTGAATCCCAGGCAGCACCCCTCAGTGCTCCCCCAAGGATAAAGGCTGTCTCTCCTCTGGTTTCCTGATTTGCTTAGGAGAAATCAGTGCAGCACTGAGCTGGAAGATCCAGGTATCACAACGGTCCATGTAGGTGACAGTGGAAAACTGTCAGCTATACTGGGGAAATGAAAAAAAAATCCTTTAAAAATGGTTTAAACTTATCAAACAATGTGAGTAGCGTTCTAAGATGAGATAACCTGTCCTAATGTTCATATAAAAAGGAAGAGGACACTAATACGGGATAAGCTCTGCACACCCCATCCCTCGCATCTGTCCTGTGATTCCTGTAGTGCTTCTGGTTTGTTACGGTTTGGTTACTTGTAGCATAAACAATGCTGAACTGCTGCTACCTTACTGGTCACAAAACAGTTAATAAGTTTCATTTCCTCTGGGGAATACATGTAAATTTTTTTATAGGATGCTAAAACTATTGTTCACAGTTTTGTGCATTGGGAATACTATTTACTTGACAAGTCCTTTCTATTTAGAGTGTTTTGTTAGAGTTCTTAAACTGTCTTGACAGCTTGTGATAAATTTGGATCTCGAAATGTTAGCATCAAGAACAGCCTCCATTTGGGGACTTCACACTTACAACTGTGTTTGTGTGTGTGTTGCTATCTAAAAGTTTTGCAGGTTTGTGGGTGTGGGAGGGTTGAGAGTCATCACTGCATCAAAAGCTTGATTATACTTGGGTTACCAGTTTTATGTTGAGAGGCATTTTTGGTTTGCGTACGTCAGTTTTAGGTAGAAAACCACCATTCCAAGGTTTCCAAGCTAGCATTTTTAATCAGCTGAGCTGACATTGTGATCACTGCTAACCCTGCTGAACTCACACTTTATATTTGACTTCCAAGACCAAGAAAAGAAAGATTCTTCTCAGGGAGAAAAAACAAGCAATGCTACTCTGAATTACTGAAAAAATATTTTCTACTTTGTTACAGGGGCAGGAAGCGCTTTGTGAGTGAAGGAGATGGAGGCCGTCTGAAGCTGGAGAGCTACTGAATGTGAGAGCTGCCTCCTGAAGCCTTACACGTTGAAAGGGAACATAGCTCGCTGTCGACATTTACAAACTCGCGTGCTCCTGGAGCGTGCATGTAGAGATGTGTACACATCTAGGAGATACCAAATTTAAGAGTTGCTTAGCACAGTTCGTATTTTTTTAAGAGCACATGTTTTGGGTACAAATGGTTTCTTTTTTTTTTTTTTTTTTTTTTTTTTTTTTAATAGTTTTGTAAATTTCAGGAAGAAGTGTTCTTTCTTTGGGCATATAGTAGAACAACTGGCCACTCTGCTGTGGTGGTGCCTTCAAATAAGCTATCTCTGTATATGTGCCATGTTTATGACCTAATCATTCCACGTGTGCATCGATGTCTGACTGCCGCTCGCTCTTTCCAGGACAGTGCTGCCATCATACAATCACTGGTTTATACAAAGCTTTATTATAGAAGGGTCAAGTTAAGCTGCTGTGATCCCATTTCCATTGCTGCTGAAGAAATACTGTGCTTTGGGAGGAAA
>VZTJ01003401.1:589964-603031 GCA_013397795.1 Orthonyx spaldingii | reverse complement strand
AGTTTCTTTGTTTTAAAGAGCCCAAGAAAATACAGCTGGGTCACGAGACAAATTCATCTGTTTTGGGGGAGAACACTGGTTGGTTTCAGACCCCATGTACCAAACTTGTCTTTTTTTTCTATGTAACTGGAAAAGTGAAAAGTTCTGGTAAAACATATTAAAAATATTTTTTGTGAAGCTCTTGTTTCTGCCTCCTTTTTATTTATTTTAAAGAGAACAAATCAAGCGGTACATCTAATGTGTCCTTTGGCATTGCAATCAGGACGAGAGCACAGAGTAATTAAGTTGACAGTAAGTAAGTATTTACCGGATCTGTTTTGGAAAACACGACTGACTTGCGTAGGAGCGTCCAGGCTGGCACAGATATTGTGTACGTGTCCCTGCAGCATAGCTTTGCCAAGCCCTGGCTCAAGAACAAGACAGATGTAAGGAAGACTCGCTTACGGGAACACGGTTGAGCCTCTTGGTTTTTCAATTTCATGTCCAGATTTCATGTGTTCTGAAAGGCCGGGAATAGCCGTTTCAGGGCCGGGAACACGCTGTGCTCTAGGAGCCAAGCGCTTCAGTGCTTGAGCGGCTCTGTTAAGTGGGGTTGTGTAACTCGCCTCCTCCCGCGGTCCAAGGGGCTCTGGTACCTCTACAGAAGCGTCTAAAACTTCTACACCAGCAGCGCCCGCCGCCCGGCCCGGCCCGGCACCACCGCCCGCGCCCAGGCCGCGCTTTAATCCGCAGCTCCGTTATTTACACAGCGATACCTCCGAGGCCGAGCGCCACCGGCCCGACCCTCCCGCGCTACTGCCGGGGCGCCGCGGCCCCCGCGGACTGCGGCGGGGCCCCCTCGGGCGGCTGAGCCGCCTCCAGCGCCGCCCGCTGCAGCTTCTCCAGCTTCTCCAGCGACACCGACTTGAGGGGCAGGATCTTGGGCTTGCACAGCACCATGGCGACCGTGTCCTCCACCGACAGCTGTCCTGCAAAGGGATAAAATGGCCGTGAGCGAGCTCCGGGCCGGGCCGGGCCGGGCCTGGCGGTGCTCGCCGCCGGTACCTTGCTTGGGCAGCACCTCCCGGAGCGCTCCCGTCCCCTCCGGCATGGCGGCTCCGGCACGGCACCGCCCCCCGCGACAACTACAGCTCCCAGCCTGCACTGCGCGGCGCCCCGCCCACGCACTCTAGTCGTGCCCCCTGCCCCCGGTGCATGCTGGGAGTGGTAGTCCGAACGGTCTCCGGCTGCCACAATGCGCGCTGGGAATTGTAGTCCTTGGCGTGGCGCTGCGCCGGGGCAGCCCCGGCCGGGGCGGGAGCGGCTTCCGCGGGGCTGTCCCGGTCCCGATCCCGATCCCGATCCCGGGATGCTGCTCCCTGCCTCGGCTGCGCCGGGCTCTGCGCTGGGGCGGAGCCGTCCCACCTGCGCCGGCCTGCCCGGCCCCGGCGAGCCGCTGCCTGCCCGCCCGCCGGGGCCCGCCGCGGAACTCGGGCTTTGGGGCGCTTTTATGGCTGATTTTCTGCCTCCGTAAATAAAATCCCCAGCAGACACCGTCCAGCAGACGGGCGTGGCCAGGGCGTACGCGTCCCGGTTTTCGTTTCCAGGCAGCGCCTCGGGATTGGCGATGTGAATCACGCTGCTGTTTGACTTGTAAACAGCAGTAAAAGCCGGTCTCTGTCTAAACACCCAGAGCTCAAATGTCGCCGAACCTGACGGGCCAGTGCACCGCGATCCCCCACAGGGGTTCGCCTTTTGGAGGCTCTTTGCCAGCGGGGGCAGCTTCCCTGGGAAAGCCCCGCGGGAGCCGCGTGTGCCCCGGGATGGGCGCAGAGGGATTCACCTGTCCCGTCCCTTGGCCATGCCCCAGCGAGCCCCGATCCCGGGATGCGCTGTAATTTTAGAGTTTGCTAATGAGCTCGCCTGTGCGCCCTGCACACCCTGTGTGCCTGCGATTGGCAGTGCAGGCTGGTAATCCTGCTAACCTGGCCTTGGCAGGGGGACGGCGCCTTTCAGCGTTCTGGGACTGAGAGCTGGCCTCTTGCTGTGCATAGGGACTGGCCGTGGATGTGTAAAACGAGGGAGTAAATGATCTTTGCTAATAATTCTTTTCCATTCTGCCTTGATGGTGGCTGTCTGCGTGCTTCCCTCTGCCAGCTCAGGTGGCCCTGTCAGCTGTGGGATCCAAGGTTTGCTGGGAGAATGGTGATAAAACTTTTAACTTCCAGTAAGCAACACCTCTCTGATAGTTATTTAAAGCCTCTCTCTGCATTGTTCAAGAACTATTTCCTTTTTCCTCTAAGCAACCTAGGGTAGGAAGTGGACAGTCCCTCAGGTAACCTGCTGCCACCTCGCTGGAAGCCCTGCCTGATGCTGGGTTGGAGGCCAGCAGAACCCGCAGAGGGTGAGAGCAGGGCTCCCTCCTTCCTGCCTTTTGTGGAGCTGGCCAAAGATAACACTCCTGGGCTGGTCCCGGGCAGCACAGAAATGGGCCCTTTTTGTTCTTGGTCACATATTCCACTTGCAGGTCAGAAGATTGGCGTTGATGAGGCTGTAAAATGGATGTGCTTGCTGGGGACATTCTTCTCTACCCTTTGAAGTGCTCAGAAGCATTCCCACTGATTTCAGTGGGAAAAGCTCCTTTGTCTGATGTGCTTTTCCGTGTGCCAATCAGTATTTCGTGCTGACTGGAAGGGAAAGGACGAGGCACTGCTTTATGATGGATGTTTGTAGAACAGGGCATTTTAAACACTACATGCAATTTGCAGATCAGTAATTTGGTATTTGTTTGTTAGTTTGTTTTTAAGAACTAATCCAGCATCTTAGATAGATATGGCTATGGCTATAAATAAACATGAAAGACACCCAGTTATGACTGCAAGTTTTGCACTGTGAAAGCAAGAGTTATTCCTGTGGTAACAAATACGGCTTGCAGAGCAACAGAAATGAGCTGAAAGCAAGATGTTGAAATCAAATTGCCAGCCAGGTTTTTTGCCAATGCCAACGGCCACCTGGAGTCCAGAATTATGTGAACACTGGCATTTGGAGTCCATCTCAGTTGTGCAGGGAATCACTTTCCAAAAGCAGTTTTCCTGCCAACGGGGTTTGTTTGCTTGGTGATAAGAAACAATGGTCAACTCAGTTACTTGAGCATTTTAGTGACTGAGGAGTCTGGCATCCTGTACAAGATCCATTTTCTTAGCTACTCAAATGCCAGTTTGGCAGCCTATCTAGAAAGCTGATAGCAGTGGGACAGGTGTGATTGTGGAGGTTATTTTCAACAGTTTCTAGTAAGTTTGTTTTTAAGACACCTCCTTCCTTTTCTTCCTTTCCTGGGAAAAAAATCATAGTTACCACCTTCATGACTGGGAGGTCTGGATGAGAGAGAGGAGGGAGGCATGCAGCTTAATAACCTACTTTTCAAAGTGCCTTTAAAACAGGACTGGGTTTAGTTTTGAGTAAGGCTGGTATTTATTCACTAGAATGGTGTTGGCTATAGTTAGGAGGAGGGAAAAGCATTTCATAGAGGACCTAATTCCCCTTGTTTTGTTGGAAGAGAAACAACAAGAAAAACTGTGACTTTTCCAATTACAGATGAAGGATCCAATCTCTTCTGCTAAAGAAAGCATAGTTATACCCCAGTTTTTGACCTTTTTGGCCGCTGGGGTCTATGTGTGCTTGAGCACCCATTCATTTCTCTCATGGGCCTTTCCAGTTGCCAGGAATAGCTGGAAAGCTGTTTGCCAAAACACTTCCATCTGGGAAAAGCACCGTGCACTTGCAATGGGACTGTGTTGAGTCTGTGCATTATCTTGGTGTCATTCCACAGGGCTGGAGAAGTCAGAACAAGACCGTCCTTGTGCCCAGGTCTCAAGTTATGTCACCATGGCATGACGCTTCCCAAAGGCCTGAGACTGGAGCTTGAGATGAAACCCAGTGTTATTTGAGAAAGCCTAAGTGTGGTATCCATGGAGAGGACAACGTGCTTGAGGTTGCACATCTTTATTTTACTGATGTTACAAACAAGTTATTCTTGTGCACTGCAGAGCGCCTCACAACCACAAAACCAGCAATAATTTTATAAATGATAAGCTTGTTTTCCTCCTCCTGTTCCCAGATACTCTGAGTGCAGCAGACAGCAGAGATGTGCATTGCTGGAATCCAGAGGGTTTTGTAATTTGGCAGCCACTTGCTGAAAGCCCTGCAGATACAAAACAACACTTATTTCAAGTCTTGAGAAACATCTCCCACTAAGTAGAAGAAAAAAGCATTTAGGTGAAGCAATGCTGCCAGTCCCATTTGTTTATGAGGCTTGATTTTTGTCTTTATACATTTTAAATGCTTTTTATTTTCCTTCTGCTTTTTAAGCCTTTCAAGTTCATGTCTTCCATATGACAAGAAAGTCAAGTCCTTACTTTAAAAACCAAAAATTTGGTTCAGAGTCCTGTATAATCATGTAGCTCCAGACATGGGGTGTTTGAAAATAAAGTCCCTTCGATGAGAACTACCCATTTTGAAGGTGACCTTCTGTTCTGAGTTTAAGTAAATACTTTGTTGACAGTTTAAGAAGCTTTTAACAGTACCTGATCTGTGTTTGTTTTCCACTTGGATCTCTCTTTCTTTTTGTCTTTTCTAAAAATCCAGAGCTTGTTTCACCTCTCTATGTGCTGACGAGATCAGAAATGCAGTGTGGCAGCATTTGTTGAACAATGCATCCCAGTGCTTTCAGAAATACACCTGCAGATTTCATGCCATTGTCCCTGAAGCTGCTAAGTGGTACCATGGGACACAGAGCCCAGCTTCAGAGACAGGAGGAGGAAGGTGGTTTGGGTTTACTGGGTGGGGTAAGGCAGGGAACAGAAAGCCTGGTGCGGCTCCCTTTGGGAATCCCAAATGCCTTCACAGCCTGAAGCTTGATATCTTGATGTTTAACCCAGTCCTTGTTTTTGAAAGGGAGTTGGCAGAGAACTGATTTCTTTTAGTTGAGCTTCCTGAACATACTTATTTTAAGTTTGTTGTTTGATGCAGTGGGATCCTCAAGCTGTATGCAAAAGGCAAGAAGATGTGCCTGGAAATGCATTATCCAAGGGACACAGAAACAGCTTTTCGACAGGCTTCTCTTCCTGCTAAAACCTGGGAAATGCAGAGACCTGGCTCCGTGTAAGTCCCATTCTAGGCTCCTAAGCTCTACACTGGCATTTCTAGGAGGTTACTGCTCCACTTGTGTGGTTTGAATCGCTCAAGTCTTTGGCCTCGTGCCCTGGAGTGCCAGCAGAGGCTTGCTGTAATTGCCCGTAAGCGCACCATCTGTCAGGTTATTGTTTAATTATTCCAGCTTCTTACCACCAAACACTGCTCAATGTCTGTCTTGCTATCTTGATTTAATTGAGTGGAAGAAATTTGAGACTTGTGCTTCACTTACATCACTTTGTTTTTACCCATCCTCGCCGCATCCTACTACGAAGTCCCACCCTTTGTTTGCATAAGTCAGTCTTCTATATAGAAAAACTATTGTCAATATCTCAAGCATATGTTAGAAAGAGAATCAATGTTTTAACACATGGTAAAGTCAAACCATAAATCTCTCAACACAGTCAAATGATTGTATTATTCTCCCTCGAAACACCACTCTTCCCCCTGAGAAACAAGAGAGGGAAAGAAAACTCTTGGATAACCAAGCCCTTGTGCTCACAATGCAGGACTGTTCTTAGCCCTTCGCTCTGTGTCGCTTCTTCCTCTTCAAAATCCATCTTTCCCTAGCCCATCCCTGTTCATCTGTTCCAGAGTATTACTGGGATATCAGCTCTTTTCCTGAGATCAGCTTGTGATGACCAGTTCCCCTGTCTACTTGCTACCCTTGCTACCATTTCAATCATCTCTGCTTCTTCCCAGCCTTGCAACCAGGCTCTCAATAATGTGTGTTGAAAAAATGATCTTTCCAAGCTCTCTCCAAAACTCCCCTTGTCCTTATGGCCTATAAAAAAAACTTGGCAGCACTCTGACTGCTTTTCTCTCCTCGTGCTCCCTGTGCCTGTGACAAATATGTGTCATTTTTCTGGTCTTACACTTGGCTTTCAGCCTCTGAATCAGAACACTCTTCTTGTACAGCCCCCCACACAAAGATCAAGGCTCCTGTGCACTACCACAACAATCATGAATGTTAGGGTTGCTGGCACTCACTCTGCTCTAGTTTTCATGGCTCTGGGCAGAAGGAGTTTCACGGTGTCCTTTTGGAAGTTCTGTCGGCACCTGAATGGTTTCGTTCTCAGGGGTTCATTTAGGAATCCTCAGCTGAAACCTCCCTTTATAGGTGTACTCCCTGTAATGCCTGGCTCCCTGACCGAGTCAGCATTGTTGTTGGGGCTGTTCTTTTCACTTGCTGTAACTGAACTGTAAGATGACTTATTTCATACTACTTTCTGAATTTATTTTTCATCCATCTCTTTTCTTCAGGAAGGAGCAATTTATGTAAGAATTTCAATGTGGAATTGACTCTAGGCTTTACTGCTATTTGTCACCATTCAGGAAGCACACCCCTGGCTCCAGCACTCAATCCCCGCTGGCACTCTGGAAGAGGAAGAGAAAATAGCAGAGCTGCAGCTAGTTAAGACCAATAGGCAAATACTTTATTCAAACGCAACTTTTTCTTCCCGGATCACTTTTAAAGAATATTTTTCTGATCGTGAGGATGCAAATGAGCATTGTGTTTGTTTGTTTACCTGGAGACTCTCCTATTCAGCTGATCTTCATCTTCTTCCACATTTCAGGCAGCAGAGCTTGCAGCAGTGACAAGCTGTAATCCCAAGGAAAACTGCTGCGCCTGTGGCCTGGGTTAACCTGCTGGCAGTGATACGTGCCTGGGCAGGGGCAGCTGTTTCACACAGCTCAGCATGGATGTGCTGCCACTCCCAGCCACTTTTAGGACACAGGTGAGTTGTTTGCAGCAATCTCAAAAAAACTTGTAATAAACTTGTTCTGCCTTCCTGGAGCCACCACTCCCAGAGACCTTTCCCCTTTCTTGGCTACTGTGGGAGCCTCCTGCCTTTAGCTTCACCTTTTATCAGCTAAAAATGATACAGCTCAGAACTGGTTGTGGTCAGGCTCTCTCTCAGAAGGAGGGGCTACACTGCCACTCTGTTGTGGCTGAGAGATCAGAGAGGACCATGGGGAAGTGGAAGCCTGGTCCCTCTTTTATGTGGAATGGAGTCAGGATATGCCCTTGTATGAAGTTCAGCAGAGAAAAACTTGGGCTGCACTCGCATTCCTACCCACCATGCCATTCCAGTCAGCCTGGTACTAATCTCCACGGATCTCTGCAGGCATGAAACAACGCGCAGTGTAAATGAAATCTGAGCCACACCGTACCACAGCACTGCTGCCAGCCAGTTTTAGAAGAGTGCCATGAGAGCCAAGGGAAACAGGTACAATGGTAGGAGATGCCTTGTACCACCTGCAGGCACAGACCTACAGCACTCGGGCAGCTCCTGAGTCCTAGAGCAACGTGAGGCATGCGAAAAGCTGGTGAACCCAGGGCCACTTAGACTTGAATGCACTTTCCTGGGGAGGAAGTGGCTTTTCCCTTGGAAAGCTCAACTCCCCAGGGTCTGCATGAGGTCAATGGAAAAAGTGATTTCTTCAGAATATGATTCAGAGTGCCTAAGCACAGGCTTATCTTATTGACTACAGAGGAAGCTCAACCTCTGTAGATTTAAACTCAGTTTTGAGAACAGTCATCCCCTCTTGCCCCGTAGTTGTGGGAGTTATACTAGACCTTGATGTGGTTAATCCTTGGTAGGCACACTGCCTACTGAAATTCAGGTGCTGCAGACCAAAGCTAAGAGAAGCTTGTCTACCAGAGCCAGTGTCCTGTTGGATCCTGCTTTATCCTTTCAGGTTACCCTGGGATGTAAGAAATGGATTTGCAAGTACCAGAAAAGAAAATTAAATCAAGAAAGGTTGGCTTCTTCAGGGGTGTCCTGACCAGAGCTGGAATAATCAGCATCTGTTTCAGTTTAACTGAGTTTTTCATTCTGGCCTTTCTCCCCTTTCAAAGTACAGGCAACTGAAGCCTTTAATTTTCCCTGTCTTTCACTACAGAGAAAAGTAGGAGTTTCTAACAGCTGTTACTATCCTGTCTAGAATAGCTACACTAAAAAAATACCGTTTATTGTCTGTTGTGAATGAAAAAGCTCTTGCTTGTTTCTGTTGTTTGTCGTGTTGACTTTGAAAGATAAATTGTTTGAACTGGTTGACTCTCCATTTGTATAACTGAAGATTAGTTTGCTTGATAGCCTGCTGGATTTGCAGTTTTCCCTTGCACTAAACAAACTGAAGAACTGCTGGCCTTGGGGCAGTTAGGACACAGCACATACTGGAAGAGGTTTGTGTGCATACACGTAAACAAGAAAAGAACTTTGTGCATGACATCCTGGGTGTGCTATTTCAGTGCTGATATATCCTGTCTTTCCACCTGGAAGAGTTCTTGTGAGACCTAGGAAGCCTGCTTAAAAAATTGCTAACAGACATGGATAGGTGGCTAATGAGTTGAAAGTAGAAACCGGCAGGACCAGAATTAGTTTTTACATGGTAGTTCTAAAATCCTAAATTCTGCTGCTTGTTTTTGAGAACATAGATGCTCTGTTCTTTTAGCATAGATTTGCCTTGTAAAAATAATTAGAGAAAAAAGCAAAAATAACTTCTTGTCACTCAAGTAAGTAGACCTGGCTCTGAATATACACAGGGAAGAGAAGTAAAAATAGCAACATCTTACTGTACTGTAGCCCTTCAACAGAGAACCACATTTTGAGGTTCCCCTTCTTTGCATCCTTCTTTGTATCGCAAAGGCATCTTGCCCCAAGCAGAAGCTTTTGTTCTCGGGGGTCAGTGATTTCAATGGGGCAGAGCTTGGTGTCAGCCACTGCATTGAGGATCAGCTTCTAGACATTGACAAGAGCTCTGACTTGCCATGTGCATCCTCCGGGTTTGGTTTCTGTGCCTTCCTTTCTCCCCTTCTGCCAAGTGGCCCAGTTTTTGTCTGCTCATAACAAAGGCAGTGGAGCCAAGGTGCCATTCGAGGGGAGGATAGAAAAGAATGACAAAGGCATACACTGTTTCCATGATGCTCACAAAATGAAGTGGGATCTGTTGTGCCATCAGCCTTCAAAACGTGCTTCTCTCCCCCAGAATAACTAAACCCCTTGCAACCCTTGGCTGAGAGAGTGAAGCCAAACTTCTGGTAAACTGACAATTCAAGGGAAAGGAATAGGATATGACAAGAAGGTCTGGATAGACTGAAGCGTAGATGAGAGGAAGGTAAGACCTAGGATAGAATGTTGAGATCTGAGACATGATAGTGGGAGATTGAGATACAGAAAGAAAGAAAGAACAACTGGGAATAAGAGTTTTATGTTGAGATTGGTTGGCAAGGAACTGGCAGACAGAAGACATAGCAGAATTCAGTTTGCCAGTACAAGGAAAGAAGAAGGAAGAGAGTGGAAAATCAGGGGGATAGGCAGTGACATGAAGAACCAGCCAAGAGACTGGACTAGGACCTGGCATGGGTAACCAAAGTTGGAGGCCCTGCTGGAGATTAGGAAAGGAAGGACAGTCTAGGGAAGGAACAGGTGATCCAAGTCTGGGAGTGGAGATTAGGCACAGGCAGCTGGGAGGGTATGGAGTAGCAGGGGAGAGCTGTGGGAGCAGCCCCACACAGGGCAGAGCAGAGGGATATGTGGGTGGAAAGGGGCACAACGGGCTGTGCTTGCTGGGACATCCTGACTTGCAGAGCTGAAAGTGGAACAGAGCTTCCCTGAGGCTGCTCTTCATGTTGGCTCAGCCAGCAAGGAATATGCCTCTTGTGCTGTCTGCCCCAGCAGCAGCAGCACAGAAACAACTGGAGCTGAGTGTCCTTGGCCGAGACAGCAGCAGCTGCCTGCCTGGGGGAGGAGAGCAGGCTCTAGGGCAGTTGGATGACAAAAATTTTACAGTTGGGAGGAGGTAGTGAAAAGGCCACACGACCAAGAGAGAAAGGGTCAATTCATTAGTCTGGCAGCCACTAAATTAAGAAAAGGCAAGTGGGACTATATATCAGAGGTATCTGAATTCGGTCAAAGATGATTCTGAAGTTGCTAGATTGAACTTGTGGTTGGCTTAAGCAAGCTTAACTAATTAATTGCTTTATTTTAGTTCATTGTGTAAGAGCTAGCTCCTAATAAATCACACTGTTTTGTAGAAACATGCTTGAAACAACTGTGTAAATACTAAACAGCCTTAGGAATGGTCTTATGAATCCACCGAATAATCCAAATTCCAACACTCATCCCCCTCTGCTGCTGGCCTGGATGGAGGGTAACAGTCCACTGCTGCTGTTTCTCTTTCAGTAAAAGGGGCAGAAGTCTGTGCTGGACACACAAAGGTGCCAGCACAGCCGATGACCCATGGAGGTGCTGTGATGCTGCCTGATTCTGCACCAACAAATGTCCATTTCAGGAGCACAGGAAATGCTACAGGTGTTACACGAACATTATGAAGGTTGCAACGCCAAGCCTTTAAAAGTTAGGCAATGCCCAAATGAAATTGTCAGTGAAACCTTAATTCAGAACTATGTAGGTTATGAAATGCTCTTTAATTATATTTCTCCTCCTGTTTTAGTGTGGATGGCAATAATTCAAGGTTCTTGTACAGTCCTGTGGGTTTTCTGGGGCACAAAGACTGAAGAACCTCCAACTTTCTGTCTGTGGATTTATCTTAAGGAGATGAATCAGCCACAGTACCACAAGGTTCAAAATACAGGCCTGTCAGCACAGTTTCCTGATCCTGAGAGACCCTTAACTAATACTTGTAAGGATTGTGACCTCTTATATTCACCTTCTGCTCTGGGACAGGCCTGTGCCAATGAGATCTGGGGACAAACAGTGCTGATGGAGGCTGGGAGTAGGTTGGAGCTGAGCTTTCCAGCATCCAGTAGGAGGGTATAAAATTAACTACTCCATTTGGGCAGATTAAAAACAAATCTTTCATGCATGAATTCTGCCTTTGCAGAAATGTCTGTTAGTTCTGGTTGTTGGCACAAGTATTACCATAGTATCAGTCTAATCTCATATGACATATTTAAGGATTTGCAGCAGAAGGGTGGAGTTACCAGTGTGAATTTCTTGGCTGGTTTATCTTTTGTGACAATTGTCCTGCTCTGTTTTATATCAGCTTTTCAGAACAAATCAGGGGTTTTGAGTATAAAGTAACACTTCTTTAGATTTCAAGTCATATTTTTTAAAGCAAAGCAAGCAAAACCAGAAGTAGAATCTCTAACAGAACCAGAGTACATGTGGCACATATCCTTTGTAAATATTTCCATGCTGAGGCAACCAGGCAGTGACACTTTGGACACAAAGAACCTGAGAAATGTAAAGGTACATGGTCAACAAAACATTGAGAACCTCCCTAAAATGCTACAGTCTTTTAATGCAAATGACTGTGTTAAGTCACATAAGAAACATTTCTTTCAGACTCCAAGCTCTCAGGGCCAAGTGCATATTTCCGTGTCTTATAGAGGATCCTGCACTGCCCACAATGAAGTTTTACTGATTAATAACAGCAAACAAACATCCAGGCATTGTAAGAAACATTGTCCCTAGGAAATTTCAACTGGTTTCTGCCTTGTGATCTAATATACCAAAAAGCCAATTCTGCTTTTAATGCTGTCCAGCATTTATTAGTAAAAGCCCATGTAACCACACTCAGCTTTCTGGTTTGCCAAAGACTCACACACAGGCAATTGGCAGAATTTTGGTATTTGGTAACTGAACGTGAATAGCCTTGTTTCACTGAAACCAGCCCAGATGATCGCCAAAAGTTGAAAAAAAGTCTGATGGAAATAGCAGATACTCAGATTTTACTATCTGATGTAGGAAATGGCTCCCAAATTTACTCATGGTTTTGATTCCGCTGAAGTAGCTGCTGAACGTGAGCCCATGGGACCAGTCCAGACCAGCAAGTACTCAGATCAATTAGTAGACTCCTATTAATTTGAACGTATTTTAGAAATTATAAAGTTGAGGTACTACTGCAGTGCAGAATCCATCTAGGCTTGAAAGGGGAACCGATTGTAACCACCTGAGAACTTAGCATTAAAAAGCTAAATCTGTCTCAGCAAAATACCGACAGATCTGTTATAACAAGTCGTCAGAGAACTGGCTTTTAAAGCCCATCCAAAACGAAAGGGCAAGTGCTCTGTCACTTTTGAGTGTGTTTGTCTACACAGAGGTGTGGTTGTCACCTTTTGAATGGCTGCTGCCCTTTCTTGCAGCTCCCACGTATCCATTGCACAGGCAGCTTGGTTGGGCTTAGCCTGAGATATCTGCTACAGAAAGAAGAGTCAGCACGTTGGTCCAAAGTTACAGTAGTTGCCAGCTGGGGATGGCCCTGATTTTATGGAAAAAGGAGACACGGGAATGTGGCGGTGCCCATATCCTTCTCTTTGGCAGTGCCTTGAAGCAGGAGCGCCTGGCTGCGCCCTGAGCGCCCGGCGCTGAGGAGAGCTGCTCCACACCAGCCCATCCCACAGAATCCCTGATCCTGGCGGCCAACTCGCCAGCCCAGCTGTTGGAATGGCAGGAAAACACTTTATGTTCACTGTAACACTTAAAACGAGCTGCAGTCGGTCACCGGGGGAGCTGCGGGCTGCCCTCCTCACCCGGGGACATCGCGGCAGCGGTGGCAGGACGGCGGCTTCCACCGGGGTGTTCGGGGCCGGGACCCACCCCCGGCAGCTTCCACCGGCATGTGCGGGGCCGAACACCCACCCACGGCCGCTTCCACCGGGGTGTGCGGGGCCGGGGAGCCACCCACAGCAGCTTCCACCGGGGTGTGCGGGATCGGGACCCACCCACGGCCGCTTTCACTGGGGTGTGTGGGGCCGGGGAGCCACCCCCGAACCCCGCGATCGGCGCTGGGGCAGCGCACGGAGCCATACCCGGGAGGCCGCGGGGAGCCGGCCCGGGCCCCGGGAGCGCCCGGCCCTGCCCGGCCCCGCTCCCGCCGTCGCCACGGGCAACGCGGCGCTTCCGCCGTAACCTGGAAGCGCTCGGTGT
>VZTJ01003401.1:529480-589727 GCA_013397795.1 Orthonyx spaldingii | reverse complement strand
GCTGCCCCGCCCGGCTCCGCGGGGCCCGGCGCAGGTGGGGCGGGCCGGGGGCGGCCGCGGCCCCCGCGGGGCTCGGCCGAGGGGCTGCCGGGCGATGGCAGCGACCGCCGCGATAACAACAATAACAACAGAAAGAAAGGAGGAAGCTCCGTTTCACAGCCTCACCTCTCCTGCTCCGCGCCGGCTTTCGGTGCCGGGAGCTGGCGCGGAGAAATTGAGGCGAGCTGGCGTGTGTGTAGTGGCACTGGCGCTCAGGGTAATGATTACAGCTGCCTCTCTCTGCCCGTGTCAGCGCGGTCCCCCACCCTTCGCATAGGCGTGAGGCTCTTTTCCTGTTTCGCCCGATGTATTTGTTGTGGCACTTCTGATGGAGCCGCAGAGACAGAATCTCGTTTCAAAAATCGTCGCCTTCCTGTCTAGCCAGGTGATTTTCCCGGTGTTTAAAACAGAGAGGTGTGACAGAGAAAAGCGGTGTGACACCTTCCCGCGTGTATTCGTGGCTATAGAAGGCGTCTTCACCGAGTTGTTCGTGTCTTTCTCTAGGAAATGCTTCAAAGGCTGTAGTAACCTTAATAAGGTGAACGGCCGCGCTGACTAAAATTGCGACTGGGCGTGAGCTACACAGAAATTCAGCAGAACTGAAGTGTGGTGAAACTGTGTTGCTGCTTCACTTGTCCTTCCTATTTAGGAGCAGGTATGGACATGGAGTAAAAAGTCACAGTGTGTGAGAAAACACTTGCGAAGTGCTGAAATAGTACAGGTAATTTTTAAGTTGTGTTTTTGAGATAGAACTGTGGAAGCATTGAGTTCTGCACATGTGCAGACACTTTTGAGGCAGAATATCTGTGATCAAGGAGTTGTAATTGTGTGTATTGGCATTGCTGCAGTACTTGGTGGGGATTTTTTTGACTATCAAAATAGAAATTAAGATGGTTTTGGTAATTACCTTCAGAGTCTTATTTTTCTACTATTTCTTGTTTGCATGTTTGACTTTATATATTGTTCTTTTTACCTTCTAAGCTATGTGTGGTTTTTTTTTAAATCACTAGTCATTATGATATACTTCTATTTATAAAATCAAAGGCTTAAAGTAGGTGGTGGTCAAATTAAATCACACTTATTTACAGCCATATTTCAGGCATATGTTATATGGTGATCTTGATATAAACCTAGTCTGGTTTTGGGAAAGATTTACACTATCTTATGAATTTGTTATTACACTACTGTGCATACATTTTAATTTTAGTAACACCCTTATCCTCTTAATTCCCCTTGAATGATTTGGATTTGACTCTTTTGTTTTTCTATGTAATTATTCTTTACTCTGGATGAGTAAAGTGGGAGATTACGTTGCTATTTTGAAGCCGTATTCCTTTAATTTTAGGCTGTTTGTCAGCCATCAGCATTTCTGTACGTGTGGCAAGGCAAAACATGTATATCAGGCAAAACTAATTTTATATGTAACCTTGTAATACACAAAGATGATTACAAAGCTCTCCTTGTGTCCACAGCCTTTCCTTGAGGAATACCGAGGGATCCTCAAAGAGAATGCTGTCTTCTTCCACGTCCCTCTATCTGCTCTTTCTAGAAACAATCCCCAGCATTTTTTGTTTGGGGTGATGGCAAGGCAGCGTGGATGAACAGTGCTGGTTGCAAATAGCTGCTGTTCCCGGTGTAGTTTTTCCTCTCCTGCGTCTCATCTCTGTAAGGCAGGAGGTGCTGGGAGGGGCGTTCCTTTGTTATGTTGACACTTAAATCGCACCGACGGGTGTATTCTCCTCCTGGAATTTTGTGTGACTGAAGGGATTCCTTCAGACCAGGAATATTTTCTCCAGCTGTCTTCCCTCACTGTTAGCCTATGTACTGAAATTAATTGCTCGGAAGATCGCTGCTGTGCGTGTGCCTTTTAGGAAACCCTCGGATAGATTGAGGCTTGTCTGTGGCTTTCTAGAAAAGCGTGTTTCTGCTGGAGCAGTGTGTGTGTGGCAGTTCTGGCTTGTCACCGTGTGAGCTGGCAGCTGCCGGCCTGTGTCCAGCACCCGGGAAATAGGTGGATGTAGGTGCTTGCATGTGGTAATTGAATTAGGGCTGTCAAACCATCTTCTGCATGTTTGGAATGAGAAGGATCGCATTCTGTGATCCATTCCTGACAAGGCTGAGGAAGCCCAATAAATAACAAAGCTCTGCTTCAGGAAGGTCTAGTGTGGTAGTAAGTAAATAAAACTGCGTTAAGAAATCTCAGTGGTTCCAAAATACCATTGTGGAGAATTTGGGTGGGTGCTGGGAAAGAGCTGTATCTCTCGAGGAGCGGGTTCTCCTTGGTGTCTGAGGACAGATGAAAACTTGTGTGTGCAGGAGGGGAAGGCAGCGTTGTCCCTTCCCGTGTCCCACCACAGCCCCAGGCGTGGCTGTCCCTGATGCCCACCCTGCCCCTGCTCTCCCCAGCACCTGGTTTGGGGTGGCTATGCCTTTTCTGAGTGCAGGAAAAGCTGGTGCCATGTCCTCTTGTCCAGCATGCCATACCCTCTCATTCTTCGTGGCCAGTGACAGTTCTCACCCAGAACGCTTCGAGGCTCGTTGCTTTTGATTTTATTTTTTAGTGGATGCTCTTTTAATTGAAGCAAGGCTTGCTTTCCGCTCTGTCGTCATAATACCTTGTATTTATTTTTACTGCATGCAACTGCATCTCAGGGGAGATATTTCCGTCTCTCTCTTTTTGGTGGGTTTGTTTGTGTGTGTGAGAGGGCTGGGGAGGATGCAGTAGTGAAGATTAAAAAGCCAGTTACAACTGATGGTACAGATAAAAAGAACTCTCCTTTTCGTGGAAACTGTACTGGCTGACATGGTCTAGTCGGTTTGACACAGTGGTCTTGCTGTGTTACAAAATGGACTGGGATAAAATGTAACAGGTTGTTATAATAAGCAAGGTAATGTTTGCAGTATTTGCTTGTTTTTTGCTGCATTGCTTTGCCTTGACTCTGTTGCGAAATACACATCACGTACTATTATAAATCTGTGAATTCTCCGACATCAGATTTGGTTCAGTAAAGGCCTTTTCAGTGTATCCAGGTCTGTGGATGAAAAGGGAGTTTTAATTACTAAGAAATTTTCCATCATTAACCTCCAAGTAATGTATCTTTTGTATAGAAATTATGTACAGTTTATAATTTCCTTAAAAAAAAGTAAATTTGTGCTGTGTGGTGATTTCAGACTGTTTTGAGATGGTTGCAGTTTAAGAAGTACTTTATCTGTGTTGCTGTACAAGAGAAATACATGAGAGAGCAGAGCCCATCACATAATTGCAGACATGCTGACTGGTGTGAGGATATATTAAGAGGCTGTGAATTGGTGTAGATAAATACTAGGATGCACAGTTCAAACAACTTTTGAAAACAATCTGGCTTGCTTGTATACTTGGTTCTTTGAGTATTGTTTTACCCTTAAGGTGTACATGCTGGAAAAAAAAAGGAAATACTTGAGTCTATTTAGTTTGCTTTTTGCTTTCTCTACAAAAGCATAGTCTGTTCTCAGAGTGGATGTGCATTAGATCCTGCTTTGCATCCCTGCCTGCCTTTCTGTCACAACAAGTGCTGGAGAGCGTTTTCTTTTGCCACAGGAAAGTGTGTGCCCGTTTTTTATCTATTATTATGTTTAGTGCAGTTGAAACTTTGCTGCTGTGTGTTGGTGGTGGTGGGGTTTTGCCGAGAGGAGCAGCTCTGGGGACCGAGCTGTGCTCCAGCCCCGTTGCTGTCTTGTGAGACGTGCGACTGGTGCTCGCATTAAATTGGTTGTAGCTTGCTCTCACCTTTGCTGTGCTAATCCTCTGCGTGCTTTAGTGCCCAAGGATGCTGCACATTCTAAGTACGAACAAGATGTATGGTGTGATCCAGCAGACAGTATTTCCATGGAGCCCTGTTGATCCCGTAGATATTGTATCCGGTTCAGTGGACCTGCCTACCCTGTGGTTGGAGGCTTTTTGTTATGCGTGCATCCTAATTGTTCTTTCTGTCGGCATTGTGCGCAGACCGAAGGGGCTGTGCACCAATGCAAATAGCCTTTCTAATACCTTCCGCATTTGCATTATAATGGCTGCATAAATATTGCAGCACATCTCAATTCACTCACTGCTTTGACTGCTGGGCTTTCAGATAGGTTCTTTCTGCAGCACAGATCTTGTTCGTGGTTGGTATTGCTTTGGAGAGGGGTTCTGAAGTGCATCCTTGTTAAATAGTGAGGCTTGTTTGTGATGAGGTGCAATTTTAACTTAGCCATGTTCTAGTCTCCCACTCCTTTCAGCCCACAAGTTGATACATGCACTTGGAGGCAAAAAAAATTTCAAGCTTGAGCAGTTTTTCACCAACTATTTCTAAACTCACTATATTTGGGGTTGCAAAACATGTTTGCTTGAGATTTCGTTTTGCATTAATTCTAGAAATCCTATGGATGTCTGTGAGAATATTTTCTGCGTAAGGAATGTGAAACGTTGTGCCACCATTGTTTTGGTGCTGAAACATTTGTTGACTTATTGAAAGTGTCCATACAGGGATATGACTGAAAGCAGACAATGTTTTCGGAAACTGGTAGCAGATTGCCATCACCTATCTGTCAAAAGTTTGCTTAACGTAGTTGTTAAACAGAACAGTGATTAGTATCATGTACTTGACTCTTAGTGATTAATAGGGACTTTTTAATATCGTCAGAGAATGCCAGCTTTTCTTGTGGCTGTAGACTTGTTATTAATGTAATGTGTCAAATTTTGGGAAGGGTAGTACATGAAACTATTATTTATGTTTTTTGGCTTATCAGTTTTAATCCTAGAGTTCACTTTGTCTTACGTGGTTTAGTGTATGAAAACTGCAGCAACAAAGGTATGTTTGAATCAAATATTTTGGGTTTTAAAAATATATCTGATGTTAGCTTGTCACTCTTCCACTTGTTTGCACGTATTAAATCAGTACAAGTTATTCAGGTTAAGGATATGCAGAATTAGCTTGTTGTAAGAATTAATTTACGAAAACTGTTTTCTTGAACAGTAAGTGATAATATTGCAAGAATCCTGAATTTTCTTAGGACTTCTATATGATGATTGATGATTCACTTACATATGAAGTATTCTGCATGACGCTGCAAACAGCATATGTATTACTATAATACAGTACTTTTAGCACTTATCCTGTCAAAAAATTGTATTTATTATAAGTTTAGAAACATTACTAATAGTGATGGGCATGAAAATGCAAGGTTAAATAATGTTATTTGAAAGAATAAAAATAATCTTGAAACCCAATACCTGCGAACACTAAGCTGTAGTGTATCTATACTTCACATACAGATATATATGGATTTTAATTATCTATTAGGTATTACAGATAATGTTAGTTTAGTACATGAAAAAAATGACAATACCATTTTAGAATTTGCTATTGTATTTAGATCCACGTTTTCAGTGTCTCTAGCCTAATATGAATTAGTATTAAATCAGAAATTGAAGAGGTGTTTCATGACAGTTTGAATAGCCAGAACAGTCCTGTCTGGCATGTTGTGTTGACTGGGAAGAAAAATAAGTGTATTTATTACTTTTGTGAAGAAATACCTGACTGGCAGCCAAAACAACCGGGGCCCAATACTTGTTTGTAGCCGAGGTGCAGCAACGTTTGTGGGGAGTCAGACTTCTCTCTTTTCCTTTCTCTTGCCTGTGCCCCAGCCATCTAAATCTTGGCAAATAGGGGATTTTGGTTTCTCTTTGTTATGAGGCATCTGTCCTGTGACTGCCAGTAGTGGTAGTCTGTGTAATTGTAGCGCGTGAACTGTCCGGTCTCCTACATAATAAGATTTCTGACTGTTGTAAATTTTTGTGATGGTGAAAGTTATCATCTATTTTGTGATACACAGCATTAATCATGATTATTGAGAATTGTCCTGGGAGGAAATACTCATGTTGTATCAAAATAGTTAGAGGAAAAAAAAAAAAAAAAAAAGGGGGCACTTTTTTGCTGTTTCTTAACTGTTGCATAGATTTTTTTTTTTTAACCAAAAGAAAGCTATTCAGCGTGTCACAACTTAAAGCTTATATTGCACAGTAGTGGAGGTTGTAGTAAATCTGTAGATAATTAGCTAAAGCTCTGCATGCAGTGCAACTGCAGGTGCTGAGTAAAGTGCATTGTGCCATGGAAAGGTTCAGACTCTTAGCTTCAGTCTTGCTTTTTGCTTGTGTTAGACCTAATCTAGCATCATTTCATCCTCATTAAAAAAAAAAAAAATAAAAACCTTATGATCTCACTCAGTGCTTTTCTCCCAACTCAACACCACCCCAAACAACCTGCAGCTGTCTAAGGAAAAAAAATAATTGAGTGATCATTTATTCTCTTCATTAGATGAACAGGTGTATTTCTGAAATTGTGATGTTAGAGTTTTGTACTCTGTTATATTCCCCTTCCCCCTCCACTGCAGAAAAGCAGAACTGTGCATTTCTTTTAATTCCAAGGGATAACTGCACAGCCAGGAGTGCTTTGTAGATTGCTGCAAATACCAGCTCCTGTTTCGAAGCTGTAGTTACATGGAGTCACTGTGTGTAGCAGAGAGAAAATGACTTCACTAGCAAACTATATGCCTCCTGGAGGCATCAGGTGGCTTAATACGTAAACAAAAGTCCACTGCAGTCAAAAATAGATCTTTATAAAAAGAAATAGTGCAAAAAAGTGACCTCCTAAACAAGGAAGTGAAGGGCTAACAGAGAATCCATCTGTGTAGTCCTGCAAAATGCTGATCATAGCAGAATATGGAGGACTTACCATGAAAACCCATTTTGCTGTTGCTTCTGATGTAGCACTTAGAGTACATGACTTTTAAAAGTGTTTCATGCAGAGAAATGATGGTACAATCAAAAGGTCTAAAGCCAAGAAAAATCCTATAGCAAATGCATAATTTGGAGTGATTTGCACAAATTTCTTAGTGAAGGGATGTATGGGTTAAATGAAGCCTCAGCTCAAATGTTCTTGTTAATATCTTAAATTTGTGACAATTGCTTTTCTAATAGTTTTTAAAATCTAATGGCTATTGTTCAGTACTTACAAACCCCAAAAATATTACTTATTAAAGAGAATTTTATAATACTGGCAGTTGCATAAACTTTATTGAGTTTACAATTCTATATTACTCCTTTTCATGAAAAGGGAAATTCATATTAGTAAATAGCACAAATTAAGATACCTGGGAGCTTGTTTTTGTGCAGCAGATTTTACTTTGGTAACTCCCTCCAGCTCTTTTGAACTGTCTGACAGTGTGTGGATGGTCACAGATTTGAGGTTATCATATTTGTTTTTCATGGTGGGCTACATATTTGCTTTTTGGAATACTCAGAAAATTGTTTGGCGGCTTTCTTTATACCATATTGTGTGTGGCAGGCCTAGCTAGGAGGGAACAAAAGTTTAAATATGTGTTGTAATTCAGAATTTAAATACAACAAGGTGGATTTTTTTCCCCCCATGACTTCGTGCATAAATTTATTTTCTGTGTTTTAGGTCATCATTAGGGACATTTTTACAGTAGTAATTTTTCTTTTCTCTCCCCCATAAGAAGTCTTCAGATAAATGTTGGTAGTTGTTTCTTACATTTAGGTTGTATCCTGTCTTGTCTTTTAAAGCTGTCTCTTTGCAGTGCAGCTCTTTGGAGAAGCCCTAAGTCATACCCAGATATCGAGGTTTCAGTTACATGCTTTCACTGTGGTATCATGTTTTCTTCTTCTAAACTGAGATGCTGTTTATTGAACTAATTAGCTGCTGGGTGCAAGCCAGAACTTTCTCCTGAAATCAGAATTAATGAATAAACAAATTTGGCTGGAAGGATTCCTGTTCTTACTGGGCAGTGACAGTGAACGCGTGACAAGGACATGGCTCGTGCCCCGTCACCTCAGTGCCCACCTGTGTCTGGGTCTGTTCTCAGCCCTGCCAAAGTCTGTGGGGTAAACTTTTGAGTATGGATCACAACGTTCACATCGTATATTTGATGGTATGTCTGTCTTGGGCTGTTTTTGAACCCATTCCAGCTCTTCTGTAGTCAGCAGATGGGATGCATACGCCTTCATTAACAAGCAGTTAACTCCGCTGATAGGACTGAATTTTCATCACACGCCGGGTCTCTGACTTGGCTCTTTCTGCCTTCCAGCTCCCACTGTTTGTTCTGCTCTCTCTAAGAAGAAATCGACAGGAGCATTACATGCTCCTGCCCTCCTGTGGTAACGAAAACCCAAATGCTTTTCTCAAAATCAGGTTCTGTAAAAATAAAAGAAAGGAGAACAAGGAACTAGTTTTCCTCTTCTGGAGCAGCTGCTCACATCTCAGGATGTGTGTTTGCCTTTGGTGAAGTGTTCTGTTCTGAAGAGCCCTGAGAAAATCATAGTTATTTCTGAATTTGCTGTTGCAGTATCAAAAAGGCCTTGTAGCCTTTTATAGTTTTGAATTAACTTTCTTGCCTTTTTATGTGATGTGCACTATCCCTTTTGCGCTAGAGTGGAGAAATTAAGGCACAAATTACAGGGAATTTTTTACCAACAGCAATAGCAGTGGGATAGCTCTGCCTTCCCTCCTCTGAGCCAGTGGGAGCTGAAACCCAGTCCCAGGACGTGGCTTGGAGACCTCACCATGGTTGAGGAAGAGAGGTGGATCCCAAACCCAAACTCCTCACTCCTCCTAGACAAGTGCAGGGTGGAGGAAGGCAAATGGCACAAAGCCATGACTGCTGTGAGATCTTTGTTGGCAGTGGGGGCCACGGAGAGTAGCATGTTACATCTTTGAACATGCATTGTGGTAAAAAGTAGTCATGTTACGTGAAAGGCCTGAAAAGATCGTGAAATGGTTGTAGTCTATGTGTGACCTTATTTCTTTAATGATCCTCTGTATTAATAGTACTAAAAGAAAGGTTCTCTCATCTCAGCTTCAAAGCTCATGGTGTATATAAACTATGGACATACATCCTTAGTCTCTATAGACAAATCTTTGTGTTATTCTCAACCTGTAAAGTCTTGGAATGAGAAATCATTGTTTGTCGCAGCTTTCAGTCCTGTGATTTTCAGTGTCTACTGAAACTTGTTTGATTTGTTTTTTCCACTTAAACCTGCTTTATGTTAGCAGGAAGACTTTCACAGTTTGCACGCTGTTGGTTCTTTGGGCCAGCTTGCTGTCTGTCTTTCAGAAGTACTTAATATAAACTGATCAGTTGTATACCATGGTAATCTAAAAGTATACTTGAGAGCTGCTTCTGCTGATTTTCTCATTGCTTTGTACTTTTACAAAGTGATTTTTGCTCCCTCTTCATCTTTGAAGCCACATAATTAATAGTTGAAATACCTTCCAACAAAAAGAAATAGTCCAGAATAAATGTTTGTAATCTTGGCTGTAAATGTCTTACTTTGTGTCACAGAAACAGGTTAATGCAAAGCAAAAGGGTGTACAGAGCATGAAAACTACTCATTCCTACTTCTTGTCTGTATTCCCTTATCCTGAGGTAGCATGAGGTGTCCTGCCTCCATTCATCGTAGTGCACACATTGAGGTATGTGTGCATGCCTGAAGTTTTTCCAAGTAACTGGTATGCTTCCATCATTGAATGATTCTGTTTGCAAGTCTAGAGGTATAAAGTTTTCTAATAAAAGTAGGGGGACAGAGCATGTAAAGTTTGTGAGTGCTGCTTTCGAATTGCTGTTTCTAAATAGAAATTAACAATGATTTGAACTCTCTCATGCACTTTTTCAGTGATAGAGCAGTGGCTTGTATGTCATGTGAAGAGCGAAGGACAGTGAGTTACAAAAAGTTCTGTTTGGGTTGTGTGTGGCTATAAAAGCTCAGGGACTGAATATCAAGTTCTCTAAGTGCAGAATATAAAATTACTGCTGAGACTCTTTAAATCCTTTCCAAGAGTGAGTTTGCTTTCCTGTCTAAGGAACTTTCTCAAGTAGTAGAGGGTGAGATGGGCAACAGCCCTGGATATATCTGAGTTATGATTGTTATGTAAATTCAGTGTTGTATAGCCTGGTTTATAACTAAATGAAAGAATAAGGAACTAATTAACAAGTTTTCTTTTGCTGGGTTCCACTTTGATGGATCTTCCGTAAGTATTTCAGGTGTGTGTATGTATTCATCCACTATAAATGTGCTGCTCTGCAGTTACCAAAAGTAAATGGGCAGAACCTGATTAATATAATAGAATTAATTATGCTGGAAATATACTTTTCAGCAGTTTTGGACCAGTTTTCAGGTAGCTACTGCAAAATAAGGTTTTCCTTGATCCGTTATAGAGATGATAACTCCCGAATCCCAACATTTAGGATTCGTTTGGATTCCCGTTTTCCTTGCTGCCAAAACTCTTTAATTACCAGCTAGTGAGCACTATCAGTCACATGCGGGGAACTGGTTTTGTGGCCCTTTTTCTGACCTCATGTGGGCATGGGCACTTTACATCCAAGGCTACTGTTTGGTTTTGATTATTAGTAGTATTATTAACACGCAGCTTTTAGCACTGCCTAGTGCTTGCAGCCAAATGTAAATAAAATATCCCAGCTTGAAGAGCAGTGACAAATGAAAGCCTAAACATGTGATCATAGAACAGGCTAATTAGCCACTGCAAGCAAGTGGTTCTTTTAGGTCAAGCTTTTCATTTGCCTTTAAGGGTCACTCTTCAGTATGAGGTGCTCTGATATGCTGACATAGTTGCAATTATGCCATTATAATGATATATGCATTTTATACATTATATATATATGTATATGTATATAAAAGTAGGGGGGAGAATTACTTTGCACTTTATGGAGTTTACCAAAATCAGTTGTGGATCACTCCCAGCTTTATTTTGGTGCTTCTGGTGACAGCTAGTGGTGCTTGAATAAGTAAAGTGGCTTTTACGCAAACCTCCTAATATTTGAAACAATATCTAGAAATAATAAATAACAAATTGAGAGCTCCTGATGATAATACAGATGAGGAAGAAATTTTACCCTGAACAGATGATATGTTTTTTAGCCTAATTTGGATTTGCTGTGTTATCTCCCTTTTTTATTTAATGTTCAGTCTTTTGTATCTCTATTAGCAGTTTCATATATTGTATATGTGGGCATGACTGATATGTTGGAGCATGCATGGCTTGGAAGCAGTCCACAGGCCTGAACTGCCTTGCAGGGCAATGATTTGCTTCCTTTTTCTAAAGGACAGGAGGAAGGGCTATTTGGGCAATAAATCCTTTGACACTAAATTTTTTCTTAGATAACACTTTGTAGCCCCATCTAGACATAATGGTAGCATGGCTAAAGGATGGAGGGCATAGACAATTTTCCAGCAGATTCCTGCAGTTATGGTGTGTTTATAAATATGAGAAGTGGACCCATAGAAGCATCCCTTGAAGATACTGCATTGTTCTAGAAAGAGATGAAGAGCTCCTGAATCAAAATAATAATTTATTGATGAATGCTAGAAGTAGGAACAAGATGGTGCTGTGTAAGATCATGCTGTAATGCAGCCCACAGTGATGAGTCTGAGTGTTGGCAGGGATCATCTGGCCTGGATTTAGTGGTAATGTTATTTGCTCTGTAAAATAAGCGAAAAGTTGTGAGAAAAATGAGCAGTGAAATAGTATCATCTGCACAGAACTGACATGAGGAATTTAGGAGTTAGAGGACAGCACATAGTGTGTCAAAAACAGAGGCTGTGGTTAAAATCTTTTTCTCTCAGTCGTGTTTCCAAGTGGTAGTCTTCACAAGCATGGATCAAATTTAGCCTTAGCAAGCAAGAATAATTTAAAATTAAAATTTCCTTCTTTGAATCATGTCTGAATTTGATCCCTATAGGATACTGATCTAATATACAGTGATTTTATGTGTATATTCATTTTTTAAAAATTGAAAATTCATGTTTATAGCATTTAAATATACTTTAATACTAAGCCAGTACTGACAATTGTCAGACTAGTTATGTTACTCTGTAAGAATTACAGAAGCTTTAGGTTTGGTAGGAATTTGTGCAATACAGACAGTGATGTTCAGCTCTTCAGATTGCAACTTCTTCTCCACCTCTTGTTTGAATAATTATTGTCAGAGAATGTAAGAAGGGGAGGAGGAAGGAATAGAGGGGGAGAGAAGCTGCCCCATTTGCACATGAAAAATGTCCAAGAATGACAGAAGCTGGGGGCTGGTAGGGAGCGGGTTTCCTCAGACACATGCTGATCCGTTACCCCGCATAGGAATAAAAGAGTGGATGTAACCGGTCGGTTTCTTACCTTGCAGCAACGGGAGGGATGGAGCAAGGCTGGGAGTGAGATGGAGGAATTCAGCTCTGGCACTTTGTGCCTTGCTGGGAGGGTGACTCTGGCCGTGCCCTGTTGCCGGGGTCAGCAGTTCAGGTGCTGCTCCACACATCTCACTTACCCACTTCAGGTGTCCTGCCCCTCTGTCTGCTGCTGTCTTTGGTCATTCCTGTACATTGTCATGCTTAGAGTTCCTTGCAGCCTGTACCCAGTACTTCTGTCTCACTTCAGGTATGAGCTGGTGGTTTTCATCTCTCTTTTACCTGTACTGATGTTTGATCTCTTTTTCTCATCCTTTTTATTTTCCTTGGAAGTGTCATTCCTGTGATTTTTCTTCCTTCCCCACTATTTTCAGAATGGTTGAGTAAAAAAGGAACAAGCGGGTAACAAGCATTAGTTAAAATTAATTAATCAACTTACTTGTTAAACTAATTTTTATTTATTTGTTTTTAGAGTTCCAGGTACCTCTACAGTGTTTCAGTTTCTTCTTTTTCCTTCTGTTCAGGAACTCTGTTCTCACATCCTCAGATATTTTCCTTGTATCCTCATACTGTTCATATATAAATATAGTACCCTCATTTTGAACATATTGTTCTGGAGCATATTGTCATACTAAAATTTGTTCAGTCCTTCAAGTCAATTTGTAAGGCTGTATACTTTTTGAGTGCTTTCTGCATATGTCTAATACTTTTTGGATTATACTTGGTTTGAAAAGGGCTTACTGTCTTTGAATCTGAATTAGTTCAACCTGTGCAACTCATGTGAATGTCACTTAGGTGGTTGAAATACCCCTCTCCTGCCCTGTGCATCAGAGCAAAAACTGAGGCTCCATCACTTTGTTGAGCTGTTTGTTGGAGGTGGGGTGTGTTCGGGGTCACTCTGCAAGGAGCTGAGAGCATCTTCACCTCTGTGCAGGTCAGAGAGGAGCAGATGTGGGCAATCCCAATGCAGAGAATCACCTGTTCTCATCTTGCACAGTTCAGTGCAATCCTCTGGTCCATTTGTTCAATGCCAACAGATTCTGCATGGCACAAATATCTGGAGACCAGCAGGTTTGGTGAGATACTGTTGTGTCTGAGATGATGTAAAGGTTGCATTTTAAATGCTCACAGACAGTTTCTTGCTGAATTATGTAGACATTTATGACATCTGTTTTTTGCCTAAAACAAAGGGCAATAAGGTGCAGAAATGTCATTCAGTACAAATAGGCATATAGTACAATTTTGATTTTAGTTTTGTTAGGATAGTGATATGAACTTTAGTGTGACTCTAAGCTAACCTGCTTTTTCATCAGTTTTTTCAGATTTCCATTATCTTATTAAAGATTTTGGAAAGTGGTGAAGTGAAAGGTATTGTTGCAATATTTGTTCAAGGTTGTTTTATTCAGATTGTGTCTAATTTTTTTCCATGACATTCTTCAGGTTAGCACTGCTGCTACTTTCTACTTTTGCAATACACAAGCCTTTCAAGTGTGTTAAGAGTCTATCACTGAGTTGATTTTTGACAAGCAGCAATAATGTTTTTCACTGTTTCTAGGAAAAATGTGATTGAAGACCTTTTGTTTTTTTTTTTAGAAGAAAAGAAAAGGATGCCTCATCTGAACAGATTTTGAAGAATCTGCTTGGAAGGGATCATAGTGATTTTCTTTTTACTTTTTTTTTTCTTTTGAAGGAAAACATCTTGTTCCTGTGAAGAGACCCAATTTATCATGTGTTCTCCAGAACTGTTGGTATATGTGAAATAATCTTTTAATCAGGCTCAAAGCTATGAGCAGAATAGTATTCAGTGCTGTGCCCGGCTGGGGCTTTGGTGTTCTGTGCATCAGGCTCTGTGACAGTACAGGTGAGGATGAAGAGTGTTCATGGTAGAGCTGGACATTTCATGGTTCTTCAGAGGAAGGTGAACAGAGCTTTCTTTCTCATCCTTGTTTGTTTCACTTTTATCTTCTATCCTGGGAAAGAAATCTCTGGGATCATCTTGGGAATCTGTAGGAATGTGGATGAACTTGCAATAAACTCAAGTGCTGTCATTTTTGGGTTTTTTGTAATGCTAATGCATTCAATGTTGAATGGGGAAGAAAACATTTAAAAAGCTAAATAAAAATACTCTTAAGAAGTTATGAAAACTAAGTTTGCAATATAAAGCAATCAGAATTAGGTAGGTGAGATGGCTTCCAGTGCTTTAGGTGGCCATACCTGTCAGGATGTGTTTAATACCTCTCCAATCACTGCATACTTTTGCCATCTCTAAGACCCCTCCTCCATGCAGTGTGTAGGAGCAGGGTTGGTGCCTGTTGACTGATTATTTTCTCAGTATTTTTATGTCTGTGATTGTCTTACATAGAATTTCTTATCAGTTGCTTGCCCATCACCTGCGCCTGCCTTGTTCTTGCTCCAGCTCCTGCCAGTTTCTCGTCTTGCCTGTGCTCCAGGCAGGAGCTTTTTCCTCTGTGTGGCTGCAGTGACCCAGTGGAAGGTGGGGCGGACAGTAGGAGGGTGTCTCAGCTGAAAGGAAAGACCTATGTGGCCCCTCTGTGTTTCACTTGCACCGCGGGAATGCCTTGTATCAGAAGCTGTTGGTGTTGAGGGGGTACAACAGGCCCAGGTTGTTTGAAATACTCAGAGCTTTGTTGCCACAGGAACTCCTCATAGTTTTTGTATTAGACTTTGAGTGCCCAGGAGTGAATATGTACTGAAATTCACTGTGGCACCAGACGTTTTAATGGATTTGAAGTCCCTAATCTAAACTAAAAATGCCATAGTTACGAAATTGGTGTTAAGATTACTTTCAACTTGAACAAAGCAATGTGCTTTTACCAGCTGTTAGTCTCGCAAACAGCTGAACCGAGTAAATTACCTTATCTTTTCCCTCAAGGCCCCTCTTTCCAACCCCAAAATAACCCAAAAAACCCTAAGGGCTGGCAGGCAGATGCTGGTAAATATCAACTTAAAGGAGTGAATTCTAATATAGATCAGTGTGATTGAAGAAGCCTTTGCCACAGAGCACTGGCTGTATACAGTGCTACCCGAATCACCTATAGAATGCATTTGTTTCAACAATACTTCACTGCTTTATGCCATTGTGTTTAATTCTGTTATGCTCAATGGGGGAAAACAGTTGAAAGCTTTGAAAGAGGCTTGGGAGCAATTTTGTTCTTCATCACCTCCTCAGGGTGCCTAATGAGCCTATATTTCCATGGTGCTGTTAATTTGCGAAGTTCCCCAAGGTATTTCTAAGTTGCTTTGGCTTCTCCAGCTGTGGCTGTGCATCATTTCAAGCAGTGGTGCAGGAACATGGAATCCACCGGAACGTGGTGCCCTTTGGAACGTGATAATCTGCTTAACCATGTGCAGTAATGCAGCACAAGAGGGTGAGGACAGGGATGGAATAATGCAAAATCCAGTTGAAACTGCAGGGAAAATCTGAGTGGGCAGAATGCAATTAACCTCAGAAATATAGCAGTTAAAAATGAGACTCCAGCTGGAGTGGGCACACATAATACAGGAAAAATACCATTTCTCTTTGAGAGTTCCTAGTTCTTGCATCTGAGTATGTGGATGGCAAAAGTGGTCGGTCACATCATGTTTAGGCAAATGATTGCTGGAGAAAAGAGATGAGAGTATTTTAACTTGTGTCTAGTTATCTGAAACAGCCATTTCTTTGTACTCATGTTCTACCTGTATATTAACTTGGCCTGAATCAGTTTGCTTTCACCAGGTAAGATGCATTTATCTGAAAGATCTGGATTACGAAACCAGACAAAAAAGAAACTCACTGGAAAAAAAATTGCTTAAGCAGTAATGGGGGAAGATGTGTAGATATTTTTGACTTTCCATTCAGAATATTCTACCTTTGTTTTGGTTTCCTGTAATATTTAAATACATAATGTAAACTTTTGGAAAAATATGCCATCATAAAAAAAGCAACTCTAGCTGATCATTGTACAGTTTTCAAATAAATTTAATTTAGTTATAATGAAGGAGAAATGTACACTTGGTGTTGATTGTGGTTATCTTTTTTCTATTAAGAATGCTGATCTGTTCTAGGAGCTAGTTATTTTCTAAGAACTGGTCAGATCCAAAATATGTTAATGATTTTAAAGGTGAGGAGATATGTAATTAGAAACTTGTGGGTAAAGTATTTTTTTGGACTTTGATAGACACTTCTATATCTTCCAAACTCACAATGTTAGTTGGAAAGTAAATGTTACTACATATTTCCTTTTCAGTGCATTAGTTATATTTAAACTAGGTGTTCAATAAAACAAATATGTCCAGGCTTTTGTCATCTTAGCTGAAGATCAAGAACTGCAAATAATTTTAGCTAAAAAAATAAAAAAATTGAAGAGAGGCCAAATATTGTTCAGTACTGAGCTGCAATAATGCAGTTACTGTGGCTTTGTCTGCTAGAACATAGACGGTAAAGAGTAATTTCTCCTTTTCATGTTCAGAATTGTGTTAAGTTGCTTTTTAGGTAATTTTTTTCCCTAGCATAGGGTTCGTCTGCAAAAGGCTGCAGTGACTTACAGTCACTAATTATGGTCAGAAAATTTGAGGGACTAAGAATCATTCAGCACTGAACTTTGTGGAACAGTCATAATTATTACAGAAAAGCATGTTGAAGAAGGTGAGCAAACTTACTGCATCAAATTCAGAGATAAAAAAACAGAGAACTGTTTGCTACAGTAAAGAAGATTTTTGGTAGATAATTCTGTGTTACTGTTAGGGACTGAGGGGATGCTACCCTAGATAGTAATTGAGCAGTTTTTTTTTTTAATTGCAATGGGATTTTGTTGTGCTTTGTCCCAATGTCTGTAGGGTCAACATTACTTAATTTGTTGGTAATATGGATAATGAGTCCTGTGGGGACAGGTAACCCTGCCCTTTGTAATCATAAGAAGGGTTACTGGTGGGACAAGTACAACTTTGTTGACTCCCCTTAGCCTTATGGCGAGGAAAAGACCTCCCACAGTCCTTTGCAGTTCTGTAATGTTAATTTACCCAAATTCCTCTCTCCTGTTTGGCTGTTGCCGTCCCACCCCTCAGTTCCTGGTTTACTCCCAGTTCACGCTCAGTTGCTAGAAGGCTCCTCTTTACTCGATGCCCCATTGGATGTTGTTCTGTCAATTTTCCCCCGATCCCTGCCTGTTGGTTCCATGACCCGTGTCCCGCCTTCACTCCGCCCCTCTGCCCTTTACCCATTGGTTGCTGTACCTTGCCCGCCCCCTGTATAAAACATGCTGTCATCCCCTCTGCTCCCTGTTTTCGTCCCTGGACCCCTTCCAGTGCCCACCCTTCCTGCTGACCTCCCTCAATAAAGTGGCATTCGGAATTCTACACGAAGACCCTTCTTGTCCCTCTTCAATTGAGCGTTCAAGTGGATTGGGATTTAGCAGGTAGGTCCTTGCCAGGCAGGAAGCTTCCTAACTGGAGGCGCTCCGGGAAGGTAGTGGCCGGTGGTGCTCCACTGACCACCAAAGGAGCACCCTCCCAGTTTACTACAGAGTAGATAATATGTTACTCTGCTATTGCGTTGTGTGTTTACTTTCTCCCTTGCTCATCATTAAAGTTTTGTCTCCTTTTTAGTGGGTTTTGTTTTGATAAGTTGTTTTATTGCTCAGAAGAAATGATGAATGAACAAAAAGTGTAGTATTTGATGCTGGTTTGTAGTTTGTATCATCACCTTTGGTGGGACCAGTGCCATTTTCTGTCAAATTTGTAACAAAACAGTGTGTGGCAGGTTGCTTCTTTGGTTTATAGGAACTGTTGAGGGATCTGAATGGTTGTGTCTGGGAGCTGTGTAGTGGTAATAGTGAAGGATTTATTATTTTGGAAATTAAGTTCTTGCTACAAGTGGGTTATCTTTATTCAAAAGAGGGTATTGGGTGGGTTGGGAGCACTTGCTCTTGCTGAAGGTTGTATGCCACTTTAGTACAGAAATTGTATGGCCACAAAAATGAGAACTGGGTTTTCCTAGTCTAATATATCCATTTAGAATGACCCTTTTAAAAGATATTAGAACCTGCACTAAATCCCGGAAATTTGTTTCATCTTGCAAGTTAGGATTTTCAAATTTCATGTACTATGCAGGATTACACAGCCTGCTGATACAGCATGTTGCCATGGAAATGGAAACATGCAGCTCAAAAGGTGCATGCTGGGGGGCCACACATGCAGAATCGACCTTTTTACATATTAAAATAAGCTGCTTGATGGAGTTAGAATTCTTTGCTCTTGGAGTCTATTTCTACAAAAACATGTAACGGTATTTTATAACTTGGCCAGAAAACTAGTGGGTTTTTATTCCTGCAAAGGAGACAAGAGAGTGCTTTGTAAAAATAATGTTGGAGTGCACAGAATGAATCACAGTATGTACATTTTTGTACTTGCTAGGTGAGTTCAAAGGCAGGGCACAAAAGATTATTTCTACCTCCTAGGAACTTAAGGCGTAGGTGACTTTCTGTCTGCAAGTGTGGAGCCTTTTTGGCCTGATAGCTCTGGACTTTGGTATGTGACCTGGCACTTAGTGCAGTGCAGTACTTCCAGAGCAGCAAAGCTGGTAACCAGTGAGTGAAAAGATGGATTCCAAAGCTTCAAACCCAGCAGTGATGTTCCTGTGCCTGCCCATTTGCCCTGGAAGAGCACAGTTGTGTCAGAAGCTGGGATGGGATGTCCTGGGAGATCTGCCTGGTTCTGCAAGCACACCACGGTCAACCTCCAAAATCTCTAGAAACCCATTTGCTTATTTATAGTAACTTCAGGTGTAATTGCACATAGGTTTGTAATTAGGTGCCCATAGTTACAGATGTGTTTGCAGGTTTAAGGCACCACGAGTGAAGCATAAGGAAGCCCTTAGAGATGGTCTAAATGGAGTTGTTGCCCCCTTGGACTGCTGTTTGTTCAGTTACTCCCTTGACCCCCAGGTTTTGCTTGAATGCCAGACTGAGTTATGCTCAGCAGCCGTGACAGTAGCAAACAGTCAGGGGATGGTCTTGGCTGCAGTCCTGTGGCAGATGAAGATGTTCTAAAGGGCTTGGTGGGCTGTCAGGGCCCAGGCCTCCTCCTCACCCAGCTCCACAGGCTCAGGCTGTGCCTGCAGCGATCAAGTCGCTCCCTCAGCGTGAGAGGGGATTAGGGTGAGAGCTGGGCCACATCCTGGGGTGTTGAAATCAGGCTAAATTGGTAGTCTGTGAACTACCATCTGCTGGCGATCCTCTTACAGCACTGAGATGAGTTTAATGGTTGGCCTTCTCTATTGAACAAGCCAACCAGGGTAGCTGGCACAATGAACCATTACAGTATTGCCCTGCTGCCACGAAGTGCCCTGAAATAACAGGTTTCTTCCCAAAGAAGAGAAGCTGTCTAGCTGGCATATTTCAGGAGCCCTGCTTTTGTTGAGATAGATGAGGCAGTGTTTGATCTATGGTGGAGTGATGGCTGGTTGTTCACTTGCTGTCTCCATACCTCTGAATGAGGTTTTGTGTTCAGGGGAGCTGTGCAACCGCCGGTGACTGATTGAGCAGTTTGCTCCCAGCTGGGCCGTGGTGGCTTCAGTGGCAGAAGCTGAAATGCACTTATGCACATGAAAACTCTGTAGGTCAGATGTTTGAAGCTAGCAAATTGTAGGAGAGAATGTGCTTTGTTTGCAAATGACTCGTTGGCTTAAGCTGTTTGGGTTTCCAAATGAAAGCAGTGACTGTGGTGGTTGGGTGTTTTTGGTTGGTTTTTTTTGTTTGTTTTTTTTTTTTTGCATATGTGGTGTTGAGAATGGAAATTCATTGTAGCTACTTGGGCTAAGCTTTAAATTTCATCCATTGCTTATTGATGTGTTCATGTTTGTGGTGTAGTGGAATATGAAAAGTTTTTGATGTATCCCATGGTGCTGTAATTAAAAGGTAAATACTGTTAACAAGGTAGATTTTTTTTTAGTGTGTGTTTGTGAAGAGGTGTTGCTGCAATTACCAGATAGCATTTGAACTCTGGCTTGTTGTTAAGAATCACTTAGGGCTGACTAATCAGAAATACCTAGATCAACTGCAATCTCAAAACATTTTATTTTTTATTACGTAGTAGAATAATTGTCTGCTTGCTCCAGAGGGTCAAGTATGAGCTGATTCCTTATTTCTTTGGCATGTTTAATATTCAGAATGGTCTTCTGCTGTTATTTAGGTTGAAAAGCCCTAGCTGTGGTGTGGGTTAAGTTTAGTACAAACACAGAATGAAGAGAAAAATCATTCCTATTGCGATACAAAGTCATATATGTAGTAAAAAATTTTCAAGTGCAGGCCTATATGTCTCCTGCTACATTGCAGAAGTAAAATTCTATTTCAATTGAGTGTAATGTGCTACATTTTAGTGAAAATGATGCCTGAGGTATTACATGCTTAAAATATTAGAAATGTTTATGGTTTGAAGTGCCTGGTTTGGCTACTGAAACACAGAAGGGGAACCAGTAAGGGTTTAGGTGGAGCTGTAAAGTGACCATTTTGTAAGATGACGTCCCACGATGATTTTCCTTTGGCAGAGAAGGCTGCTGTTGGTTAGCCTCATCACTTGAGAGGGAAATGTTTCAGCTGTGGGAGACTCTTTTATTTCATTTAATGATTGTTTCTTCAAGCCATCTCTGCGAACTCACAGGAAACTTTGGTATACTTGCAAGTCACAAGACACTTGAACGCATCCTCTGGGAAGTGAGGGACTGTTGAGAGTAATTCATGCAGGGAACAGCCTTTTCTGAGGGGTCCCACTGCTTTGCAATAGTGGGTAGGAGACAGTTAAGTCTTTTACACCCTTATTTGAACAGCAGTTGACTGAAATCCTTTATCTCAAGCCTCATATTGTATTAGGTATTAACCAGGAAACATCAGTATTTATATTGCCAAATTGCAGCGGTTAGTGTTATTCCTAGAACTGCAGAATGTTCCTACATTACCACATCTTTAATGAAACATTTATTGCATAAATGTTTTGGGTTGTATTGCTCAGAAAAAATTGAAATTTCTTTTCAATTAGTTGTACATGTCTTTTTAAAAAAAAATCATTGAAATATACAAGGTCAGTGCGTTACAGTTTTCCAAGCCATAAGGAAGGTGATACAGTTTAGGCTGAAGTTGCTTCTGTTTCTGAAGTTTCATCAGTTACAGTTGACAGAAAAAAACTAAATGCATCTGGTTTATGTTCACCAGACTTCAGAAGGAGTGAATCAAAATTCTGAGGTTGGTTGTTTATAGCTATTTACAAATCTTTTACTTTAAGAAAAAGAATATTTGGAACAAGGGAGAAATTATTTTCCTTAACTTCTCAAAAAGATTTTTTTCCCCTCACATAGTGTGCCAAGCAAGAGTCTTATTAAGTTTTCCAAGTTCTCCAGGACATAATAGTTAAATGTTTTTATGTCAATTAATATTGACAGGAAGTCAGTTTGAACAGCATTGGAAAATGGAAGTAGTTGGCAGAACTAGCTAATTTCACTGAATTTCCTTTTGCTAAAAATATCTCTAAAAGAAGCTCTCCTTTTGAGATACAATGAATGCTTGTTTGACTGTAGTTTAGAGTTGATGGTGACTCTTGTCCTTTAACCAAAAGGGCTTGAAAAATATGAATAACAGTTTGAAATATATTTAGCTTCCTGTGTAGTATACGTAATGATACTCATGCCCACCAAAAGTTTACATACATGTTTGACTTGCTGTATGTGAGTAACCCCATCAGCCTGAATGATCTGCAATAGAGATCATGTAGAGCAACTTAAGTGAAGTTGAGCATTTAGTTTCTTTTTAGGTGCAATTAAAGTTATTGCTAACAGAGACAGTGAAATGCGTGCAGATTATTTGGAGCACTTGCACTGCTGAGCTGCTTTCAGCAGTACTAATCTCCAGCAGTCTTTCCTTTCCAAGGCTCTTTCTAAACCTTCTCCAGCTGCCGTGTGCGTAAGAAATGAAGCAAATCTCTTGGTGGGTCCTAAATTTGATTAAATTGAAAGCTCAAGAGAGCAGCAGCCCTTTGAGTATTTTTTCACTTCAGGGACTGGATGAGGACCAGTAGCTGTTCTGGCACTGCTACACGTTTTCTGCGTATTACCGGAATTCAGAAACCGTGTTAGTTCTTGATTCTTTGTGTTACTGTTTCATAATGAAAACATGTTGTCAGGCATTTCAGGCTCCCACCCTTTAGTCAGCCCTGTTTTTGCATCAGGAGTCATTACATTTCCTATTACTGGAGTTTTACAAGCGTGTAGATTACACATTGCTGAGAAGTTTTAAATATAATCTAGTGAGGTTAGTAATCCTGAGGATAGGTCAAGTTAATGGATGGTGTAAAAGCTGTGTGGAAATCTTAAGGATACAATAAAGAAGTGGCTTGTGCTGCTTTGGAAAACTCAACAGTGCAGAAAATTTCCAAGTTAAAAACTGTTTTTGCCTGCTACTTCTAGCATTCAGCCATAGTCCATTACAACAAAGTTGTCCAGAACACAGGGACTGGAGGCAATGTTGGGCTTTTTTTTGTGTGTTTTTTTTTTGGTTTTTTTTTTGGTTTTTTTGTTTTGTTTTTTGGTTTTTTTTTTTCCTTTCTGTTTTTTTTTTTTTAATATTACAGTGTTTGTGGCACACTTGGTGATACTGTAGCAGTAATGAATCACGGTAAAGGACTGGAAGGCACCTCCTGAGGCAGGTTGTCTTTCAAGCGTGCTTTTGCTCGATTTGCAGCTGGGGTAAAGTGCCTTGCCCTTCTGATAATCTTTAAATAGATTTTCTTTACCTTTTTTAACAGATATGAATGTGTATATATATATGGAGCAAAGTGTGCAGCTTTGTGTTCTCCATGTACATGTTTGTATTTGAAGGTATGCATGCACAACATGACCACAATTAAAAGTGGTTACTTGAGCTTTGCTAAAAAATGTATGTATTTATAGTACTTGCTGATGGCTTAAGTATGCAAAATATTATTTAACTGATTTTGATTACAAGCTTCATGAACTCGTGTAGAAGCTGGAATGCCAGGACAGCAACAGAGCTCCTGTGGAGGGTTTAAGAGTATTTAAACATAGCTCAGGTGTGTTTCAGCACACGCCTTTCTTCAGCAGTGGATGCTGCATATCAAAGCTAGAAGGTGGGCTAATATGGAGACATGAAATTATTGTTGCCATTGTTGTTTATTTTTCTTCCACAAAGATACTTTCAAAAACCTCTTCAGTGTATTCAGAATCATGAAGTTCTTGGGCATGTCATGTGTTTTGAATTGAAACATGAAGAAAAGCTACTGTCCATGATGCATGACGATTTTGTAAAAATGTAAATGGGGCTTTATAGGTTTCAGACATGTGTTCACTTACTAGGCTGCATTATAATCGTTGAGCAGGAAAATTCATGATACGGTAAAGGTATAGTGTGTCCTACTCCCAAGAGAAATTCCTGCATAATTTTGCTTACCTTGAAGCATAATATATTATTTCTTCCGGGCTTTCAGCTGACTTTTTGACGGGTTTATTTTAAAAATCCTTGTGCTTGGTTTTTCAAAGCACGTGAAGCTGGTGAGAATGTTCTGCTCCACATTAAAAGCAGAGATCTGCGGTTCAGAGCTAGTCAGAAGAGAGGTCTCAAGGCAAAGTGTTTGTGTTACTCTAGCATATTAGATTTCACTGTAGATCTAATGGAGATTCTTTTGTGCTGAAAGAATAAGCCTGTACAGGTTTGTTTGAAGAGGAAGGCACTTAAAATTGTAGCAGATATTTATTGGTTGATTGGGCATTGAGGGAAGAGAGAATACTCATGTTGATGATAGAGGGTTACGCTAAGAATGTTAGGTAAGACGGTGACTCAAGTGTAGTACTGAAGGCAGTATTATGTTTTAGAATTGCAATTTTTCTTCCCTCACATATACTAATTAGTATAGTTTTTGTACCGCAGTGGGTCTTGTGAACAATATGTGTAGTATTTTTGGTTTAGCCTTGGATTCTTCATTGACATTTGAACAGAAGGACAAATTATTAACCTGAGTTAGTGAGCACAGGCTTGATGTAGAAACACTCTATATTTGACTGGAAGCTTCATATTTGCGCTAACTTTGGCTTCTCTTCTCTCTGTGTTCCAGAAATACTAATGCGGAGCATTTGACCTGATCCCTACAGCTGAATCTCCTGATAGTAGGATTAGGAAAGAGTGCCTTCAGAACCAATATGTAGCAAATGGGTGTCACACCTCTGCAGCTCCTCCCTGGGTTCAACACTTGTGTGTTTTAAGGATCCTTGTTGCCTCAGCATTGAATTGTTCTTCTGTACTTCAGAAACGGATTTGATGCGGTGCTTGCTGAACGTTGAGTCACCATGAGTAGTAATCTAGGAAAAGAAAAAGACTGTAAAGAGAAGGATCCAAAAGTCCATTCATCAAAAGAAAGGGAGAAGGAGGCCAAGGCCTCTGGAGGATTTGGGAAAGAGAGCAAAGAAAAGGAGCCTAAGACCAAAGGGAAAGATGCCAAAGATGGAAAGAAGGACTCCAGTGGCACGCAGCCTGGGGTAGCTTTTTCAGTGGACAATACAATAAAAAGACCTAATCCTGCCACAGGTACTCGCAAAAAATCCAGCAATGCTGAAGTGATCAAAGAGCTAAATAAATGCCGGGAAGAGAATTCTATGCGCTTGGACTTGTCCAAGAGGTCTATACACTTGCTTCCATCATCTATCAAAGAGCTAACGCAGTTAACAGAACTTTATTTATACAGTAACAAACTGCAGTGCCTACCGGCAGAGGTGGGCTGTCTTGTGAACCTGGTGACACTGGCTCTGAGTGAAAACTCGCTCACCAGTTTGCCGGACTCTCTTGATAACTTGAAGAAACTGCGCATGCTTGACCTGCGGCATAACAAACTGAGAGAAATCCCCTCGGTGGTGTACAGGCTAAGCTCCCTCGCCACTCTGTACCTACGCTTTAATCGTATAACTACTGTGGAAAAGGATATCAAAAACTTGTCAAAACTCACCATGCTTAGCATACGAGAGAACAAAATCAAGCAACTACCTGCTGAAATTGGTAAGTGATTATACAGACTGAAAGTGTGATGCTGTTTTTACTGTTTAAAACTACATAAAATGATGCTCTTGATCATATTGTTCCACTGTTAGCTTGAGAATAGTCAATACCTTGTATATATTTCTTTTTAAACAACGAAAGCCTTTTTTCTTCATCTGTCATCTTAAAATCAGATGGCTCGTGTTTTCATCTTTGTCTTGTGTTTTCGCATATTGTGTCTTGAGAGCCCACGTGGTTTGGAAAAAAAAGAGATACAGGGGCATTTTTTATTTTAAAGTTTTTTAAAAATCATTTATTAACTGTTCCAAGTTATAAACACACTATGGGCATGTTACAGAGAGGTGTGACCACAGTAATACAAGGTAGAATAGGTAGCTATATGCTATTACTATGAGCAAGCTGTTGGGTGCTGTAACAGTTAATAATCTAGGTTAATGATTTGTGCAAATTTCTGCCTTTTATAAGTCATGAATATATTAATACATGGACTCTGAAGTGACCAAATGTTGTAGGCATGGCTGATGATTCTTATGACTTTGTAATGAATAGTATTTGTTTTTCCAAACATTGTTACAAAAGTTCGAAAGATAGTGAAATGGTATGAAAGTGCCTTATTAATTTAAATGGTTTTTTACAAAAAATGTGCTGGACCAGCTGTATATCAAGAACTTCTATGTTGTTCCTCATATATTCTGCTTCATGAAAAATATGTCTTTATAGCACTGTTCTCAAGCAATGTTTGAACAATGCATGTGCTCCATAAAAGTGAGATTCTGTTCATCAGTAGTTTTTTTCTATATACCACCAGTTTTTCAAATTCAAGCATCCCTTTTAAGGGATGGGGGAACATAAACTTCACACAATTAAGAAACTGCTTTGACTTTCTTCAAGTGTGAAAAAAGTCTTGTGAAAGCCCTTGTAGCACTGTGAGTAATAATTCCCATGCCTTGTTTCCAAAAGCTGCTGTGGGACTTTTTCCTGTTGTCCAAGCCAGTGTGTGAGTGAGTGTGTTGCTACTGAAGTGGCCCCTGTGGTCTCTTAATTTTGCAAAGCTTGGGAAATGTTCTTGTTTGTTTACCTGACAGATCGTTCTCAAGCCAGCAGTGTTTGCTGTTTATCATGCACGTTGATATGAAAGATACATAAGATAACATGTTCTCGATAGCGGGAACTCCTGGACATGCCTGAAACTGCTAATCCAGTTACCAGCAGTGTCCAGTACAGAGAGCTGTGTCTGTGGTAACGGGAGTGGAGAAATGCAGTGGTGCTGCCAGCTGTTGGTCTGAGTCTTTGCCTCCCTGTAGCAGCTGCTGGGGATGGATTCTGCTGGAGCCACAGAACACTTTTTGCTAGGCAGAAATGAAATGGTTGATGTAGTACGTTTTCTGATCCACTTGATTTTTGAGTTGTCATGAGCATCTCAGCGATCCTTTGAATTTCCCCTGGGAGAACGAAGGAATTGCAATTTTCACCTATTTTGACACTTCAGTTTAAGTTCAACAGTCTCACTGAATTTTTCACTGATCAACAAATCATACTGGAAACCATGGGGCTGATGTTTACGGAAAACCCATCATACTGTGTGTTTCTACATTCGTTGAAGAAATTGTGGCCAATTTAGCTGGTTGAGCCATTATACAATTGTCAGTATTGTGCCTGGTTCTGTTTGTGGCTCAGTTTTTAGGTGTAATCTAGCAAAGAGCCATCTTCTGAGGTTCAAGTGAGGGTAGTGCTAAATAAATTTAAAGTATTGCTAGTAGTGTATGAAGGAAAAGCTTCTGTGAGGTGTTGCATCCTTGTGTTCAGTGTTGTGTTTTAGGAACTTTGCTTAAGTGTGTTTGACACTGCAGACATTGATGTTGTTGGAACCTCTTTGTTTCTTTTGTTTGTTGAATATGGTTTACATTAAAGTATGTAATGTCTGTATGTGTTTGTTCACAGTAGTCTTGAAAGAGATCATGTGTAACTGCTTAATGGGAAAATTAGTAGGTAGTTATGTCATGAACATGTGACTTGTTTCTTTCTTTTGTATTTTTTTGTCTTGGTATGCGTACAGGCAGTGTTCTCAGTTTTCCATCAAACCCTAGCTTGAGAACATTAACTACTTTACTTCTGTCTTTGTATCCAGCAGTTAGTGCTGCCTTTATTTGTATTGTGATAATGCTCATGTTCCTTGTTACGGGTCAGCACCTCATTGTGGAAGGCCTTTTAGAAGCACAAATGCAAGACAATTGTCACTCTTATGAAGAATTTCAAAGGGAAGTCATAATGTTCAACAGCATCTTTCTCAGACTAGGTTGCCTGAAATTGAATCAACTGAAAAATAAAATTAATTGGCATTTAAGTAACACAAATAATTTAAACTGCCAAGACACACAGAACAAGCATTTGAAAATCTTTTCATCAGAGTAAAACCAGATAAGATGGTTTTACTTCTGTAATTGATTTCTAGCCACTCACTTTCATGTTACTTTTTTTGATGAAATACTTGAGTTGAAAACACAGCTGAAAACTGAAACTACTGAGAACTGTATTTCTGACTTTCCAATGGAATTTGTGTTTCTCTACGTTTCACATATGCACATTAAGAAACCCTTCCCTTTTAAGTCTCAATGCTTTTAATCCCTTGTATGTTTTATAATACAGTGTCTAAATACTATAAACTAGCAAGCATTCATAGCTTGTAAATAACACATAAATTTTTGTTGCTGCAGAACGGAGAGTAAAATGAAGCCATTATCTTTTACAAAGCAATATCATGCAGAGCATTTCAAATTCTTTTAAAAAATGCCCCATTGTTCTAAGGCCTAAGGCTCACAATGGCATGCTAGTGTGCTTGTTCATATTTTTAAAAATTCAAAGCTTATGTAACCCGCTGACTTGTCCAGCGAGGAAGTCTCTTGCAGCAGTTAACTACGATGTGCTCATGTTGCTGATCTGGTGCACACTGTGCAAAGAATCCTGGGTTTTCTTTACTTTATCTTTTGGAAGTAGATGTGCTAAAAAGGTTGGCCTGGACAAAAAGAAAATTAAAGATCCAGGCTTCAGTTTGAAAAATGTTGCTATTGTTCCCTCAAAGAGTGATGGCATTGAAGTCTTACCCTGGTGCTACAGATTGTGATGGCTTTCACTATTACTCAACAAAAACTTTCAGTTTTGTGTAAGAATAAATGGCTTTCCAACTTTAGGACCTTCCTGTTTTAAAATAAAGGGTCACCTGATTTGTAAGCAATGATCCCATTTAATTACTTTTCTAGGAATTTTTAGTGTCCAGCCTCATAAAATAAAGCTTATTTTCCTTATACTGTCATTGAAATGAATTGAGTGTAGGGGACTCTTAACTGCTCTGACACTTGAAACACCTAATATGTCTTTGAGTAGTTGATTTTTGTGTCAGTGATGTTCCATTGTTCTTTGATGCAGCAGTTTCCCTCTGTTGCTTACATTTGTTCTCAGGTTGTCCTGGAAACTAACTGCTTTACCACTGACCTGTTTAAGGTGTTTGTTGTCTTGAGGAAAACTTGGAAGTTGTAAACTTGCCAGCTCTGAGCTGATGGGAAATAAGCTCAAGTTTGGTTCTGTTTTGGACTTTAAACTGTCTTTAGGAGTTAACACAAACTTAAATTAGGTGACTACACTTGAGGAAAAGTTGCTTTGCATTTAAAGCAAGCATTTTAGTGAGAAAGAGGAAGTGTTATTATCTATAGTTAAATCTATATAAACAGATATATCTATATATAGTTAATCTATATAAACAGATGTGTGTTTTTCTGGTCTATTTTCCCCCAGAGTTAAGCACCTCTCATTCCATTGCAATCCAGTTGCTTTATTATAGGTGAGCTTTATTATAGGTAGATATGTACAAAATAATTCCTGCTAGTCATTTTTCAGACTTCTCTTAACACTTTCCTAGCAACATCTTATTGCTTCTGCATTTTTAATGCAATTTGAAATTTTTTCAGTCCCTTGCGTAATAAGCTGAAGTTTTGGTATGCATTGTTGTATTTTCAAATATAAATATATTTGTTTGAATAAGATGTAAAAATGCTTAAGTACTTTTTGGTTTGGTTTTTCTCACGTTTGGCCAAAAGCTCTGCTGGTGAATTGGTGTGAGTTTTCATGAAATGGGTGTGCTGATGTATAACAGCTTCACAGTACTGAAGTGGCAGTATCCACTCTCCTCCTGGCAGCTTCCTAGCTGCTGCTGTTGTTGTCTATCGCTTTAGGTAGTTGAAATCAGTGTAATTTCAGATCAGCCTGGAGCTGGCGTGGGAGGAGGAGTGGGAGAGCAGGACCGCGCGTGGCCCACCCTGAGCTGTGGCATCAGCTGGGCTCGCTGCAGCTGCCTGCGAAGCCTCTCAGGTGGGATTGCTCTTGTTGTGTATAAGCATGTCAAGTGCACTGCAAGTGCTCTGAGGAAGGGTGGATTACTGTCTGCAGAGAGCCGTTGAAAATGCATCGAATTATGTTTTCAGAATATTCTTCTCCCTTTCCCCGCTGCTTTCCATGTCTTGTACCACAAAACCCAGTGTAGCTCATTGGAGTCCTGATAGCATTAACTCATCTACACCTACCCGGAACAAGTTTTTGTAATGTTATTGTGTACAGTGGTGAGAATCCATTGATGGAAGTTTCTTGATGGCAAAGCTACCCCATGTTGTTGTTTGTGAACCCAGACTTTCTTATGATGTGCATCCTACCTAACAGTGGTGATAAATTGCTTCAGAATGCATCTTGCCCAGTGTCCTGGTTCTGACTCTAGCCCGAAGCAAACGTGCATACAAACAGAGTAAGTTTATATATGAGGCTTAACCTGACTCCTTGCCTACATCCAGCTGTTTTCATGTCAGGGATTTCCTGAGTCTGGTGCAGCTTGTTTCTTTAGTAATTCTCAGTACACTCATCTTCCAGAGGCTTGACTATTTTTTTCCTTTAAAATCCTATAAATGCCTTAGCAAGGTCCACAAGTTTGCTTTGAATGTTGTTGCTGACTAAAAGGTCACTTTTATGTAGAGTTGAATGTATATATATATACACACACACACATGCACACACCAAGTGCAAAGCAGAACTGACCTGTTCACCTGGCTGTTCAGTCTCTGGTGGCATCCGTGAAATAAAACCTTTACATTTTCATGTGAAAACTTTGCCAAAAGACAATCCTTAGGGATAATTTTGGGGACGAGTTCACAAGGTGGACATCTCCTTATCTGGTAAATTGTCCATTCCACTGAGATCAAAAAGCTGAAGATTAGAATGGAAGAATGTGAATACTTTGGTGAGTCAGCCAGTCAGCATGAGAAGGATGAAAACCAGAGGAATTGTCTTGGGATGAGGCCAGGCAAATGTTTCAGTTTGCAGGCTGTTACTTAAGACTTTTGCATTTCTTGTATTTGGAGTTTTATTGCATTCCTCCATGTTGTGTTGAAGGACTTGTTTTGCACAATCAAGTTGATAATATTTTCTTTGCAAAGACAAGGTTGCATCTTATACCAGTTTTGAATATTTTTGTCGTGTTAGCACACACAGCTCAAATAGAAATAATATTGTGTATGGTTGAAATTACATTTACATAGTTTCTGCAAGTTTCTTGAGACTCCAAATATTGTGTTTTCTGTCTGTGAATGCAACTCTTTTTCTGGGGAGAATCTGGTCAGGGCTGTTCTGCAAGGGAAATATTTTTAGAATGTAATTCAGGGAATCTGCCTACACCAGACTAGGAATGTCTTTGAGACTCTCTTCTGTTCTTCTCTTCCCCCATCTACCCAATATTTAGATCATTTGTGGTTTCTTCACTGCTTCGAAACTCTTTTTTCATAACACTTGGACCTGTTTTGTTTTCAGTAGTATAGACAGTGGACCAGATGTGTGCAGCCACATTAGTTCAGGTCTACTCACTCTATGCTAAATGTGGTGCCTCCTTATTAAATGACCTGTTAGTTGCAAAGCTTTTCAGTGATGCTCTGAATTTCATTTCCCTTTTTTTTTTTTTTGCAGACCTGACAATATAGAGAAATATTTATTTACATAATTTGTATCTAAGAACACCATCCTCTGTTTCATCAATTTGAAGGAAAAAATGGTTGTGTTTCTGGGCTTAATTGACGTGGTAATATCTGCAAACAGTGGTTGAGAATATTTTTATATATTTGTATTTTAATGTGATAAAAGCATAAAGTTGTGAACAGGAGCGGAATAATATAAGCATTGATGCATATGTGTTGCTCTCTAGAAGTCAGAGATAATGGCTCCTTATTTGATCCAGTTCTGGTGGTTTTCTTGAGCTGCAGGAAAAGTGTAGAACTCCTTTTGACCAGCTTCAGCTTTAGTATCTGGGTTCTGATTCCTTTGAAAGCTCTTGTGGGGATACAGTTTTGTCAGCTAGTCAAATTCCCCCTGATTACATTTTCTTCAGACTGGTTTTAGGACAGCGATAAAGTTTGATCTTGCAGAGCTTACTGGGATGATGCCTCAAGTGTAATTCCAGTAAATACTGACAGCTTGTTACAAGTCCAGAGGTTTCTTTTTCTTTCTTTTTTTTTTAATCAATGCTGCAAGTATTTTAACTGTTTGAATACTCTCGTAAGTACTGAACAGAGGGAAAAATTGCTTCCCTCAGGCTGCCCTTGCTCATGTAGCCTGGGAGGTGGTTAGTCTTTATTATTTGAGAACTTGTTCCGCACTCAAAATAGACGGGTTCCAGATGTTACCCCAGGTTCAGCATCACCAGTACCCCCTGGTCCTTCCCTGCAGAGCTGTTTCTCACCCCGGTACAAGGTTGTACATCTTTTACAGGGTTATTCCCTGCTAGGTGCAAGACTTCGCCTTTGTCTTGGCACTGAATAAGCTTCTACTGCCCGCCTCAAATTCTGCCTTGAGCCCTTGTGAAGGTTTTTTTCTACGTTTTACATGTTTCAGGTGTTGTTTGAACATGTTTTTAATTTTATTTATATTTGCTGCTTTCAGTTATAACCAATAAATAGAAAGTATTTGCTGTTGTGTCTTGTTGAAGCTTGTTTTAGAGCAGATTTTGAGTCAACTTTTCAGCTGAGCTTAACTTCTGTGTTTTTGAGTGGTTCCCACAACTGGGTCCTGGTGTGCATTCTGCAAATTGTGAATAATGTTACTGTGCTTATTTCTTACTTATATGAGTATTTTAACTTTGGTAGATAAATCACTCATGACCATATTAAAATTGCATTCCTTCTCCTCAGTAACTCTTCAGTGTAAGTTACAGTTGTGCAGTAATAATTCAGAATAGCTCTGACTGCTTACCTGTTCTTCTGGCAGTTGGTAATGCAGAACAAAGAGCTCAGCCTGGCTGTCACAGTGATGTACTCAGATCTCATGGAGAGAGGCAAAAGATTCCGAAACTGTAAAATTACTTTTAATTTTTTTTTCTAAAATCAGGACGCTTGTCCCAAAGAGTTTTTATAGACCGAAAATTCTTTTTTGTTTTTATTTTTTTCCTTTGCCAGCAGAGAACCAAGTGAAATATGAATAACTATGGAAGTTATGGGAACTGTTTGTAACTTGTTCCCAGCATTGCTCATTTTGGATAATTAATACTTACAAATTAGCTTACAACCAATGTTCTGACACACCAGCCTGAAGTCCCACTAACATTTGCATTCTCCTCTTCCTTCTACTTTCCATAAGAGTCTTGATCCTCTTGCTGTGTCATCTGGCCTAGGATTTATCATGTTGTGAAGAATTTAATAATCTTCAATCTGCTTAAGCATGGGCAGGCATGTCGCTAATCCAGTGGAAAACAGGCTACAGTACAAATTGTGTTTGCCATCCAAGAATGGTGTCCACTGACTGAATTAGTGATAGGAGACACTGAACTCTCTTTGCTAATGACCTGTATACTCTCTCCAACTGTTAATTTGTGTGTACTTTAATGTTTTTTTTATGAAGCAGTATTTTGTGTTTTAAATGGCCAGAAAGAACTTTCAGAGCTTTGTAAGACAGGGCATGTAGCCTGGCCTTCTTGTCATAGCAGGCTTTCAAAGTTGATCATGAAATGGGACTATAATTCTGCCTCATTACACTAAAAATATTAGTCATTTCATTGTGCTGTTTCTTTTAAGCAGGTATATTTGGCTTTGTCATACCATAACATTTATTCTTTGTGTCTGTGAGAACAACAGTGAGGTGATTGCTCACCCCACCTTTTTAAAGTATTGTTGAGGTGAATGCTTAGCTGTATTTTTAAAAAGTTTTTTTAAATGGAAGGTGGTTGGACTCTTCACAAACTATCTTCTTGGAAAAATGCATGTGAATTGTGTGGGTTTTTTTAGAGCCTTTTAAAATACAGATTTTTAAAAACTACATGCTAGGGTGTAACTGACTGTTTTGTGAAGGTTATTTATAGAGAAACGGTTTTATGTTTTTCAGATGGGCATTGCTCCTACTTTAAAATCTTTTATTGTCAAGCCAGCTAGTACATGCAATTCCTGTCTGCTTTCTTGGCAGACTTTGAGCTTTAATTGCTTTTTTTGTCCTTTGCAATCACAGTGCAACATAGTAAAAAAAAAAAAAAAAAAAAAAGGCAAAAAACCCCTCCCCCAAAACCCCAACTAACTCCAAATACTAGCACCTTCCTAGTTTATTTTTTAATTGTTGTGAGATGCTTATCCCTTCAATGCAGTTGCAAGTAGTCCATAGAGAATCCTTTATTCACTACTGTGAGCTTAGAACTTGTCTGTTTTGCACATTATTTGTGGCAAAAAGAGTTAGTTCATTTTACCTGTGGTTATTATTTCCCTAAAGTAGTGCTTGCCTTATTGTAGTGATTTTGGTTGTTTGAACAGTATTTTAGTGAAGTGATACTGGAGTTGTCCACATGATGAAAAGGAATGGGTTTTTTTTCAGGAAACTGTTTTCTGCTTGAGGCTGATTTTGATCTGCAGCACATTTCTAGCTGACTTTTCTGATTTCTGTTAAATCAAGATAAAAATGTTTCAGCCAGAAAATGTATTTCATAAATACTTTTTATGTATTTCATGTATGCAAAAAAATTACAAATGTTGATTCTCTTGGTATGAATAGGATCATGAGCTCCTTATTCATTAGACATTTTTCTTTTTGTACCTGAACAAATCTTTCCTTTAAGAAAACTTTCTTTTTGATTTTGACATATGCTTCTTACCTTGGCAAAGCAAAAATGCCAGATTTCTGTTGTATCTTGGTGAAACTTAATTTCACTTTTTTTTTCTTTTGAGAGGCATTTCCTCAGTACATCTGCCACTGCTCAGACAATAAGAAGGACACTTTCACTCACTGAAACATCAGCTCCTGGGAAGAGTATTATGCAGATGGCCTCCAGTTTGGCCTCTTTGTAGTTGCAGATCATTATTTGTTGTGTTGACTGTTTCTGCCATGTGTTTGTGCTGGTGTAACTCCTGACAGAGCTGCTGTTGTGAGCAGTGCCATGCACAGTGTGGCCATTCACGGGAGGGTCAGCGTGGTCACTCAGCCGGGCAAGGAGCTGCCCCTGGTGTGTGGCTGCTGCTCTGGTGGCTGCTCTTGCCATGCCCAGAGCCCTTCTCATCCCACGGCCTGGGATGTGTTCAGTAGTGCTGATCACCTTAGCTGCACTGTTGCTGGTACTCAGACCTCAGAAGAGAGAGCTTCTCACCCAGGAAAAGAGAGCTTAAAGAGAAGACAGAGCAGATGGTGCTGGTTGGCCACAGGACATGACCAACATTGGTTTGTAAGGGGCTGGACCCTTTTACTTCCTTATTCCTCTGTGTTCCTACACTTGTCCTTCCAAGCGACATCAATTCCTCCCTTTCCCCTTCCCTAAAGATTACATAGCAACTCTTACTAGCCCAAGTTGCTCTTCCTTTTCCCTCATAGTAGGTGTTGAAGCCCCATGTGCAGTAACAGCCCTCAGTCTGTGAGGTGCTCTGAAGAGCCTTTCCATTTACATATTGTGTCAGGTCTCACACATACTTGGGCACCCAGGATTTTAGCTATCGCTCCACAGCTGCTACTCTGTATGCCTTTGCATCTGAAGATGTAAAAAACCATTTAGCTCAGCTGATTAGAGCATGGTGTTCATAACACCAAGGATGTGGATTCTGTTGTCATATGGGCTGTTCATTTGAGAGTTGGACTTGATCCTTATGGGCTCTTTCCATCTCAGAATGTTCTGTGATATCTGTGATTCATTACATATTGTTTTTGAGTTAACCTCCTGATATGTGTACTTTTAGGGCTAGAAAATGATTCTGCATTAGACTTATTTCATTTCTGTCTAAGTTGGTAGACTGGGTTCATGCACTTCACATCAGTGATCTGAGTCTCTATCAAATCATTGAAATGTTTTTCACCTTGTTAAGCATATTTGATGTAAGATTTTTTTTTTCCATACATCATGGATAGCAACAGGAGAAATGTACCTTGAGTGCTTTTTGTTGACTTGCACACTCTCTGTTGTGTCTCAACAAATCACAATAAAGTATTGAAAGAATTTCAGTGCCGACAGCATTTCAGCTCCCCTCTTCTTCTATCCCTAGAGGGGGGAGAATTGGGTGAAATGCTGTCAAACCATAAGTATGCTTATATCCAAGAGCAAGATCCCTTACTGAGCAATGTGAACTAAAAGCTGAACATTATATTATCTCTTGAATTTGCTTTCCTTATGTCACTATGCTTCATGATAGGGCTTTGACTTTTGCTTGATTTCTATTCTAAAGTCTAAAATTTGTTGGTTTGTATTTTAACATTAAAAATTTTTTCTTAAATGTTTATACCAGTGTTGCTTTTTAAAATAATGCCTGCATCTTTAATGTAACAATATTAAATATGGCTATCCAAATTAAACTGAAGTGTTAGCTTGCTCTTAATTTTCTAAAAAGATATAGGCATCACTTTTCATTATTTTTCCTCCTCAGCATTAGGTAGTAAGATGTTTGTTTCAAACATGTAGCATGCTGTTGTCAAAGATATGAGCAGGTGCAAAAGTGAAGTGCAGCACATGCTGCTGCAAAACCCCCAAGTAGTTCTTCAACTTCAGCAGATGTAGAGTGGGAAGAGTCAAGTAAATGAGAACTCTATGCGATGAAATGGAATTTATGCCATATTTCAAATTTGACATCATTGGTTAAGGTCTGAAGTGAAAACAAATGAAAACAGCAATCATGAAGTGTAAAGTACTGCCCCGAAGTATGTGAAGGTTCTTGAATTACCTTAGTAAAGTTTTGTGAGGCTCTTTTCTTGTTTGTTTAGAGGGAGGAATGTTTAAATCTTCCTCAAGCTTTTCTTCGTCCTATTGCATTCTACACTTTGCCCACTTGTTTCCATGAATAATAAAAAGATGCCATTGCCACAGACCATTAACACTTGCTCAGTTTTTCTTAGGTTTGCTGCCTTCTGCATGTTAATGGCATTGACGTGTGGGTTATGCAGTGCTGCATACAGCACATTTGGCTGTTGCCTCTGGTTGCCTGGAATACACTTGATTGCTGATGTAAGACAGGGGCCATGCACAGTCATGGAGTAGCTGCTCGAGCATCAGCTTTACATTTTCATCTGCTTAGTTTCTAGAAAAACATCCCATTTTGGGTTAATAAGTGAAGGAAATAAGATTAGTTACATGTTAACAATCAAAGAAAAACAGAATAATGAAGCTTTGAGGTTGACTTTTTTCTTGGCCTTTCACAATTTTTCTGTAATATATAGTGAGTATTGTGGCTACATGACACCTGAACTCAGTACAGAGTCTGAATTCATAGTATTTTATGATTTTTTAAATCACCAGTTGTGATTACCTGCTGACCTAATGATTAGACACTCTACACGTCAGAACTTGCCCAGGATAGTCCTGCAGGCCTGTGAGAAAATCCTTGTGTCAGAGATACAATGCTGAGGCTTAAAAATAGACATTTGCTCCTCGAAAGGAATTTGCTACTCTTCAAATTTGTTACTCACTGAGTCATGCTCTAATATACAAATACAGTGACCTCATCTTCACTAGAGAGAGTGGAAGCTGTTCAAATCACATACATTAATTTCACCTCCGTCAGATGCAAAAAATGTGAATACATACACCTGTATTCATGCACACAGTTGGATTTTTCTTTTTTTCACAGCCAACAAGCTTTTGTTTAGAATACAGTGTGTTTGACATAAAAATAGGTGAAACTATTCATAGAGTTGTACCTGGCTGTGCTTTGAAATGAATATATAAATGTCAGGAATGAAGCAGTTCCCTGTAAAGTGGTTCTAAACTCCAAGGAAATCCAAATTTTTTTAATACTTAACAGATAAACTTTTTATTTCAGACTTTTATTTGCTACAGATCTGCTTGCATACACTTTACTTATTGCAAGTTGTCTTTTTTGTGATGACTAAAAATGTTTAAAAGTATCACTCAGGGCTTTGGATTATCTAGGTTGTCAGCCAAATAATTTTGCTGTCTGTCAGTTGTTGATTTTGCTCCTGAAAATAATTCATGATAGAAAAACAGATCCTAATTTCTCAAAAGTGATTACAGTTCACTTACTTAGTGTTGTTTTAAACTGCTGGTCAGCCTGAAACAAGTGTAAGATCTAAGTTTTGTACTTGCATTCCACAGCTTGAACTGTCAGAAGAAAATCAATCAATAAATAGCATTTCTTTGGAGAATGTATTAAAGCTTTATCTGAGCTTTTCAAAATTGTTGATCAGGTTTTAGATCTGACTGATGAAATTATGAGCCTGTAATACCTTATTTTATATGTATAACTTTATGGTAGCATAGCTTTTTCTCAGCTTATCCCAAAATCTGTCTGAGTCTATTAATCTCTGTGTGGAGGTCATTGTTGAGAGCTGTACATTGAAGCCCTTTATGTTTTGGTTTTCCTGTGTGCTTTTAGGTGAGTTGTGTAACCTCATAACGCTGGATGTAGCGCACAATCAGCTTGAACATCTTCCAGAAGAGATTGGAAGCTGCACGCAGATCACCAACCTTGACTTGCAGCACAATGAGCTCCTGGACCTGCCAGAGACCATAGGTATGTGAAGAAGTTGGAGAAGAGAAAATAAATCACTATTCCAAAATGTTCAGTGAGGGGAACAAATTTAAGAATTAATATTTGGTTGGTGACTGTAGAATGACTGGTGTTCAGCTCAAGGCAGCTTCATGCTTGAGATTAAAAGCAAGGTGTGTGTGTTACCTTAAATAATCTAAGAATGAGAGTTACAAGGAAAAAAAATCCAAATCCATTACTTCTAAATCTTAAGGTGTTCTGTGGTTATAAGAAAATGTCTACTGCTTATTTGTTCATTCTGCAATGAAACTGAGCATATAAAGAAATGAAAGGCTAAAAGACTTGTAGTTGAAGTGTACTTTGGCAAGCAGTATTAACTGACATCTTTGGTTAAAGCAAAATAGAACTAAAATCATAAATGTGTTAAATGAATTATGTATATGTTATGTTCTTTGGTGGAACATCTAAAAAATTTTCCAAGTCCACAAGGTCATCATGCTCTTATGCAATAGAATACAGGGAGTTTGCAACTTATATTGGGAATAATGGGCTAAGATAAACACAGTCTTGGTTGGTTTCAGAATCTCATATGGGATGAAGTACCAAAATATGACCTTTCCTATCTCATTATATGAGTTTTAAACAGATGGCAGAAAAAGATTGCTGCTGTAATTTAAAAAGAATCAAAACGAGGCCATCATGATTTTAAACTGTCACCAGAACATACTCAGAAGAGTAAATGTTATCAGTTTAGTGGTATTCAACGTTGAGCATTTTATTAACGTACTTTAATGCATAGTAAAGTGAGGAAGCATTTAATGATGCTCCAGCTTTTCTTCTAGCAGTAAATTGTTGAGTGTGGAGTTACTGTGGCTTTTGGTTGAGCAAGTTTGACCTAAGCAGAGTTTACATTGATAACATATCCACTGGAACTAAACTTCCTTCCTGGATTGATGGTATTTTTAAACTCTGGAGGTCCCATTCCACCTGGAGTTTGCATCTAACTTACACCATTCATAAGTACAGCCTTTATTTTTGTAGCTATTTTGTAAATCTTACTGCATGTTGTTTACGTAACACTTACGTGTAGTGTATGTGTCACATTTAGGGAGTGAGTTCTCTGGATAAACTGTTAATTATAGGAAAAATAAGCAAGTGTGAGATTACCATGTTCAAGGCTTATAGACTAATACTGTTAATTCTTGTGCAGAGTAATAGTGTGATTTACTAAGTTGTTTAGCGCCTGGCAGTCACTGAACTTCTCAAAGAACTGAAAAATCTCACTTGTAATATGCTGCAAGACTGTACTTACAGGGAAAGGTCTTTGGGCAGGAGAGGCACAAAGTTGTTAGGCAGTTAAGTCACTTATGATAGGAAATTGCTCACTATGCAATCAAGATAGTTCGGGCTCACCTATTTCTTCAGAAAGCTTTTGTAAGCTTAGGTGATTTCTTTTGAGTCAGGTTCATACCTGGTTGGACTGGATTTCTCTCTATTTTTGTTTTGTTTTTCCCTTGCATTGTCTTTATAGTGTTTAGAAGTTACTTGCTTTTAAATGTAGGTAGCTGTCTCTCTACATGCTTATCTGAGCTGAATATCAATGTTTTAGAGCTCAAGAAACCACCAGAGACAGCTGAATAATGGTAGGAGACAGCAGTGAGCTCTCATGTCGTTAACCTTAACTCTAGTTCAGTTTTTGCTCCACTGGAAAATCTCTCTTGTAAACAGTAAGTTAAAAAAAAGTATTTAAACAAGAACTTGAAATCAGAAATCGATATTTGTGCCTCATGTAGTTCACAAACAGAATGTAATAGTGAAGGGGAAGACTTTAGGTTCCATCTTAAATGATAATGATCAGCCTACATTTATGCATGTTGCAGAAAAGGCAGCTATAGCCAGTTCAGCAACATTGCCTTTATTTCTTAGTCATCGCAGTTTTTGTTCAGCATATTAAAGCAAGTTGTGGCATGATCTTTAGATTACAGCCTGCTTTGTGGTTGGGATTGTTCAGCGAGAAACTTTGAGCACTGAGAAAAGCCAATGGAGTCAATGGCACATGCGTGTGCGGCTGGGACGGCCCTTTGGCCTCTCCATCCCTCGCGGCAGTTTCTGTCTCTTCCCTGCTCCTGGGTGTCTGCATGGTGTGTGTCACAACTGGCTTTTCTTGCAACATCTACACGCTTCCAGGTGTCAGGACGCTCACTATATGAGTGCTGTTAGTGGTTCTGAGTTCAGTCAAACTGTGAATTACAGACTAGGGACAGAACAGATCAAGTGCATTTGCTCGTTATAAATATTTGATGTTCTGTGAGCCTATGAGCCTCCTGTTATGGACCAAACTTTCCATTACTGCTGGGTCTGTCCCCTCCTCCCCCACTGACACCCTTTTGATGGAGGCCTCGTTTTTTCTTGAGAAGGATGCTTTTGTCATGCTGCTTTGAAAAACAAACAGCCCCCTTCCTTTTCTATTTCTCCCTCCCCTCAGAAACGACCCCTTTCCTCCTCTCTATCAAAAAACCCTCTTAAAGTAGCTCCTGGACTGTCTAAACAAGTTTTGGTTTTACCACAGAAAGATTTCTGAATCTGCCAATTAAAGCAAAAAAAAAAAAAGCTTGTTTGGTTATGAACAGCATGTCCTGAAATGTGCTGGAGCTGTGGGGTAGGGAAGTGAGGGTGACATGCAGGGGAGTGGCAGGGAAGGGATTATGCATCAGCAGTGGTTGCAGAGGTAGCAGAGCCAATATACCCACTCTGTAAAAATACCAAGTTCTTCTCTCAACTAATGCTGTAGAAGCATGCTTTTGTGCAGCAACAAATGTTGATTTTAGATATTAGTTGTCAGGAAGTGACCTAATGCCTTGCTTTATAGATATTGGCTTAATACACTCATATCTGTATTTCTGTTGATTGAAAATTGTAAAGTACTTTTTATATTAGGTCACTTCCTGTAAGAAAAATGAGCTTTGTGGAATGGCATTCCAAGAGTCTCAAGCCTAGAATCAAAATTGTAGTGGGATCGTAGCTGCTTGCTGTTTTCATTGCAGATTGCACCCCCATGTTGTGTTTTGTATTTTTTTTCTTTTGGAGGGTGGTGGAATTGTTAGCTACTTTCATTTACACAGTGTCTTATCTCTGTAGGCTTAGCTGGCACACTAATATATCCGAAAGTTATATAGAAGAAGGTGAAGAACATGCCATTTATATCAAAATTATTAATTGAACTTTTGAGACTGAAAACAAATTTTGGGTGGAGTAAATTGTTTCCTAGGATTGCAAACTATCTTAGATAGTTTTGTCCTGCAAATACCACACTGTGAGTGGTCCCTCTTTGAACTTTTAATTTTAGCATTCTGTACAAATGTGTTCACAATTTTTTATGTAAAAGCATAGAAAAACTTATTTGAAAAATAAATATAGCAGAAACAGAGTTACAGCTTTTAAAAAAATCAGATTCTTCATCTGCTTTGTAATTTTCTGGTTTTGTATGCTCACATGTGCAGTTTGATTATAGTCAACTGTGCCATATTCACGGACATCTAAGGCAATAGAAATTTCAATGAGAAAAAGAATGGTCAGTTGTAAATTTTCCAAAATTATATTTTAAAAGGACAAAAAATTCTGTCAATGGACACGCTTTCCAGTGTTTGATATAACACCCTTCCTAAGAGATGGTTAGGAAAATGGGAAGCATATTTACAGCTCTGCACTCCTGCCCTTCACTGTGGCACTATAGCTCAGAAGCTGAAATCACAGCTTTCACGAAATTAAATAATATTTATTTACTGGTTTTTCTGGTTGAAAAACAGGCTTCTAACCTGTTTAAGCCCAGTGTACCTCTGAGAGCACTACTATGCTCCTTAAACCTACAGTTGATAAAATATGAAGCGCTGACCAGAACCAGACCTACGAAATTGATGCAGCTCAGGTTATGCAAAATTGTGGTTGAGAGCTTTAAGTCCCTAGTAGTAAAGATATTTCTGAAGAAATGTGAAACTACTTTAAAATGGTATTTTAAATTTGGCAGGCTTAGCAAAAGCAGAAGTCTCGTTCTGAAATGTCTGAGCACCTGCAGCTCCCTCAGTGATCACGGTCAACGTTCAGATGCAACAGATGGGTTTGATGTTGTTAATTTCTCACCATTCTGATGGAACAAAGTGTAGAGGCTCCTGCTCCAGCTTTCACAGCAATATTCATACTCTCAACATGTAAGCACGACCTCATGCTTTGGTCAGTGAGCATTCTGTGTGGTGACATCAAGCCTGTTTCCACAGGCTCATTTTGGGAGATCTGATCAATATTCAGTGCTTGTCTAAGGTTTTGTTCTTTGCTGTTAATGAAACTTCTTTAATTGGATTCTGCTACTACTGATCAACTGGAATAAGCTCAGCTTTTTCTTTTTCTGATTGAAAGCAGTGGCTCCCACTCTTATACTCTAATTTTTGTGTTATAATAAGCCTTGTGTAGTGTTTGTGGTGGTCTCATAAAGGGAAAGAAACTTGTGGTCCTTTTTGGCTTCAATTCTAGACACAGTAAATGTAAAGTAGTGAAATTGACTGGGAAGTGTCAAGTGGAAGTAAATAGGAAGTTACTTGCTCATTTTGTCCTCCGAGTTTGGAAGGGCAGGGATGAGGCTGTGAGGTGTTGCCTCACACTAGTGAAAATCAGTACTGCATGTGATGGGCAGGGGACATTTGGGTCTCAGTGTTTGCACAGGTAGATGTAGATGCTAAAAGCCCACAGGGTGACATGACAGAAGAAAAACATAGCAGTTGCTTCTACGTTTGGGAAGTCATCCTTCCTCACTCTTCAGGAAGTTTCAGGATGTCCTTTCCCCTTTCCTTAGGTTCTTCTTCTGGTATCTGCTGTTGGGCAGCATTTAACTGCAGGGAAGATAGAAAGTGGAACCCTGGTCTACATAAAATAATTCTCACATTTCTTAATTAGCTAAAATAATAAAGATATATTCGTGTGTTATACCTTTTATATGTTTGCTTTATATAGTAGGGCAGACTTAAAAAATTAAATACATCTTTCATTTAGGAAAGGTTAATGTTTTTATTGCATTGCCAGTTAGGTATAACTTGCTCATACAATATGATTTACATTTATATAAGTCTTTAATTTCACAGAAAGGCTTTGAATAGTCATTTGAAAACGAAAAAAAAGACTACCTATGAAAAATTAAATGAAATAAATTTCAGCTGCCTTGTCTTACTGTATGCATTGTGAATTGAGTAAAATGCAATGCTTTCATTGATAGCTCAAAATAAGGTCGAGCTATTGTTTTTGTCTCTGCTGCAATGTGAAGTGTTTTGTGTTTTTGCATCATTTTCAGGTAATTATAACTTCCATTTTATGTTTTAATTAATACATTTTCAATGCAAACCCAATATAGTTAAATACATACTGCTTTCATTAAAGATCAGAATAGCTTCTAGTAGCTAATTAATTCTGAGTTCATTGATTTGATGTATTTTTGAAAATATTTTTTATTTTGTATTTGGTTGGATATTCATCCTGGTAAGACTAGAGTGGGGAGAGTTTATTTTAGTGAATGTATGTACCATCACACAGTAATTAGATACAGAGACCAGTGTGTACGGATGTATTATAACTGCACCTCAGCATTTTCAGGATGATTAGTATACTGCAGAAAGAAAAAGCCTATAATCTTATTTTCTTTATGTGAGAAGCAGGCACAAGGGAAGAGTGATTCAAAGGAACACATCAGAATTGAGGCAAGCAGGTCTGTGAGTTATATGCATTTTGATGAATGCATATTAAATGAGTTTTAAGTTGAATTTTCATTGCTTAGTGAGCTTCAGAAACATGTCACTAAGAGTCTGTGCTTTCTAGCCTTATGCAGGTGTTGTGTGTGGTGCATGTTGGGTACCTGAACCTCTGTTGCTCAGGTTTTGCAAGTGTCTTGTGTGCATCTTTCACACTTACACAGTCAGCAATGTTACAGTCTGGAATCAGAGTTGGAAAATAACTGACTGCTGATATGGTCATAGTTTAGCCTTTTAATATTGAAATAATGAGGGGAAAACCTGACTTTGGATGATACGGTTACACTGAAAGTAGAGAGAGCTCTTTGCTCTCTTCAGATGGCATTCGCACTCATAGGGGTAGTAGAGACTAATTTTAAATTCATGTTAAATAGCTTTCTAATAGGTAACATATTTATGAGAATTGCCAGACTTTGCAAGAAGGAGAATAATGCACTTTGGTTGGAGCAGGGCAAAAAATTATGGACCCTGTTGACTTTGGTAATTTGTGAATTTGATTTTGCCTCCTACACTGGCCTGCCTGGTGTATCAGGAGGTATTGGTGGCTGAAAAGAAAATTTAAAATACACTAAATGTCACTTTACTGTTGAACTAGTAAAATTAAATCAAACTTAGTGTTGTGTTTAACTGTACTTCTGTATTTGGAAGAGAATAATGACATTTCATGCTTTGGCTTTGGTATTTGGTAGCAATGACTAGAAGGGATTCTCTTCTCTTCTGCAGTTCTGCTAAGAGTGGTTGTCTTCCCACCCCCATCATCTTTCTGTCCTCATTCCCTATTTTTCTAGGGCATCAGCCTTTAGCCAGAGCATATTAAACATTAGGGACGTAGGGATTTTAGAAAGGATTTGATCTCTCTCAGATGATAGTTGGTGACATGAGTTTAAATTCATACAAACCTACAGGCTTTGGTTTAGGAAGAAGTTGCCCCCAGACCAGATGAATAATGACTGTGGGATTTTGTTCTAGATTCTTCTTTTGGGATGTCTTTTTGGACTAGTCACTTTGTGCTGTTGTTCTCTGCTTGTGGAGTGCAACTGAAGGTTAAAACACTTTATCTGAAGCTTTTCGTTTTACTCTACAGCTATCAGGGGAACCAGTTTGCTTTCTGACAAGAGATTAGATTAAACACGCCAACAGCGCCTTTCACCTAAAAATCTGTTAAACAGTTAAAAAGTTGTCACAGAGTATGGCTGACATCTGGAAAACTAGTATATAGTGAGTACGAAGTGTGGTACAGGTATCTTCTGACTCAGGGCTATTTTAGACCAAGAACCACTGTTGAAATATCTAAATACAGTGTTTGATTTCTATCCACAACTGCCTATCTCTAGCATGTCCAGTATCTCCCATACAATTTGAAATCAATTTCATATTGTTATCTTTGTTATTCTCACTGGAAGATTAATATAATGCGGTGTATTAAATTTAATTCATGTATGGTTTTTTAAGGGGACATCATGTTTAATTAAAAAATATTAATTTTGGCTGTACCTCTTACTTTCAGTTTGTTAAAAATGACACCTGGTATCTTTTGTATGCAAACCATCAATTTCTCTTTGCTAGGAGGAGATCCCTTAGTGAATTAAGCACATGGCACTCTATGAAGTAACACGTGGACATGTAGAACGTGTTCTTTAGTAGGTGACTGCTCATTGTATGCCAAGCTGAGTCAAATCAAAATCTAAGACTATTTATACAAGTTAGACCATCTGAAATACTTAATAGTGCCATGTTGTTTGTAGCAAGTTCCTGCAATTTTCTATTGTGTGCTGAAGTTCACGTATATTTTTGATTATGATCTTACGGGGTTTTGATGTGCACAGCTCTTCTATGTCCAATTTGTGTTTTTAACGTTATCTGCAGAAGTTTTCTCTAGTGAACAGATTTTTGAATTGATCTGATGCTTTTGGTTTATTTAACAGAAAGCAACTGAGTCTGATAGCAAATTAGCTCGATGAACTAAGTTTCACAATAATAATGACCCTTCATCTAAGGATAGGGAATTTGAAGGATTATTTTAACTAAGGGAGGGAAAGGAAGAGGTGTGGTAAATCTCAGAAGAAGAGAGCATATATCACTCCCTTTAAAAAGCACTGGTAGGACTTTGAATTAGAAATTTGTATTTCTTTGTATTAGTCAGTTTACCAGTTCTTTTTTCTCTTGATTTTGAAATACTTAAAAAAGAGATTTATTGATGAACCACTTCAGGTGGTGTTTCTAAAAAATACGGTTTTGTTAGTGTAGTTTCCTGCTTTATTTCCTGTCTTCTCTTTGTTTTGGGATTGGCGAACACCTGTTTTTCCTTTGATTAATATTTTTGAAGTACCTTGAATAAAGAATTTAATTTAAACCATCTATTTTGCCTCCCTTTTATAGTAACAGTTTAATATTTCTGGATTTGCATGCTTCCAAGTATTTTTGAATCACTTCTGTGTAAATGAAGTGGCTAATCCTGAGAGAGACATGCAGTCACTCCAGTGAAGGGATTATGAATTCTCTGCTTAAGTTGCTTCAGCCCTGAAAGCTTAAACCTGCTGATGGGTGTTAATACTCTGCTGGTGAGAAAATGGACCTGAGACAAGGTATCTGTGAAACCTGATTCCCAAGAGTGACTGTTTCTGACAAAAGTTGAACTAAAGCAATTTTTCAGTGACTTGCTTAGGCCTGGTGTGAGTTTAGTCAGGTTTTATGATCTTATTTTTAGAAGTACCAATGAATAAGGCGGTTGAGTTTGCAAGGGTTTTCATTATGGACTCTCTAAGAAAACAAGTTGGAAGGGGTTTTACTTGTTGCTTTTCCTGCTGCTTTCTGCTTCTCACTTGTGGTTATCAAACTGTCACGTACATGAACATCTAGTGCAGTGTTTTCTGAGTCATTACCTGCGAGGGGCTGTTTCAGAGGAGCTGCTGAGGTACGGCTTCAGTGACAAAAGTACAACTGCAAATTATTTGAGTGACAGTCGGACTGAGCTGATCATGACCAGTTGTTACCTTCCTTGCCTTATTCCTTAGACTTAACCTGGCAGCCCATCAGCAGATACCTAGCGCCGTTCCATCTTGGAAGACAGTAGCTGAGCTGGAAATGATGGAGATGAGTGCAGGCACTGTAAAGCAACTCCAAATATGAGTATCAACTAGATAATCCTGAGCTCAGGGAGCTGTAAGTGGGATCATGTGATGGTTCAGTGCACAAGGTGTGCTCTGTAGCAACTTGTAACAGTTTCTGTTGTAAAACAGGTTGTCACTTGGTTTTTATGTTAGCCTGCTGGCCTCCGGACCATGGAGGCAAATATTAACGTTGTACTGATGTATTCCTGTTGAAAAGAAAAGTCAACTTGAACACACTGAGCAGAGGGAAGAGCTGTAAGGGTCATCCTGTTTTGTGAGGTGAGACTAAGATCTGGCTTGTCCAGCATGTGAAGATAGAAACTGATAAAGGTTTCACACTGCGATGCATTCACAATGAGATGTGAGTATGTACTCTGAGGACGAAAAGATATGAGTCTTCTTGACAGAAGAGTGAGTGGCAATAAATTGGCTGTAAATAAATTCTGGCTTGAAATGAGAAGGCGGCTCATGTTGTCTACATGAGCTGGGACCAGGACAGTCCTTCCAGGAGCAGTGGGAGAGGTGCTACTGATGGAGCTCCAGCTGAAATCTTACTGGTCTTGTCCTCAGGAATAAGTGTATTTAGTGCTGGGCTGTGTAGAACAGGACATAAGGAATGTGGTACACACAGGATGTGTCTTCTGTTATGTCTTTGCATATCTTTCCCATGGAGGAGAAGGATAACTAGTAAAGAAACAGGGATCAAGTTGTATTAAGAAACGCTACTTATGGTAAGCAAAAATTACTGGGAGCTGCTATTTATGCCTCCTTTCTGATAATGTCATGAGGATAGCCAACGTGTGTCATTCTCTTCTGGAAACTTACGGTACATTTTGACTCTCTCTAGTGGCTGCCTTGTTTCGTTTCTCTGAAATGCCACATTGCTGGTAGGAAAAGAGCCATATACATACAGCCTGTGCTCACAATCTGGGAACTGGCACGGCAATGTTGTATTGCTAAGCAACAGTTGGCATCATGCTGTCTGCTTCCCTGTTCGTCCTTTTCGCCTGAAAAATCCAGATCAGCATCTAGCGCAAGGTTTAGGTAGTGAAAAGAATAGTAGGGTGGTATATTATTTTGTGTAAAGTTTGTTGTTCATTTTTTAGTAAAATATTACTAGCAATTCAGAGAAATACAGTCAGGATGTGCTTTGTTCATCCCTAGGATGGCAAATCCCAACAATCTTGCAGCCTTGCAATAGGACGTTTCTTGTGTGAAGTGAGGCCAGTTTTCCATTCACCTAGCAATGCCTGATCTCACAAATACAGCATGAAATAGCTAAATTATGTACAAATGTGTGTCTTTATATTAGTGCACTGTAGGATCAGAATAGGTCTTAATTATTCTCTTTAGTGTGTATGTGCGTTGCAGGATTTAACAGGAAAAGATGAAGATTTGTGCACTGGAGTGTAATATTGATAGCCCCGGATTTTAAATGCCTTTTTCTGATTAAGTGAAGATTTTCTTTGCTGCTTCTACAGAAATTAATTTTATACTTGCTTAAATTAAAACATTTAAAAAAATAGAAGTAAAAATCCCAATTGAAGATACTACTATTTAAGCAATGGTGTGTAGCTACCTGTTTTGACTTTTGTTTAGTTGTTGATGGTACTACGTAAAATTCGTTGCCAAGCTTCTTAGCTAAATATCAGATATGCACTGAAAACGCATCCTCTTTTTTTCTTGATTTTTAAGATGTAGATAATTTTTGTTCTATATTAAGGAGTTTGTGGGTTTTGGTTTTTTCTGCAGTTGCAGTTTTTTGGGGCAGCTAAGGTTTGTTGGTTTGGTTTTGTTTTGGTTTTTTTGTTTTTGTTTTTTCTTTGTTTGTTTGTTTTTTTGTTTGTTTGTTTTTGACTTTCACTGCTCTTGTGAATTCTCCATTTCAGAAACTACAGCAAATCATGTAACATTGTTCCCAGTTTCAAGTTTTTGTTATCTACATTCCCAACTGTTTGGTGATATTGGGGCATTTTTACAGTATATTTTGACCAGCCTGAGGAAAGAGATATTTTGCCACTTGCTTTGTTGAAAGTTTTTCTCTATCTGGCAGACATACTCTACATTTATTTCTTCCTTTGCTGTGCTTCAGTAACCTTTGTATAAGTGCATATGCATACACATTAATACAGCTTTCACTTAATGAGCAGTTAGACTGTACATATTAAGACCCCTTAATCTTTTAAAATGACTTCTGGTTATTCATTCTGCCGTTTGTTAAATCCTGTGTTTCTTTTCTAATGTGTCTGTCTGGTACTTCAATTTGTAGAACAAAGGTGTTGTGCCATGGGTGGTTGTGAAAGTCAGTGTAAAACAGCAAATGTTTCGCAAGCAACTGATTGTGTGAACCTATTCACAAGCTCCCTTGGTGTGAAGTCCACACCTCACAGATACCTCATCTGGCTGTAGGGATGAGCCAGAAGTCAGCTTTCTTTGCCACTTGTCTTTTCAGTGAAGTTCAAGGCCTTGCTACCTGCAGGGGAGGCTAAATGCCCCAGCACCCTATAGTTCAGCAACATCCTTGAGCAGTTGATTTAAGTCTTTAGGACTTGTTCGAAGGTAAAGGTTGGAGCTAAAGGGAGCTTCAGATGGGAAGTTTTCAAGTTGCAAGTTTCTGAAGAATTTTACTCCCTGACAGAAAGACATATCAACTGGGACCATCAGCCTAGCAATATCCAGAAATATGCATTATTGTTCAGATTTTTGCAGACTTCCTCCAGACTTTTCTTTCAGTATCACACAGAAAATGGGGAAATTTGGGGGTTTTTCCTGTCACCTATTAAAGGCGTTCTTGCTGTTGGAGGATGGTAAAGCTTTGAGGTTTTTTCCCTGCAGAGGAAATTGTTTTGCCAGGACCTGAGCTGTATGATGCATGCCCAGGTTCTGGTAATATGAGTCATGGCATTGAATGATACTATCCGTAGTTTTAAAAAGTCATTTTGGGGACATCTGGAAAATGATAGCATGTTTAGTTGATAGAAAGATCAGGGTAGAAGGACTTTTACAATAGGACATATGCCTTGATTGCTCATGATATTATGCAGAACTTCAGAATAACATTTAATATAAACAATCTACTTCTGCATGGTTGACTTCGGCATTGGAAAGCACTGGAATCTGTGTATCTCCTGTTTTGGGATGATAGCTCCATTTCACCATCTGAAATTTTGAAGTGTTGAGTGAGAGACAACAGAAGAATCAGAATTCAAACGTCCTCTGGGTTTGTGTGTGATTCTCACAATATATTAACACCTGTTTTCTACCTGTAGGAAATCTGTCCAGTCTAAGTCGTCTTGGCCTGAGGTACAATAGGCTGTCAGCAATTCCCAAGTCTTTAGCAAAATGCAGTGAACTTGATGAACTGAACTTGGAGAACAACAACATTTCTACTTTACCAGAGGTGAGGAGTAGAGGGAGTGGGCGAGGGAGGGAATGCTGCTGAAGGGCATTGATGTTTTGTAAAGGAAGTGGAACACAGAAAATTACTCCATTTTGCATCTTAACTCAGAGGAATACCCTTTGTTTTAACCTAAATGTAATGTGAATTATGTCAATTGTGTAAATATTAGATATATGTAATCAGTACAGAAGGACTAACGTCATACTACTTGAGTCAAAACTGGGAGCAACACGTGATTTTATTTGCTGTCCTATATCTTTAGAAAAGCTTAAATAATGAGTCCAGATTCCCACCCTTCAAGCTAAATAAGTGTTTCTCAGTATTTCTGTTTCATGAAGCATTAGTGCCTGGAAATAATTGTTTAAATGACAGAAAGAAAATCTGATGTGATTGTTTCTTATTTTGGATATTTATTCCATTTCTTTAGAACCTTTTAAGATGAAGACTTCATGACACAACATAAAGTTTAGAGTCTCTTCTGTTTTAATGATGGTCAAACTGCATTTCTAAGCTGTCATCCCCACAACGCGTAAATTACTAGTATGAAATGAGTTAAAAGGTTATCTAAAGATGTATATAACAAACTATAAATAGAAGAAAAAGGTGCACTTGGAATTAGGCAAAGTATTTACAGTAACAAAGTGCAGTAAGTAACTAATTTTCTTCAGATAAATTTCTGAACTCAGCAATGGTAGACTGGAACAGAGAATTTAATAAATGTTTGGGCAAGACTATTGTTTAAGAAAATGCTACTGAGTGAAAGCCACCAGGCTGCTTTTAAGATGAGAGCTAAGCTAGCCCACCCCACCCAGACGTGTTACAAAAGCAACTATGGTGTAATTACAAAAAGTTAATGTGAGGGATGATTACTTGCTTTAAAACCTGTTCAGTTGTAATACAAACCTCTTTGTGACTGTGCTGCCGTCTTCAGGTATATTTGCCAACAATATATTAACACTTAAGCTTGCAGAAGTGTATAGTTTATACTGTAATCTGTTTAAAATAAAACATGCTGTGCTATAAGACAAAGAACTGTATTTGTAGAAGAAATTTCTGAATTTCAAAACATAGATGAAGCTGCTGACACAATGCCTAATAAATATTTTATCTTAAAAAGGATGGGCTGGAAGAAGGCAGCAGTGCCACAGCTCTCATAGATGTAAGAGCATTGTTCTCTTTTTACTGCCAAAGCTCTCTTGCTTCCCTTCAAATGCATTTAATTACTCTAGGCTATTAGAGTGTATTAGCTAACATATTTTAGATATTTTTTTGGTATACAAGCAGACTTCAAAACCAGCTTTTTGAAATGCCAAGATGCATCTGAAGCAATAAAGTGTGTTAGAGCTCAGGGACTGCCTAACCCTAGGGCTAATATCTGTTAATTAAACTATAGGCAGTAGAAACAATATTTCCTAACCAAAGATTATGCTTATTAATGATTAGGTTAGATTAATACTGATTTGAAGGTCCATTATTTTATGAGAAGGGGAAAAATGCTTCACTGATATTTGCTGAGATGCCCCCAGTGTCTAAAGTTTTAGCCAGGGCATGTAGATAAGTCCCTATTTGATCCTGTTTTATTTACAATAATGTTAATAAACTATAAAAGTAGCCAAAGCTTTCCTGGTGAAACAGCAAAGCCATGTTCTTAAAGCTTTTACAGTGAATGTAGAGCTCAAATCGCAATCCAGAAATACTGACATTAGGAATATAGTTGGAATTATTATCTTGTTACTGCTCGTTCCTGATTGCAGATGTTGCATTATTTATGGTATGTAATGCCATGCATAAATCTCCAATTCCTATAATACTTAAGCAAATAAGGCTGGATTCAAGTTGGTGTAGTAATAAGCAAAGGTGACACTTCAGCAGTAATTTAGATCTCATTATTCATCTCCACAGTTCCAGCAATGTGCTTGGCACGTAACTAACATATATACTGAGATACGGGCTGCTGGGATTTCAGAATCTAATTAGATTGTCAAGAGAAATGAAACTCTGGATCAATGGACAGCCGTTGCTATCCATTCTATCATTCCAAGCCTGCTATCAAGGCTTCTTGCTTTTCATTTCGTAAGGGGGAAAAAAATGAAGCAGCAACTATTCATGAATATTTTAGAAAAAGGAAAAAACAACGGAATTTCCGAACCCTTCCTATTCTTTTTCTCTGTCTGATTATCTGAAACTATTATGGTATCATTACAAGACACTGACAAGAAACTTCTACCAATTGTGATCACAATACGGGTTTTTATGAAGTTACCAAAGATTTGTACTGGAATTATCAAATGCCTCTTTTGGGAATGTGTGGGGTTGATATTTCTTTGGGCCCTGTTTGGATGTGAGTGAGCTGCTCGAGCCGAAAGAGCTGCTGGGGATGGATACACTGCCCCTGAACTCCTGGAGCAATGTGTCATTAGGAAAACTGCTTTCAGAGGAGGAAAGAGTTACCAAACCTCTCAAAACTGTGCTTTTAAATGTGGTATGTTTGCTTTTTTTGTATCTGTCAGCATGCAGGGAGAAGGGGGAAAGAAGGTAGTGGCTGATGACTGTGAGCAGAGGTTGTTGGTGGTGGAAGTTTTATCAAATTTAACACTGGTTTGTGTGTTGCAACACTTCCTCAGGGGATGGGCTTGACGCGGGGGGGAAAACATTTCTAATTAGACCCATAAGGGAAAAGAGATGCATTCAAATAAATCTGTCCTAAGTTCTTGTGTGGTTTTCTTCTTTCTGCAGGGTCTTTTATCCAGCCTTGTCAAACTGACTAGTTTAACATTGGCCAGGAACTGCTTCCAGTCCTATCCTGTGGGTGGCCCGTCCCAGTTCTCCACAATCTACTCTCTCAATATGGAGCACAACCGCATCAATAAAATCCCCTTTGGAATTTTCTCTAGAGCTAAAGTATTAAGTAAGCTGAACATGAAGGTGAGGCACAGAAGCATGCTACTGTGTGAAATCAATGAGGAGCACTGTTTGCTGCTCCATGAATTCTGGCAGACTTAATAATATAAGGAATGAATTTATCAGCTGAAGTGGATGCTGCTGCTGTCACACATACAAACAATTCTGTATTAGTCTAAAATTTTGCTATCAAGATGTTACGAATTTGTCTTCATGGTTTTTAGTTAAGATTTTGTCACATTTGCTTGAGTTTGAACAATGAAAATAAGAAAACTGGCTGCAAAGTTCTTTAATATTCACATAGGACACAAGCATGTAGATAAGCTTATTTCTTCCTCAGACACTGTTACAGTTTACATTATAAACAAAACTATGTGAAAGAATTTTTTTTAATATAGTCTTTCAAAACCTGAGTCTGGAGACTTTTGGTAATAGTTTAAGAACACAGTGAAAGAACTTTTAAATGTGATAATACAGTTAAAGAGAAGTAGGGAGAAAAGAGATGTTATTTTTCTATGAATAGATCTGTTTCAAGAAATGCTTGAGCAGTAGCTAAGCTCAGCTACTGTTTTAGAATACAGTTTGACACAAATGAATCCTCAATTTGCATTGAGTCCGGTTTTTATGACATACCCATTTGTAACTTTGCCTGTTTACCAGAGCCTTGTGTGACCATTTAAAAAAAAATTTGTAGTGTCTCGTCTAGATCAAGTATTTTAGAAATATTTTGAGCAGTAAGATGTTCAGAGTAATTTCAGTTGCTTTTACTCTAAGCCATTAAAGTATACAGGGCTTTTTTGGTTCATCTTTTTTGTTTGTGGGTTTGTTGGTTTTTTTTTCCTCAGGGGGGTTTGGTATATGGGTTCTGGTGAATTTTTTAGTGGTGGTGTTTCTTCTCTTGATTGGTATGTTTGTTTTTTTTTTTTTAACTCCATATATTTTTAGGCTTCAGACATTTGTTGATAGCACCTTTGTAAGTTGTGGTGAACTTTCTGTTCTTTCTTTAACCCACCAATGTACCCAGTAAAAATGGGACAAAAAAGTTTTAACCACTGTGTGAAATCTTGAGAATTATGTACTTCTAAATTTCCACTTCAGTTCATATTAGTAACAGAGAGTTCTGTAACTCTAGGTTGGTACACTAATGTTTGGCAGAATTTGAAAAAAATTGGCCAATTACCAACATTTTATTCTTCTGATTTCATTATCGACTATGTTGTTATGAAGTATTTCTGTTAGCAGTTAATTTAATCTGTCAGGTGCCTTGCCAACTCCTTGGAAGAGCAGACCCTAAATGTTTGATATGTTAAATCACAGGACAATCAGCTGACATCTCTCCCCTTGGACTTCGGGACTTGGACGAGTATGGTAGAACTGAACTTAGCAACTAACCAGCTCACAAAAATCCCTGAGGATGTATCTGGGCTTGTTTCTCTTGAGGTGAGAAGTGTATAAATTAACAGCTAAGCGAATGCCTGCAACATAGGCATTCTCTACTTCAGGTTTAAGTAATATTACTTTTGGGTCAAATAAAGCCAAATAAATACACGTATCTGTGCTGTTTAATCTGCTGTTGCATCTGTTTGTGGCTGTCATCAATGGCTTTTGAATGTTGTCTCTTTATGAGTGTGCACAAACGACTATGTACAGATATATTATTAGCCATGTAGAAAGAAAATTTTTCTCAGCAGAGAATTAGTGTTGTAAATGCAATGTTGCTGAATTCGGTTCAATTCCTGGAGACCAGCATGGAAACAGCAGGGATCAGAAAAACATAATGAAACCTTCTACAGCCAGGGGTGGCTTGAATGTAGCTCTGTGAACTTCGTAGGCAGCCAGGTGGGAATTCTCAGCCTTTGAGGGGGAAGAACTTGTAGGTTAAAAGCATGAACCAAACCTGCTCTGTCCCCTCATCCTGTTTCTCAGGGTACCATCAGCAGAGACAAATTAATGCCTTGGAGGGACAGAAAGATAGAGGTACTTGTTTGGGCAGTTGAGGGGACTTGACAGCTTCTGCACGTTGCTGGGAAAAAATCTGTTAAAGAACAATAACTAATGGCATATTTGAAATTGCAGATTTCTAATGTGACTTCTGCTGTGAATATTTAATTATTTCTGTAGTGTGGGGCAAGAATTATATGACAGAGTTATATCTATTTAATGGCCCAGTTCCCTTTTAAGTTCAGGCTGTGGTTGATGTGATTGGGAAATTAGTAACCTCTAACAACTGGGTTTGCTGGTGGTCTGTCAGCTGAAGCTGGAGAGCTGCTTGGTCTGCAGACCTGTTACCACTGTGTTTCTCTGTAATTACAAAATCAAATACAAAGAGCTGTTTGGGCAGTGTTTCCACAAAAGTGAAGGTTCCCACAGCAGTGCTAAGTCAGCTGCATTGCACCTAGGTAATATTGTCTGTTCCTGCCTTTGTTTCTTGATATGCAATTAAAACATTACTGTTCTCACTGCTCTGTGCGTGTTGCAGTGCGTAAAGGAAAGTCACTGAAATGCTGCTTGTGCTAATCCTCAGGCTTTGGCTTTTTTTCACTTCGATTTTCACTTTGGTTCTCACCATGTTTTTATTTTGTTCCTGCCTGTGGTGTTTTCACATTACATGAAGCCAGTGAGAGTTGGGAATAATGGTAGAAGATGGGCACTTGCAGCCTTGGCTGGTTGTGTGTGGCTGGCACGAGGGTCCACACTGGCTGCTGTTTCACATCCTCATGTTTCAATGTGCCTTCTTATATAACTAGATAATAGCATTGTTTAATCAGTAATTTATTACCTTACTACTCATGATGCTGTTATGAGGCTTGATTACTTCTAAGAACTGCAGGGCTTCTCTGGAGATAAAGTGGTATATTATTGTAACCCCTGTTAACTTGCCTGTGGAATAATGAATAACTCTGTTAACTGACCCTGCAAATAAGGATGTACTTCTTGAACCTGGGGTATTTATAATTCAACTCAGAAAGAAGGAGAAAAACAAGAGGACAGCACTGTAGTAGGCATGGGTGTGTGATGGCAGCCCACTTTGGAAAGCCAGTGTTCTGCTTAGGTGTCCCCATCTGTGTGTTTATTTCCTACTGCTCCTAACCAAAGGGACATAGGGAGAAGAGGAAGTACTAAGCTTTTTAAGGAGAACTTGGCAAGCACAGCAAATAATGTAAAACATGATTATGAGATGGCTATAAGGAAGCATAACAAAATGATAGGCAAATTCAGGAAGAAATTGTTTTTCTTTGGTCATTTGAAGAAATAATGTTTCTATTGTTTTTGCTTTGCAGTTATTATTATATATAATAATAAAGATTTTGTTTAAAGAAAAAATATGTTAACTTAGACTTTTTTTTTTAATTTTCAATTACTTCCTTAATGTAAGTGAAGGCTAATCTTGGACTTCATTACTTGAAGATACAAAAAAATGGTATCTTAATCTGTTATTTACTTATTATGTTGCTGAAATTCTGTGTTTGGTTGTTTATTTTTTGAGGTTCTTATCTTGTCAAACAATCTCCTAAAGAAACTTCCCCATGGAATTGGAAATCTGCGGAAACTCCGAGAGTTAGATCTAGAGGAAAACAAACTGGAATCCTTGCCAAATGAAATAGCTTACCTCAAGGATCTGCAGGTGAAACAATAATTGGTCGAGATAAACATCTTGTGTCCTTTATTTACTCCATGCTGATTTAATTGCAACTTGTTAGATGAGTGGAAACTTTTTGAGACTGGACATAGAACCAAAAGTTAAGAATCTTGTGCAACTTCACCCACAATTAGTCCCCACTAATTGTTCCCCAGCTTTATTAGTCAGTACTGAACAAACAATTTTTGAAGGTTTTAACTGTTGTACCATGAGTGCAGTAGCACCCCAGGAAGGATTTCAGTCATGCTCATGAAATCTTCTATGTTTAGGCATGTGTTCTATTATGCACTTTTTTATTTTTACATTTAGTGATGCTTAATAGAGGTTTGAAATGTTGAATGGTTGAAATTTTTCTTGTTCAAATTCAGGAGAGTAGAACCCATTCACTTGTCAGCTACATGTCTTGTTACTTGCTGTCATTCCAAGAAAAAATCATTAAGTTAATTTGTAAAAATGTGTTTTTCCCTTAGAAATTGGTTCTGACTAACAATCAACTGACCACCCTTCCCAGAGGAATTGGTCACCTTACCAATCTGACACACCTCGGGCTCGGAGAGAACCTTCTCACACACCTTCCTGAGGAAATTGGTAAGATCCCGCTGTTTGGTTTGATGCAGTGTGTCTGGGCAAAGCATATATCATAGGCATCTATTCTGCTCATCAGTAAAAACCACAAAATTCATTTGAAACTTCTAAATATGCACAGCCTGATGTGAAGCATGTGCCACAGGAACAGTGCTAGAGTATACGATCTTTATCTTGCTGAACTGTAGCGGAAAGGATGCACTGTTTTCTTTCAGTTCTGCTGCAGAAAGCTGCTGAACACACACCAACTCGTAATGGTGACATTCCTTGTCTCCAAATTCTCCCACAATTTTTGTGTTATCCATGACCCAACTTCATAAATCTGTTCTTGGAGTGAGAAAGGAAGTGCACTGATCCTACTCTAATGCAGTGGTGTAGACAAAACCCTCGTGTAAGGTGTAGACAGCTGAAGCAAATGTTTCTCCTGGTAGTCCTTCTGCACACACTTTTGTTTATAGACCCTCATACTGTTTTTCACCTTGATGAGATTAGAAAAGGAAGTGGAGGAAATCTACAGCAAGGAAGGAATAGGATTTTTTTTTTTTTTTTTTTTGTCTACCTGAGACATTCAGACTAGGTGGGTTTCAGAGCATCTGAAACTGAGAACCAGTGTTTCTTCCATAATTGGTCTCCAGGATGTTCATCCAGAGTGTGATTCTGAGCACTTCAAATCTTATAGTTTGGGCTTATTATGGAGATAAAAATGATGGGACAAGCTACACCAAGCAAAACGTGGTCAGAAACAGTGATGTGCAGATGAGGAAGGCATGGTCTGTCTCTCACAGCATCTTTGGTGAGGAGCCTTACAGCTGCTCATCTTACATGTGTCTCAATGTGAGAAAAGCCTAAAATAATCTAAACCTGGAGCTTTGTAATTTAGTTCATAAGCTAGTGGAGAGAGTTTGCTGTGGAAACACACTGTGGAATTAAAATCAGTAAGAACATTTTAAATACTATTGTAGCAGTACAGTTTGGTTATTAAAGCTAGTTGTCTTCACGGATGAGAGAACAGTGAATTATTGTCAGGTATGACTGTTTCATGTATCATGCTATCAGTTGTTTCGTATTATTTCTTCTAGAGCTTTTCCTCTTGGCTGGTTTTCCATGCCATGAGTCCTGGCTACTGCTTTCTCTTGTGAAAGATTAAATAGTCTCTTAGTTTATAGGAGATATTTATGGTATATAAGATTGTAAAATAGGCAATATTTTGGGGAGGACTTCTATGTTCTTGAAAGGAGGAATAGAAGTCTTAAGAAGAAATTACTCTGTTTTCCAGCCTCTGGTTAACGTGTATTGCAGTATCTGTACTAGAGGAGAGCTGTAAAATTTGAATTCGGGAAAAAATTTTCACACTTTTTAGTTCCATTTAATAAATTCTCTGCTGTGCAGAGAAGTCACACTCGTCTGCTTTTTCCCTGTGACACATGACAGTTATGGCTTCAGATCTTTAATATATGGGTTCTAATTAGGTTAAAGGTATGATAGAGATATTTTTAGAGAGATAATAGATACTGTATGGTGTAAGTATTTTCTAGGTCCTTTTGACTAGATGGCTGTTCAATGTTGCCTGCACTCATGAATGGCTGTGGTGAAGTCCCTCTCAATTCTCTTATTCTCTGTATTTGCAGTTCATTTATTATCTAAAGGAGATGTAGTAATGGATAATTTTACAGAGAAACTAAAACAGATTGGTTCTTGCTTAGGTACCAGTGAACAGAACTTGCTCTGCTTGGAAATAGCAGTCTGGTCACTGACTCAAGATTCTGTATAGAAGAGTCTTCAAGTGGACTCAGAGCCTCTGTCTAAAGTTATAAACTGAATGAATCAAAAAGATACTACTACTTATTGTTTTATTTTAACCAGGTACACTGGAGAATCTGGAAGAACTGTATTTGAATGACAACCCCAATCTGCACAGCCTTCCCTTTGAGCTGGCTCTTTGCAGCAAACTGTCAATAATGAGTATTGAGAACTGCCCGCTCAGCCACCTTCCACCTCAGATTGTTGCAGGAGGACCCTCCTTCATCATTCAGTTCCTAAAAATGCAGGGACCATATCGTGCCATGGTCTGATGCTCATCGAATTGTCCAATACACTGTACAAAATACAAACTGCATTAATGTTGTAATTGTCTGTATATGTATATATAATATAATATATGTTGTTTATATTATATTATATATATATATAAATATATAAATAATATAAAAAGGCAAATTTAAGACTGCATTATGTGTTTCTGCTAATAGAGGAATCATAGCCATTTAGATTTTTTTTTTATTCTGTAAAAATGCTTGTCTAAGTTTTCTTTGCTGAACTTGATGGAAGTTGTCTGAATAATCTGAAAATGCCAGTTCATTTAAAGCAATTGCCAGTGAACTCAAAGTTTAAATTTAAGGGACAAAACCAGTTTTGCTTAGATTTACTTTCAGTTAAGAGAAATGTATAACCTTTATATAATGAACTTTTCTGTTTTCCTCCCCTCCCTCCTTTTTTTTTTTTTTTTTTTTTTTTTTTTTTTTTTTTAT
>VZTJ01003401.1:511546-529463 GCA_013397795.1 Orthonyx spaldingii | reverse complement strand
TTTGTGTCAAAACCCGAAAGGGTCATGGGCCCTGAGGTTGGGATTTTCTTTTAACTTATTTTGAGATTTGAAGCAAATGGTGTTTTTATATTGTTTACAGTCAGAGTAAATCACTGGATTTTGTTTTATTCTGATTTGCTCTGTTTTAATCAATCATATCTAGAGTTTATATGCCTCTGCTGATGAATTTTTATCAACCGGTTTGTATACTAAAACCATACTCATCAGAACAATTGGCAAGTGAAAAGGATGCAGTCAAAACAAAAAGAAAAGAAAAAAAAAAAGCTTGAATTTCTTTAAGTCTTGCTTCCCTGAGTTACCAGTTGCAGGCATAACATATCTGAACTGAGCCTTTTGCGGTTGGTCTTTTCTAGCACAAGTAAACCTTTCCCGATGGTAAAAATGTGGAGTATCCTCAGTGAAGAGCGGTTTTCATTGTGTGAAGTAACAAGTCCATGAGGTCTAACAGTACAGTTAAGTGACAAGGAAAGAATATATATGTACATTTTTATTACAATGTTGAGTCATAAACTACAACAGGCAATTTTAAGGATTCCTTATAGACCTTGTACAATAAATGAATGTGTCTTACTTTTAAACACTGCAATATATGTAAGTTTTAAGGTTGGTTAACAATGTACTATGGTTTTATATCTTGACTTGCCTTGTACCTCCTTCCATTATGGAACTTCTGTGTCCAAGCACAATATCTTCACACTGTGCTGTTTTGCTGCTGAACTAAATGCACTTTTCCCCACAGCTGGGGCACCTGCTTCAAAATATTCAGTTCAGTATCTTGATTATTCTTTTTTAACTTCATCCTATCTGTTTCAGTATTAAACCGATCTATTAAAAAAGAGGCACCTTTTTCATTTGTGCAGAGATGTTGGTAGCTCAAGGGAAACACTGTAAGTAGTGGACATTCAGTTCTATCATGAATTTCTTGGCTGTTAAGAAGGCAGAAGATGCTTCAGGGAGGTTTCCACTATTGCTACACTTGCAGGGCCAGTTGTCCTTTTTCAGGAGGGTAAGAACTCGAGGCAGTCACATTCCATGGTTACCCAAGAACTGTTCAGTTTATACTCATTGGAATTGCTGCTGGGGTAGTGTGACTTAGAGGACTGTACCTTTTGCACAAAATCAAATCAGTGGATGCCATGGGAAATCTGTTTCACATGCAGAAGTTTGGGAATATTATTTCTGGCTTTCAGGCATGCTTATTTAGATGTATTTCCTTGATCTATTTGCATTTTGTTTTGTTGTGTGTCTTTTCATTAACAAGGAGTAAGTTTTAAATGGAAGGCAGGTGGAGATATAAAACCTTAGAGGGCTTAAACATGCTGTAAAACTATTGTAGATGTCACTGGATTTTACTAAGTAATGTTCTGTTCTTTCTCACACACTCTGTCTCTGTCCCCCCTGGCCCCCCCCCATTTTTTTTTTTTACATCTACTGTAGCTTTTCAGTTTAGATTTTAGTTTATAAAAGGCTAGTTCCTTACAGTTCTGCCTGAGTTAATCTTTCTCAGCGCTAAGGTGTTAAAATATGAAGATGCTGAAATGCTTAATATCAAGACTGTAATCTAAGTTCTGAATATACTGCAAAGTCCGTGTTTGTGCCCTCAGGTCACTAGGGGGGAAACTGGTTTGATTAGTATGGTTCCTTAAAGCAAAAGTGGCGACCCCTTGTGTTTCCAAACGTCTTGGTCTCATTCCCCGTCCACTCCTCAATCCCGTTTTTATAAGAGTTCAAGGGATTGAATTTGTTTAGTTTGTAAATATGTTGATTATTCACCTTGTTAAGGTACATGATTAATGACTGTATGATTGGAGCTGACCCTCTCTCACATAAATTCCTGTGGAGAAGTTGGCTACCAAAATAGTGCTCGTTACACTCACTTAAAAACAAGCTATTCTTTTCAGTACACTTCTAGGAATAAATAAAGCTATGTTTTAATTCATTACTATATTAAAAACAGGACATTTTTTTCAAGCTATCTTTGTATTAGTATGGTTGTTGCAATGCCAGATAATCCTGAGCCCTGTTTTAGGAGTTTAATTTTATACACTTAGAGGTGAATGCTTGTTTTTTCAGTGTCTCAAGGGAGATTTGAATAAGACCAGTGTGAGAGAAGTTCTGGTACAGGACAAATCAAGTCAGAAGAATTTGAAAAGTTCTTTAAAATGGTCTGAAAGTGTAAGTATTAAATATCTGGCACAGATTGGGAATACATGCATACAAATCCATATAAGTACATGCATGGATTTATATCCAGATCTGTACACAGATCCATATAAATCCAGCCATTTTGATCACTCAAAACAGTCTTAGCTCCTGCAATGACAGACTTTTGCATTTCCCAGGATGCTGGATTGTTAACTGGTGTAGTTTTTAAATGGTATTACTGCCTGGTGACATTCAGTTAAACACACATACTGGCTTGCACATGTTTAAGAATTTTATTTGCCCTAATCAGTTAAAGTATGAATGGAAAGAACTTCATTCTGACAACTGTATGTTTACATAAATACAAAAATGTGTTTGTGTATCTATACATGTATGAAAGCATAGACAAGGTAGAGAAATTAATTATTTACAGCATTTTTGAAAGTAAGATTGAGAAACAAGTGATTCCCAGATACTTGTATTAAATATTTATCCTCCTTGCTATCCTGAGGGAAATAATTTAGAACAATTATTGAAAAATGTGACAGTCTTTATTTTGGGTGAAAATCATGACCTTGATTGCTTGTCCATAGCCAAAATACCAATTTTGTATGTATCTGTGCCTATGTACATACATACACATGCCCCATAAAGATACTATCCTGAATCATACCTTGATTTACTATAGACTATGTAGTATTATGGAAGTCTGGTAAGGTATAAAGCAGATCAGAGATTTGCTAAACAACGAAAAGAAGGAACAGTTGCTGCTGTGACTCGTGTTGGTCACATACTGCATTTTAATTTACTAAATAGGATAATAGTTGTTTGATAATTCTTAGCAAAAATTTTTTAGCATAAACCCATTGAAGTTGTCTCTTGCTGTCCCATATTTAAGTTTTTCACCAAAATTGTCTAGTATAAATGCAGTGGAAATGCTGCTTGTAAAGTTGGGTCACACAATTGTGTAATTGGGACTTTTCAGTTTGGCAGATGCCAGTGGAAATGTTGACCTTCATGCACCCCTTTTTAGAAAGAGATTTGGATTGTAGAATATTTGCTTCAGTGCCTCTCTTTGATTAAGTGTTTTTAGGAACATGCATGGTTAGACTTCTTGAAGGTCGTGTTTGCTCATGTACATGATTTAGGCAATTAGTACTTAGATTGTCTCTCTGGTTAGTGCTTAAACCCATTGTGTCACCTGGAATTCAAGTGTCATCTTCAATCCTCGGAGTTTGAGAAATATCTTTTAACACTTAGAAAACTTTTGAGAGGTTATTTTTTCTCCCTCTTTTTTTTTTTTTTACCCAAAAATAAACTTCTGAATCAGCACAAGTCCATATCAGGAGACTTTTCATATATGGATGCAACTAAGAATTTTCCTGTCAGTGTCACACCTCAGTTGTATCAAATAGACATGGCAGAATAGCTTCTAGTTAGAAATGTGCAGTTGGCAGTAATTTGCACAACACAAACTTGAAGGCGCAGTAAGGACAATTACAAACAAATGATAGGATCTATGAATGGGTTTTGTTTTCACGTTAGCGAATATCAAAAAGTTATGTTTGTTATTATTCTGATTTAGATCTTAACCAGGACTGCACAGGACCTTTGCTGTGGAAAAATATCAGACCACACTAATTTTGTGGTTAAAAGCTAAGTGAGAGTGTAAACAGTCTACAAAAATGTACTTTTAATCTGAATTATTGTAATGTTGATTGTTATGTCTATATAAAAGATTGCCTTGCTTTTTTATAAGAGTCATTCTGTATCAATGCATTCATTATAAATAGTATATTTGTAAATAAGCTGCCACTGAGTCTTTTGCAAGTTTTCTAGTATTTCTAGTCTGACATTAACCTGGATGCAAGTCTACTTTTGCAGCACCTCAAATTATTGAGAACTGCTTTCTTATTATACACTTACCACTATTCAGAAGATCTCAAAATACAGATTTTCATGTAGAGCAATTACAGGAACTTCAAAAGTTGGATAATAACTCCTTTGCTCAGAGTCATGTAGACTGGAGACCTTCTGTAAAGCAAATATTGGTAAAAATATTTATGTTCATTTTGTTATGGTTTAGTAGGGCATGTAGTACAAAACCCCACAGCTTTCTCTATGAAGGGGAAAGTAAATCTTGGATTTTAGTGCGCAAGATGCATTTCAGCAGCAAGAAGATTAAAGTATGTATAGAATTGTGATGCCTAAAAGACAGACACCAGCATTTAATCTTCAGGTTTAATAAAGGAGGGTATTGCCAAGCTGCCATTGCACTGATTAGACTGATGTCTTTCAGCTCTCTGAAGCTCATTGCACAGACTGCTTCAAGAAAGTCATGCTTACATCATGCCCTACAAACAAACAGCCTTGGAAGTCAGAATAGAAAGACCTCAGAAGTTTGGACATGAGGAGGAGGAGGAGGAGGAGGACTGTAGCTGGTCGCTTAAAAAAAGCTGGAACTGGCTCTCGTAGTGTGCAGCAGTCACTTATGCAATAATTAGTGCTTCTGTCATTTCATCTGATCTCTGCTGATTAAAGTCAGTAGAGGGTCTGATGAAAATACCTAAATCTGTCTTTGAGTTGAGTCAGTCCCTGTAACCATAACTGATCTGACGATCTGAAAACAAGCCAGTCTCCCCACAAGTGATGTTAGAACAGCTGTCTGACAGGGCTGTGGCAGATGTGCAGAACAGGGATGTGCATTTCCTCTGCTGCGCTGCTCCAGACCTCACCAAGCACAGTTTGAAGGGCTTGCAAAAAGGAAACAGCATCTGTATCACTGATTTAGTAGCCTTGATAAATTAAGCAAATTCACAGAAGAAACTTTTTTCTTTTTTCTTTTCTTTTTCTTTTTTTTAAATTTTATATCTCTTTGTATTTCTAGCCTCTGCAATATCCTGTGTCTAATAATTCTATAATATAATTATGTACTGGATGAAAAAGTAGTTCCTTTTGTTTGTTTCGAACCATGCCACCTTATTTCATTTGGTAACTCCTAGTTCATGTAGAACTAGAAATTTATGAGCAGTTTTTTTCTTGTTCATCTGCTTTTTACCACTCTTGAAGGTTTTGGTTTATTTTTGTAAGTGGCAGCATTTTTTCTCCAAGTCATGGAGTTCTAGTTTTTTAGCTTCTCCTCTAACTAAACCTCTTACATTCTCTGGTAATTCTTGCTGCCTTTTTCTGTGGTTTTCTACTCCCAGCTCTGAGTCTTTTGCCTAGTTCATGGCCTTTAGCAACCTCTTTTGTTCTTTGTGTACTTCTACGTTGTGAAATAAAAGTACAGATCTGTTATGAAAATTAAAGTTGAGTGGGTGATAAAGTTTAGTACTGAGCTCTAGGTGGGGAATAATCCCACCGGGCAAGGATCAGATTGGGATTTATACTTCAGATGCAGGCCACCCTCTGCAATAATTAATTGTGTCTTCTGATTAGTTATAACCATGTTCCATCATCTCTTGTAACTAGGTATGAGAAACAGAATTAATAGGAAATTTTCCATAGTGTGCTGATTTAAATAATGCTAGGATTTAAAATACTCTCTTCATGCTAGCAGGAATTCATTGTTTTGGAAGATGTGACTTTTGAATATTTCAGCTGACCTTTTTAAATTGTCAAAGCCCAACATTTTCTTAAAATACTGGGAAATTTCTGGTATTACTGTTTTTTTGGAAGAGAAATTGGAGACTTCGCTGGTGGGGTTTTATTTTCCTCCTTGAAGTCTGCGTACAAAGCTACCTAAGAAATTCCCATAGTTAAAAAAGAGAGAAGAAAAGGAATCTTCCATGACCCCAGGAGCGTCCTGCCAACAATTGGTGTGAGCCAGAGCTTGGCAGCCACCTGGACTGGGGGGAATTTGCTCATTGTGACCACTTTTTGTTCAGATGTTTGAAGTGAGCATCCCCAGATGAGCCTGCCCTCAAGAACCCTGCCATTTGGCTCTAATTGAGTGAAAAGTGAAGAATATGTCTTGTTTCTGCCACCCTGTGTCCTTAAGGCTGTACAAAAGGCCTCAGAAACATGCAGACGGTGTCTTGTGTGTCTCTGGCGAGACAAACAGATGACATGTTGGTGTGATTAATCCAGCCCAAGCGCTTCAGGATACCCCGTGTCCCAGTGCTGCTCCCCAGTGACAGGTCCTGCTTTCCACTGGTGGGAGTTGAGCATTTTAGATACCCGCTGTATGTTGTTAGTATACAAATGCTGCATAAAATCGGAACTCCAGGCAGCTCTATAGAGCATAGCTGGTGTGGTGAACTGTTTATGATGGCCATGGTAGAAAAAAGGTGTTAAAGGGCTGGAGATGGTTAGCTTTGATACAGCTAGAAGAGGCTGAGTGCCTTGAAAGCTAATTTGTTTCATTTTTGCAATCCATCTCAGTCAAAAAAAAAATTACATCATCTCTTCCTTCAACCCTTGCCTCACTTCAGATTGTAGGAGTGGGAGATAATTTGATTACCAAGATCAAATGATGATGTTTTAGAGGAGGAGCCATCTGGAGTTTTTGAGTGAGCAGCTGGCAGCCTGGGCTGCACAGTTAATGATCTGACTGTGTGCCTTGAAACCATTTTTTCCACTGCAAAACCTTTTAAGAGTCTTTAGAGATCAATCTACCCCACTGCCTCTGAGTAAGATGCTATCTACAAAATTGCACACAAGTATTCCTTTTTAAAAGCTCTTTCCACAAGACCCCCTTTTTCCTTTCTATTAGTAAAGTATTTTTTGGTTAAGACTCATAACGAATCCTTAATTTTCTGTAGTTTGGTACTGGGCTTTGCTTGACTTAGTAGTAGCTGCTTTGCATTTTGTCCTGCATTATTACAGCTGTGCTGCCTGAAGTGATTTCCAAACTTCATGTGGTCAGTTTTAATGGAAATACATTTTTTCCTTGAAAATCTTAGATGTTTGAAAACAGCCGTGGTAAGGACAGTGCAGTAAAACCCTTCTCTCCACATGACCCAAGGTTTTTGGATGCCCTTCAGCTTTTTCTGGTCCTTGCCAAGTAATGTTAACTGAGTGGGAAGTTATAACTAACTTAGAATTATCTATCCTTGCCAGAGCAGCAGTGGGCAAGAAATTGAACTAGGTATGGAGCTGCTGGTCAGTGACACATGATTTCAGGCTTTTTAGTCATCTCCAAGTTAAGCACTTCTTTTTAGGCCTGCCAGGCATTTCCAGCCACCCAAAAAGCTGCATCAGACGGTGCCATGTGGTTCTGTTGTGGTGGACCAGGAGAGAGTCCCAGCAGCACCAGGGAGTCAGAATGACTAAAAGGCACTGCAGGCGATTCCCTAAAAGCAAATTGAGCCAAGTGGAGAGCGGGTGGTGCCCTGGGGCCAGCATCTCCTGATTGATGCTGTTGGGAGCCCAGGCTGCAGCTCCAGGCACAGCCTGGCAGGCAGGAGAGCACAGCCAAGAATCTTGGGTCTGTGGCTCCACCAGATGGATGGTCCTGAGGCTAGGCCACTGCTTTTTCTGAAGAAGCTTTTTGAAAGCTGGGGAGGGTTGATGTTACTTTAAAACAGAACCATATCTGGAAGTAGCAGAATCCCCCATGAGAAGGAGGGGCTTCTCTAGCATGGCCTCTTTTTCCCCTGTGAGCTCTTCAACTCCCATCAACTCTGATCTCAGCCTCTCCGCTTGTGCTCTTACCTACCAACTCTCTTCAGGTTTCACTCTTTTGCCAGCAGCCAGGTATCTCACCCCTGTGCCTCCCACACTGTGCTGAGCTGAAATAAGTGGAGGAAGGCAGGGAGAGCAAAAAGGTGGTGTAGGAGCTGTAGCCCTCCATGGGGCTTCTGCCACATGCACCTGTTGGTGCAGCCAGGTATTGAACTTGCTTTGTATTGGTTATGAGCCCCTTTTCTCCAGTTCTGTTGCAAAATGGAAACACCAAGAGAAAAACAGGATTTGGGAACAGATGGCTGGGAGAGGAAAATAAAAAAGATGGCTCAACTGCACATGGCACAGCTGTGCATTGCTGTACAGCTTCTCTGTTGGCTCCTTGGACACAGCCAGGTTTTTACGTTGTGTCTCAGAGTGCCTGTGAAGGGATTGATATCTGAGTACTTGCCAGATAAAAGATTTGGCTTGGGGTACATGACAAGATTCAGAAAGGAATGAATTTTGATTAAATTACAATTCTGTGGCCAGTCTGTGCTCCAAACCATTTAGGAATAAGGATGAATGGTTTAATTTTTGAAGTGACACAAAATGCTTAACCATCCACTAAAGAGTTCTGAAATATGTGTAATGCTTAATAATATTCATCACTTCTGCTTTAGGAAAACCCACATGCTCCCACAGTTAAATTGTTAGTAAAGTATTAATAACAAAATGACATTCTCATTTCATACTGACATGTAATTCCCCAGAAACGTTAAAAAATTTACATTTTTTCAAAGATATTTGTTAAAGTCGCCACGATTGCTTTTTACCACTCTTCTCTTTTGCACTGCTTAAGGAAAACTGAAATTGGGTTGTAGTGAGAAATCAATGGTGAGCTTCAGTGACTTCAACTCCAGAGGACTTTGCTGGCCTGGCAAAGTGTCCCAGTACTTAGGGACACTGGGAACCCTCCTAGGAAGTGCGTAAGCCTGGTGACTGAGTGGGTGGTGGATCAGAAGGGCTCCTCAACAAAACAGTTTTGAGGTGCTGTCATTAAAGTCAATTGCAGTAGCAGTGAGCTGCCTTTCTGAAGATTTGGGGGATATTTTTAGCTTAGCTAGAATAAAAGGATGCTGAGATTTCAGTTGTGCTGTTTTTCTGTGTGTGTCTGAATGCACTGGGACTATGCTTCTGGAACTGCTTGGATGCTGTATGGCAATTTCTACTTTGTGGTTGTTGCCCAGCAAATGGCTTGGCCTCAACAAGTGGAAAGAAAGAGTTCAGGATGGGTTCAGTGCTCTCTGTTTGCAGGAGAGCACCAGTGTTTCTCACGGATTGCTTTCCCTCTTGGTCCTCCTGCCCTTGCATTTCACTGTCTCTGACAAGCTGAACAGCAGAATGTACATGAAGGAGCAGAGATTACTCCTTTCCCTCACCCATGGCTCCCATCGGTTGTTCTTGGAATGGCAGAGGGTGTTAAAGATATCAAGCCTTGTGAAAATGGGGATGGCGTCCTATGTCGATGGGAGCACTGACCTGCTATATCCTTCATCAGAGTGCCAAGACAAAGTTGTGGCAGAAGAATTCTCTGCTATTATTCTGCTCAGGGTTGAAAACGACTTCTGAGGGGAAAAAAAAAAAGAGTTTGTAGCAGCAGAGATTAATGCTTGCTGTCATGTGCTTGGTTTGCTGTGACACTTCAGGGAATGACATGGATTATTTTGCTCTTGAATTTTGTATGACAGGAATTTCCCTTGGTACCTAGGATGCTTCCAGGGAAAAGGAAAATCTGAGTTGAAAAAGTGAAAGTGGATGTATAGTGTTTCACTCAGCCTGCCTTCTCTAAGTGCTTTGTCCTCATTACACATTACCACCCTTGATTCTCAGATAGGATAAATGTTTCCTGGGGAGAGAGCCAGTTTGTATTGCTGGAAAGCAACTGACAGTGCTGAATAAGCAAATACATCAAAAGCTTGTGTTTAAACTGAATTTGAGCCTCTCAGGGAAAAAACAAGTTGTACCTTGCAATCTGTAATATCCCTATGCAATATTCCTGTGACTGTGCCTTGCAATCCGCAACATCCCTGTGCAATCTGCACAGGGATAATTGTCTCGTAGGCAGTGTGGGAATGAGCTCAGTAACGATGATGGATGCAGAATCTGCAAACCACCATGAGGATGGAAACTCTGGCCCTGGAGAGAAGAACCCTTCATCCTGTGCCCACCAGATGAAGATTGTTTCGCTCTGGTTTTGGCTCGCCTGGCTATCACCACGCAGGCCAGGAAGGTGTTGGACTGTGGACCAGCCGGAGTTCAAACGTGTGGTAGCACTTGGCCCTGCTGTGGGGCTCAACCTGCTGTGACCTCCCCATTCTGGGTAGTCCTCCTGCAGATACAGGTACCTTCTCCTTCTCTCTCACGGAAGAGATCCATGTGCAAGCATTCTTGCCATGTCCAAGTGGGTGGATTGTGGCCGGGATGTGGGAAGGAGGCCTGGCCTCAGTGGAACTCTCCCCTTTGGCATGGCCTGATGGCACAGGGGCAGCACAGGGAGAAAACAGCTCTGGAAAGCTGACGAAGGCAAGCTCTCCCTAGCACCCCACGCACTCGTAACGCCTGGCTGAGTCCACAGTGAAGGTTTTTCCTTGGAGGTATGTGTCCCTTCCCAACACCCTTTTCCTCTACTCACTGCAGCTCTGGTTAGCAATTCAGCTGAGTTGGAGAAGGAGAAGTCTCAACTTGGAAGGACTCTGCTCACCATGACATCTTTTCCTGGGGGCTTGGTGCAGCCTGTGCTGGATTTGATTGCCAGGAGACCTGGGTTTGGCCTGCTCTCTATGCTTACTGTCCCACTGGGAGCTGAGGCCATTCTGAGGAGCGGCCGGGGCAGGAGCAGGGGAGAAAGAACTGCTGCCTGGGGGAGAAAATACAGGAGCCTGTGGGCTGCAGCCGGGCGGGGACAGCAGGGACACAGCGGCACGGGGTGCGCAGAGCAACCCGTCTGGGAGGGGAGCGTTTATACGGCGCCGTGATTTAGGACCGGGGGACTTGCAGGGCTCTGGATGCCGCCTGTGTCCTCCTCTGCGGCAGCTGTGGATCTGAGCAGGAGGAGCTGGTGCAAAGCGCGGACTCCTTTCAGAGCCGCTGCAGTTCCTGGATGGCTCCTCGGTGTTATTTGCTTTTGCCGCTAGATGGTGAAATAAGGAATAAGGGAAAACACAGGAAGTCTCGCTGTGTTCCCCAGCGGCCTCCTTCCCTGTGAAACCACGCTGACGTGTTCTGCTTTCTGGGAACACGGCAATTTCAAGCAATTATTCCCTGGACGTTTTATACAGCTCAGCCTTCAAGAACTGCTGCTGCCACCCTGACTCTTTGATCTTTTTAACTCCAGTGCTGCCACCCTGCATTGATGTAGACGTGACAAGCTGTGTTAGACACGGATGGCAAGCCTGCCTGATGCAGGGGTGCACAGAAAGCTGTCTCCTGCTGTAGCAGCTTGCTTTGGTCTGGTGTTTGAAGAGGGTGTATGATCTGCTTCCCCTTTCCCACGAGGATCTGAACCTGCTATGAGACCCACACCTTGGCAGGTGGGAATTGCAATTGCTGCCTGGCTGCTCTCTGTTATTCCCTCTCTTGTCAGAGCTGTTTGCTTCACTGGAAGCTTTGCTCTGGCTGTGCCGGAGGAGTTAGCTGGGGATGGGTGATGGACCGGAGAGTTACAGCTCACCTGGGGCACTCCTGCCTTCGCAACAGGGATTGAATGGATGTTGCTGATGGCAGCCCCTGGCCCAGAGGTAGTGATGTAGATGGTGAAGAATGGGGAGGGAAAGGTCAGATGTACACGTTTGGGCACTGGGGAGTGGAACTTGAAGGAATGAGTTACTCCTCTGCTGAGTAACTGAATACCAGCGTCTCCCTGTTGGGGAATTAAATGCTTTAAAGGGACATGGTCTCAATTTTGTCTTAAGCATAGGCTGACTCTGCTCATGAAGGGCAACTTGTTGAGCTGCAGAAACTTCATTGATTTCATTCAAGGAAGGTAATAAGGTGCCCAACCTTTCTGTTCTCTGAATGCTGGCCTGGGTGCCACTCTGCATGCCCAGGATGACCTGCTTTTCATAGAATCATAGAATGATTTGGGTTGGAAGGCACTTTTAAAGGTCCAATCCAACTCCACTGCAATGAGCAGGAGCATCTTCAACTAGTTCAGGTTTCTCAGTGCCCCATCCAACTGACCATGAACACTTTTAGGAATGGGGCGTCTACCACCTCTTGGGGCAAACTGTTGCAGTGCAGGCTTGGAGAGCTGTTCCCTTTGTGACTGGCTGGAACACTGACCTGCTTGCCCTGGTTCCAGGAGTGTGACAGTGCTTCTGGCTTGGTTATTTCTTGCTGGGCATTGCTTCTGAGGAGAGCCTTTGCATGGGAGCAGATCAGGGAGTGCCCACAGGAGCAAGGCTGTGTGTGGGCAACCTCGAGGCAGGAGCAGGGCCAGAGGCTGGGGAGTATCACCTTCCCTAGGTCTGGCCAGGGCTGGAAAGATTTTGCTGTGTTTTCACTGTGTTTTGGCTATGTGGTCCTATAGGTATGGAAAAGCCCATTGTAGTCTGGTACAGGTTTATATTAGAGGCAACGAGTCAGTCCCCTGAGCTAGGGACTGATAGTGAGCAGTATGGAAGGTCCCTGTAGTATATTAGGAATGGTCCATAGACAGTTTGGTTTATTTTCTACTATGTTTCCGCTGTTACTAGCTAATTTTAGTGGGATCTATCCTGTGAGCACGCTGGGAAGGGGAACAGAGCTGCTCCCCAGCACTGAGGGATGGCCGCCTGGTGTTTAGTTCTGGCCGTGTTGCAGGATGCAGTGAGGAGGGAGAATTCCCAGTCAGGCAACTGAGTGAGGGAAACAACACTGCATAAAAACACACTCACCTTGTGCTTGGCACAGAGGTACATGGGTATGTGTATTCGTGGATGCTGCAGAGAGAAAACGCACATTTCACTCTCCCTTAGGCATTGAAATGCCTGAAGGGCAGAAGGCCAGGAACATGCAGACAGCCAGGGAGGTTTCTTGTGCATTGCTCCTCCTGCAGCGCTCAAATGAGTCTTTTATGTTCCAGAGGCCACCGTGACACCAGGCAGAAGCAAGAGGGAAAATACTGAATAAATAAACCGGAGGCTTGCATGAGCACAGTCCCCATGTCAGCCTCACCCCTGACTCTGCCATGCTATAATCTGTAGTGTGGAAATGTTTCTCTTGGCTGTTGGTTTAGGGCTGTGCAATCAAATGTGGTAGTTAAAATCCCGCCGAACAGGGCAGGCAACCTGAAAGGCAGAGGAAAGGCAAGCAAAGCTTTCAAGTTGTTTGCAAAAAAACCACCTGAGGAGCAGGTAGTCACATAGGATCCATTTTGTGCTGCTTTGAGCCAGCTGTCTGCAGATGGGGGGAGTGAAGAACTGCCACCGTAGGTAATATTCAGTGTGTCTCCTTTCCTTCCCCTCTGAACATCTGATACTGCGGCAGCATCCCTGCTTGTGAGGGGATTAGGTGCTAGCACAGACCACTGCTGCAGCTATCCATTTGCTACTGATTTATTCAAATAACTCGGAAAAGTACATCCAGCAGCTGAGTTCAGAAAAACTCTTGTGAAAATCATGCCTGGGTCTGCAGGAGCCATTGCTGTGAGATCTCTGAAAAGAGCAAACCCCAAACTCTCATGTGCAGCAGGGGTGGGGAATGGAAGGGCTGTGGGTCTGAATGTGTGTAGGAGGAAAAGTGCCTGGGGTCTCAAAGCAGCTGGAGGGGTGGCACACTAAACAATTTTAAAATTGATTTTTAAAGGGAAATAGGAATCACAACATTTGAAACACCTGTCTGGAAATGGATGGTGTTCTTGTATTACTTTGCAGTGTCAACATCATATACCCAGCAAAGCCAGGTTTGTCTGCAGAATGTCTGTGCCTCTTCCCTGATAGTTCCTATGATGTTTCTCCTCCTGGGGTTAACACAGTAAAAGGGAAAAGCATTTTTTGGTGTGACTTGGGTGCATCTCTGCCAGCTTGTCCTGGACCTGCAGGAAAACGGACCAACTCAAAGCTGCTGTGAAGGGTTACTGAGTCATTGTGACACAGGGTGTCACAAGCCATGGGATTTCAGTGCCTTACTCCCAAGGGTAACTGAACAGTTAGTAAGGCAAATCCTCCTGAAAGACACCCTGCTTTGATAGGTTCAGATACACCCAGTGGCATGATTAAAATACACAGCTACAGCAAGGGCTTCCTGCCATGGATATGCAAATACTGAGATCAGTGCAAATCACAGACCTCATGCAAAGCAAACTGTGACTGCTGTTTACCTCCGGCTGCACAGCACCCACAGCTCCAAGGCTTCCCTCTTCTATGCTTGTGTCAAGTTGCTCTTGAAAGCTTCTGCTGAACAGTAATTTCTGCAGGTTGTTTCAATGGTTGCCCCTCTCATGTAGTCCCCCCAGGATTCTGTGCTGCCATGCCTTGACATAGTCTTGGGTTTGCCCAGTTTCTTTAGGCCTGAACCAGACTGTCTAAAAAGCAAGCCTCGGTCTTTCACCAGTATTTTTAAAATTTTCTCCTGCCAGAATCTCACTGCTCTTCTGGAAACAAACAATTCCTGGGGCTCTTTGCTCCAAACACTCATTTTGCAGCCTTATTACCATAGCGATTCTTTCCAGAGATTATCTCTCCATATGTGATTTGCTTCGTGCTGTGAGCAACTCCGAGACCGCACAAACATTTCCCAGCTCCTTCTCCCCGAGAAGCAACAGGGGAGGGTGGTCCCAGTTCTCCCCAATGGAGACAATGCTGGAAGTGATGCTGGAGTCAAGGAGTGGAAGAGATGTATAAACATGGAGGCAGCATGCCTAATTAATGACCTGAAACCAGCCACAAAGGTCAGTTTGTTTGCGGGGGCCACACTCCAGGCACACGTGCTGAATGAGAACTTGGCCGCCGTGCTTCGGAAAGGGCACTGCTGCCCTCCCGGGATGGCAGCTGGAGGAGGGGGAGCCGTCACAGGAGGCTTGACAGCCTTCAGCCTCACTCATTAGTGTGCACCCAGCCTATCCCCCCTTGTCTGGCGAGCCCGATTCCTCGTGGGGTTCTGCTGAGAAACCAGGCTGCTTTCTGGGGAAAGGGCAGGCTCCTGCAGGTCTTCAGTGTGGGATGCTGCAGAGAACAGGCTGTTTTCTGGGCTGTCTTGTCAGGCACTTGTTGACTGAGTTTGATCTGCAGAGTCTTATAATGCTCATATTAATGCTGTCAGCAGTACGCATGCAAAAATTGAGCATCTGGATGCCAACGCCAGGGAATTGATATAAAAGTGTTCTTTGCTAGCTGTTTTTTGCCCCTGTGAAACTTTTCTCTAAGTTTTTCAGGGGCTAAAAATTCAAGTTTCTTGCCTAATCCCAGGACTCTGGGAGTTGAGGCTTTATGAATATTACAAATTATCTTCCAGCATGGTATAGACTTATGAAGACAGCTGTCCTGTAGGATAGGGTGTGCCACAGGTCGTCATGTGAGATCTTCAGGGTGCTTGCCAACCCTTGCAACTTCTGACCAGCTTTCATCTCAACAATTGGGCAGAGCCATGAGATAACCTGCAGAGAAAATCAAGGGGAGACGTAGCATTACTGAGTCACTTTGCAGACAGCACTGAGCACTTCTGATGTCAATAAAATCAGAGATGTCACAAGCACAACAATGGTGGCAATGAGAGGAAAGTGCCTTTGATGAGGCAGGTTTTCTCCCTCTCTGAGATGAATACAATGCCATCCCAGCTGTTCCCCACTTGCAGAGAGCTCTCTTTCTAGCGGTGTTTCTGAGACAAACCCTTTTCTTCAGGCCTTTGGCCTGGTGTTCCCCTCGAGCTCTTTGTCCCAGCAAACCGAACTGATCAAAGCTGCTTTTGCCATGCAGTGACTCAGGAGCAATATTGTTGGCTGTGTTTAGCTTCAGGCAGACTGAGGGTGTCTAGCTACAAAAAGAGACAGAAAATCAAGGCAGCTGGTCATGCTTTGTCATTGAAATCATCATTCTGTCTGTGCTGGCGAATGCAGAGAGCACGGGGGTAAGGCAGGGTGTTTCCAGAAAGGCACCATCCCAGGTCTGAGCAAAGCACCTCAGACAGTCCCTGGTGGCCTTGGTGAACTGTTAGAACTGAGATCAAACTGATCACAGAAGGGGGTAATCATGCAGGCAGGGTATGGCCTGAGCCCTTCCCTGTCTGGGTCCTTCCACCCAAGCAGTGACCAAGGAGGCTTCTGCCAAGAGTGATGAAGATCTCTTAGCCAAGGGAGAGGAAGACCCTCTGCCAAGCAGAGCAATGCATCCTGCAGAGCACAGCAGTCCCCTGCAAACAGCAGAAGGCAGGAGGTGTTTGCAAAATCCAGCATATCCTTGACCTCTCACCTGGCCTTGCCATAGACTTAGGTGACTTAGTCTTCTCATCCTTGCAGTGAGGTCTATGGGTGTACATCACATTTACTCTCAGAGATCTTTTCTGTGGGAATGTCAGCCACCTCGGGTTTGACTTACAGGTTTTAAGTTACTCTCTGCATATTGCCGTTTTCCCAGACACATCAGTGCAGTGGGTCCTGCAGTCACCTGCTCAGGCAGTGGGATTCCCCTCATTTTCCCTCACTCAGCCCTGTGCCAGTCCCAGAGGCTGCACTCTGGCTCCCAGACCCCATCTCTCCCACTCCTGTTCCCTCTCTTGGGCATCACTGCTCCTGGGCCTGGCTTATAACAGGGTGTGTGGCACAGGGACAAAGATGACAGGCTTTCCTCCCTGAAGGCTTTCCTCTTGCAGAGGAAATCGGTTCACTGGCCCGAGCATTCAGCACAGCGATTGAGAGCAACCTGAATCTGGAGCACCAAGTGAGCATCAGTAGAACCATCTGAAAAGAGGGAGAAGAGACTGCGAGCAGGAGGATCAGGGCTGGAGGCCATGTGCTCTGCGGGTGAGAGATCTATACGTGCTGAGAGCTGGCAGCCTTGGGGCTGGGTAGGGTACCTGGGGCGTCACTATTGTTCCTTTGCTGCTACAGAGCTCCCACGCTGCTGCTGCTGCAGCCATGGAGGTGGCTGATGCCAGCACGCTGCTGTCGGGGAGCGCCTGGGGAGGCTTTCCAGGTGTGGGGCACCCTGCGGGGCAGCTGCCTGCCCAGGGCGGCATCCCCTGGGGGGCTGCGAGTGTGCTGAGCCTGTGCTGCGGCGTGAGGCCGCCGTGGGTGCCCGTGCAGCGGGGCTGAGCCCAGCTGGGGGCGGCGTGGCAGTGCGGGACTGCCCCATCCCCGGCTGCTCTGCCACCGCGTCCTGCCCTCCGCCGTCGGGGGACGCCGCACCGGGGGACGCCGCACCGGGGGACGCCGCACCGGGGGACGCCGCACCGGGGGACGCCGCACCGGGGGACGCCGCACCGGGGGAAGCCGCTGGGCCCGGCGAGTGCAGTGAGGCGCCGCGGCCACCAGGTGCCACTGCCCCCCCGCGCTGCCCGGGGCCGCCGGCAGCGCCCGCCCCGCCGGCAGCGCCCGCTCCGTGCGCGGGCTCCCTCTGTCCGCCGGACCCCTCCATCCCCGCGGGGTCCCCCGCCCTCGGGGCCGGCAGCTCAGCCCTCCCTGGCCGACAGCGGGGCCGTGGGGAAAGCGCTGCCCTCGGAGCTCCCGGCAAGCACCCCCGGCAGCCGGAGCGGAGCCCGGCCGTGCCCCGGCGCACACGCGGACCGGGGCGCCGGCTTTCAGCCCCTCGCGGCGCGGCTTTGTGCCCCCCCGGCCGGCCCGCGGTGGCCGCACGGTGGTTGCCTCCGGCCGCGCCTCGCCCGCCCATCCCCGGGGACAGCGGGACCCGCGCCGCAGAGCCGCTCCTCACTCCGGGCTGGGCGAGACCGTGCGATGGGGACAGCGTGACAGGGGCTGCGCGGGGCTGCCGGGGGGCGAGCGGGTGTGCAAACACAGGCGGTGCCGAGCGGGTGCGGTGTGTGCGCGGAGCGGGCGGGCGTGAGAGCTGAGCCAGGGGCGTGTGCGGGGGACGCGTGTCCGTGTCCGTCCGGGTGCCAGTCCGGCCGTGTGTGTCCGTCCGTCCATGCGTGTCCCTGCCCGTGCCTGTGTGTG
>VZTJ01003401.1:405689-511400 GCA_013397795.1 Orthonyx spaldingii | reverse complement strand
GCATGCGCCGTGCCCGCCCGCAGCCCCCCGGCCCCCGGCGCGCCGCCCCGCCCCGGCCCGCGGCGCTGTAGGACGCGGAGCAGCCGCGCGGAGCGGGCGCGGCGCGGGTGGAGCCGGGGCGAAGGGCGGGGGTGTCCGCGCAGCGGAGTTGATGTTTAACCTGGAGCGCCCGTTCACGGAGAGGGGCCACTTCTTCTCCTCCATGGAGTACCAGCGGCAGCTGGAGGAGGAGGAGGGCTACCCCCCTCCCGGCACCAATGGGACCTTCAACGACAGCGGGGCCGGGCCGGGCTGGGGCGCGCCGTACCCTCTGCACACCACCGTCACTCTCATCAGCCTGGCCGGCTTGCTCATGCTCTTCACCGTCTTTGGCAATGTCCTGGTCATCATCGCTGTCTTCACCAGCCGGGCGCTCAAAGCCCCCCAGAACCTCTTCCTGGTCTCCCTAGCCTCAGCTGACATCCTGGTGGCCACGCTGGTCATCCCCTTCTCGCTGGCAAACGAGGTGATGGGGTACTGGTATTTTGGTAAGGTCTGGTGTGAGATCTACCTGGCCTTGGACGTGCTGTTCTGCACCTCCTCTATCGTGCACCTCTGTGCCATCAGCCTGGACCGGTACTGGTCCATCACACAAGCCATCGAGTACAACCTCAAGCGTACCCCACGCCGCATCAAGTGCATCATCTTCATCGTCTGGGTCATCTCGGCTGTCATCTCCTTCCCACCACTCATCTCCATCGAGAAGAAGAGCGGGCAGCAGGCTGACCAGGGGGTGGCAGAGTGCCAGATCAACGATGAGAAGTGGTACATCATCTCTTCTAGCATTGGCTCCTTCTTTGCCCCCTGCCTCATCATGATCCTGGTCTACATGCGCATCTACCAGATAGCCAAGAGGAGAACGAGGGTCCCGCCGAACAAGCGGGCAGAGCGCCCCGAGAAGAAGCAGAATGGCTTGGCTGACAAGGAGGACCTGCCAGCCATGGCGCAGCTCAATGGGGAGAAGGCAGCAGGAGGCAGTGGCAGGCAGGAGGGAGAGGTCAATGGCATAGACATGGAGGAGACCTCTTCCTCCGAGCACCAGGAGAACAACCAGTGTAAGAAGTCGGAGAGACCATCGAGAGGAAAGACCAAGACTAAGCTGAGCCAAATCAAGCCTGGAGACAGCTTGCCCAGGAAGACAGAGGAGGAGAGGAACACCAAAGGGTCCCGATGGAGAGGCAGGCAGAACCGGGAGAAGCGCTTCACCTTTGTGCTTGCAGTGGTGATCGGGGTCTTTGTCATCTGCTGGTTCCCCTTCTTCTTCACCTACACGCTGATGGCCGTCTGCGAGAGCTGCTCCGTCCCCGACACCCTCTTCAAGTTCTTCTTCTGGTTTGGTTACTGCAATAGCTCCTTGAACCCCGTCATCTATACCATTTTCAACCACGACTTCAGACGGGCCTTCAAAAGGATCCTCTGCAGGATAGAGAGGAAGAGGATTGTTTGAAGGACGCTTTGCTACCGGCAGGACTGATCAAGACTTTGTAGGAGTGTAAAGTGTGTCTCTCTCGGGCTGTGCTTGCATGGGATGGTTTCCTTCAGCTCGTGAGCAGGAAGCCTTTAGAACCTGAGATGAGCCTGTGGGAGCACCGGGCAGCAGCAGTGAGGAGCAGCAGGCAAGTGGAGGTCCGAGCTGTGCATTGGGCTTTCCAGGGGAGGATGGCCTTTGACTTGCTTGGTTTATTTTGTTAGGGGTTTGGGTTTTTTTTTTTCCCTTTTGCCAAAATCTCTCAGTGGATGTTCTCATGACTGCTCAGTTTGACTCTTTAAAGACAAACGTCGTGCAGCTCTGCGAGATGTTAACAACAAAGAGGCAGTATGCCACACCAGAGGTGTTGGCTTTTTTATTTTGTTGTATCTTTTTTCCCCCCTGTTGTATATGTAATGAATTTTGACCCCCTTGTAAAGTACAATATTGTATCCTTAAATTTGAATGTCTTAATTTTTGTAAGGCAAGCAGCTTTGAAACTGTGAATGCTTTAATTATCTTTGATACCTTAAAAGTCTTTCTAACCCTTGCAAAGCCCCTCACTCAAAACCACTGAACAACTAGAGCCATCCCCCTACCTGACAGTTTGATAATATTACGAACATTTCCAAATTTCTGTCTTGTTTTTCGACTGCAAAGCTTAGTATCACAGACCTCACCAGACCGGCTGTTTTTGTTGTTATTTTTTTTTATGTCGTACCTGTTTCTGTTTAATTTCTGTGTTGCCTGTGACACAATACAGCTAGGATGGCAACTGCTGTCTCGTTACTCATTAGAGCAGACCCTGATGGAGCACTGGCTTTGCTGTGCAGGCAGGGATGTCCCAGGCAACGGAGACTGTCTGCCTTGCAACAACGTGAGCCTTGGGACCCAGCCAAGCTCCCCACGAGTTAATCCTGTTTGATATTGTACCACTCGGCAGCACTGAAATGTGTTCGATGCTCACTTGCTTCCTCCACCTCAACTGTAAATAAGTAATGTTTCAAAGCAAACAGCAGGGCTCTGCATATCATGTTATCTCATCTGTGCTGATCTGTGATGGTTTAACTCCTGCAGGATTTCCTGCAGAGAGGAGGGGATTTATTCACAGTAGCCGTTCGTCTTTCTCAATTAAGAGAGAAGAATTCAGTTTTTAATCTGCCAGTCACATCTTTCCTAGGAAATAGGGAAGCATCCCTCTTTCAGTCTTATACAAGGCAAAACTCTGAAATGGGAAACTTAACTGCCAGTTTCTCCATTATTTTATAGTGTAATTAAGCTTTTCTTTTTCTTTTTTTTTTTTTTTAAAGTGTAAATATTGTGAAATTGAAGCAGGAAAGAGAGTTAATACTGCTTTTACACTCTTTCCTGAAATGGCTTTCAGCTCTTTCTGCTAAAAAAAAAGAGGAAAAAAAAAAAAAGAAACCAAAACAATAATGGACAGAACAAATTTAACATCCTTGTGCCATGAATAAATTTCTGGAGAACATTTATAGGAAAAACTTTTGATTTATCACAGTAGATGAGTCTATAAGTCTTTTAATGGTAGGAAAACAGCTTTATCAAATGCTGACAAGTCACAGAAAGGGTTTGGAGAAAGCAAAGTTTGTATAAGTTGAATGTATAAGATGAATTTGCCTTCTCTGGAATGATATCGTGCACAGGAAGAGACTTTAAAAATACCTTTTTACTTTTGGGAAGTGTTTTGTTGATTTTGCTCTCTCTTTTGACTTTCTAATTAACTCCAAGTGTCCCCGGATGCATCTTGGGACCTGGAGAGCAGTGTTTACATTCACTTGCATTTTCAGAACTGAATCCTCAAGAGGTGAGGAAAGCAAATAAACTGTGCTTTAATGTATAAAGAAAACAAAACCAAACCACAAGCAGGAGTTGCTATAATGGATGATTATTTTTATTAAATAAAAGAGCGTTTACAGATCAAGTGTGAAAATCGTCTGAATAATGTTAGCTATTTTATTTTATTTTATTTTCTGAACTGTTCACTCATCCTTTCGTCTTGCCATTTTTTGAAGAACACACTGGGAAAAGCACTCGTGTTTTCTGAAAGGCATTGTTAGCCCAGGTAGGAACAATGGCTCTGTTCATTGTGCAGTGGCATAATAACAAATGAGTCCTTGATATTTCTTGGGTATTTCTGCCCCCCCTCTTTGTGCCACAGCACGGGCATTCACGTGTTTGTTAAAGGAAAGAGTGCAGGGTTTGAGGGTGTGATTTACACCCTGGGAGAGCAGCCTGGCACTGCTGCTGGGGACGCCTGCCTGGCGCAGCGCTTGCAGCTATTGTGAGGGGTTTTAATAATTGGTTTGCAGATGGGATTAGAAACAATTAGGCTGGAAGGCAACATTTTGTGATATATGCAGGAGTGTCCGCCTGAGTGGGGCTTTGTTTCCAGCCCCCAGAAGCCAGGGCTTGCTTGCCCTTCCACCAGTGCTGCCAAGACCTTCCCTGAAGGAAGTGATGGGAGATCATTCTCCCACTGAAAGTGGAACTGCTTCTGGTGAGAGAATAAATGACCAGAGCTCCTTGTGGGAGCTGCTGATCCAGCGGCCCCACTCTGCCAGTGCCCTGGGGTTGCCCTGGAGGTGCTCGGCAAGGTGGGAGGAAACTGGGCTGGGCAGGCAGTGTCACTGCTGGGTGTAGGGCCCCTGATGGTGGCCCAGAGATGAACATCTTGCTCAGCTCGTGGTGGCCTCTGCAGGCCGGGGGAGCTTCGTTTGGGTAGAGTGTTCAGCTTCCACTCTGGTCTTGGCTGACCCTGATAGCCTTGGAGGTTTTTACAAAGCAGATCCCGTGGGAGGCTCTGGGTCAGTGCCTGGAACACAAGGTGATCCAGCAACCATTGATTGTGCCTGCTCCACCCCTCTGGCTGTCAGTCGTCCTTGCTGCCAAATCTCTAGTGTGGACAGCAGAGTATTTTGGTGGGTTTGGGCCTGGGAGACTGAGGCTCTTCCCCTTCCCCCTCCTGACTCCCTCTCTGTCATTGCTTCCAGCTCATTCCTTGCAAATGACGCATTAAGGGATGTAATGATCTTTGATTGTATTTTATAACCCTTTATTTTGGGGCTGAAAGGTTAATGGTGTGAGGGCAGGGAGGGGGACCTGTCTCCCCGGCTGGGTGGGAGCCATCCAGGCTGGCACAGCATGCAGCAGGCAGAGATGCCACTGCCAGCTTTGCCCTGGCAGAATTTTCTGCACCACTTTCCTGTGTGGGGTGACCCTGACATGCCACCACTTGCGTGGGGACCCCTGAGGAGAGCACAAAGGTGCCAGACAAGGGACGTGCAGGAGGGGCCCAGGTGAGTTGGTCTGGTGGAGGAAATTTCCTAAAATGCCTCCAGGGAGGAGCTGCATGAGCAGCAGGGTTGGCCCTTGCAGCCATCCGTGTCTGCTGCCCAGGGCTTGTCCTCAGAGTACTGATGTACTCATTTGTTTCTGTGAGGTTTTAGTCCCTGTTCTCTGGGGGACAAGGAGCTGGTCACATAGAGGAGCCTCTCCAAAACATTCCAGTGAGGGAGGGACTTGGCCTGAGTCACTCTGCTCACACAAAATGAGTTTCCCAGACCCAGGGGAGCCTTGGTGGGTTTCAAACAATGTCCATCAGCCTTCCTGTGCTGGAAGTACCCCCAGTCCCAGCCTGCATGCCCTTCCCTCTGGGTTGGGTGACTGGTGGCCCCCGCTGCCTGTGCAGCTTTCACCGGTTGAAGCTCTTTGTCTTATTCCTTAACATTCCCTGTTCTTTGGAAAAGTTCAAAGTCTGTCAAGATTGCTCCTTTATTACAGCCAGTGCCCTGGCAGACGGCTCCGCTTGGAGCTCTCATCATTTCTGCTACAAAGCTGGCCTATAGGAACATCTCTGTGACTTGTGAAATGTTTGTAGTAGCTGTGATTTCTGTGCCTTATCTCAAGCTGTAGAAATGGAGTGAAGAGAGAACAGAATTTGCGTCAGCCCAACCCTTGCAGTAGCCGCTGGTACTCCCTCAGCTCACAAATGCTCTGGGACTGGATTCCGACCCCTCTGGGAACAGAAAGGGTCATAGTCTGAGCCCTGGGAAGTCCAGGTGAAATTCCATCTGGGGGACAAAGTGCAGGGATGCACAGTGCCGGGATGCCACAACATACTCCCAGTGTCCTCAAGGCTGAGCGGAGGGGGTGGTGAACAGGCCTGTGGAAGGCATGGAAAAAAATGTCTTCTTTGTGTCAGACCATGGCTGGTCCCAGAAGGGAGGTGTCATGCAAGCAGAGGAGAAGGAGACCTGCTGTTGTGGAGCAGAGGCCACTGAGAGGCGTTGAATGGAGATGCTGGTGCTTGAGCAGGTCACTCAACATTCTTCCTTCTTGGGGGACCTTCTTGGCCATTTGAGTTGTCCGCTAGGAAAACTCATTTCCCAAGGAGGACCACAAATGTTTGAGGACAGCCTCTCACATCCAGGCGTACTGGGATGTGAGATGGGTCTCAGCACCCAAATCCAACAGAGAGACATGAGGATAAACCATAAAAGGGAGCAGGAGGACAAATCCCTCACTTGAGCACAAGTGTCATCAGCAAAGGCATAAACTTGTTGGCTTAAACTAGCTTAAAACTGCTTAAGCTGGCTCTAGTTTAGTCTGTTAGTGTGATCATCAGTTCCATGGTGGCTAAGTTCGGAGGGAGCATCCAGTCTGGCTTGGATCTAAGGTCGTGCTTTCCTTCTGTGGCTCTGGGAGTGGCCTGTAGCAGATTTTAGGGAATAGTGAAGAGCAAGGACCCTTCCCAGGAGGTTCGGGGGTCATGAGGTGCTGTGGGATTTCCTGGGGCCAGTAGTGCCTTTTGCACTAGTGGAGAAATTCCACTGACATGTGTTTCCTGTCAGCGATGCTCTGCAGCGGGAGGTCTGGATGGCTTTCAAAAGCGTGTTTGAGTCAAAAGCCAGCAGTTGGGTCTGTGTGAGAGTAATGGGGTGAAAAAGTTCTATCAGGAGGTGAGATGAGCTGACCTGAGCATCCCTGCCTTCCTGCGTGCAATGCCTGCAGCCTTTGCCCCAAATTAGTTTGGGCACAGCCCAGGATATTGCATTTGCAGGAGCAGCCTTGAGGTCCTCCAGAGCTCTGTGACCTGCTGCCAGGGTTCACTCCCAGACATGAGAAACATTTGCTTTAAGTCAGCTGCTACATGGAGGAATAGATTGCTCCGTTGCTGATTGAAACAGTTGTGTTTTGCTGGACCATGACTTTATGGCCTTTTTTCCTGTTTGTTTTTCAATTGGTCTCCACAGAAAAAAGGAAAATAACAAGCTTCTCACCGCTGGACATCTCTGATAAAATATTTCTGCTGAAGGCTGCCTTTTCTTCATATGTGCATGTGGCGTTGCTGCAAAGTATTCATCTTAAGTTTGAAACCTTAAGGTGTTACTGAAAGATTCCCCAAGTGAAAAAATGAAATAAATGTATAGATAAATATTTAGGACACAGCACCCAAAGTTCTTTTCTGAATTGACTGAACTTTTTTGAAGAGTGAAAAGCTGAATTCTGGTCTTTTGCTACCAGGATAACTTTTGGCACTAGGAAAATGGGGACAAACTATTCCTCTTGCAGACCAAACCATGCAGGGTTGGGCCCTGAGTGTGGAAGACCTGGTAGCTTGGCTGCTGGGATGCTGATTTATACCCTGCTGGAGCCCCCTGCTTTCCCAGCTTATTCCTGCAGTCACAATTCCTGGGTAGTCTAGTGATAAGTCCTCTCTGTGTAAGGCTGAGTTTGTTCTTGGTTGGTTCCATGATGCAGATACTTGACCTGGAACGGCTCCTTGAACAGGGTTTGCCAGAATGAGGTTCCTGTTAATTTAGGCAGCCTTTCCTTGGCACAGACAGCTCTCCATGCTCGTCGTCTCTGCTGTGCTGTTACCCAGACAGGGCACACTTCCAAAGGGGACTCCAAATGCAGCACTGGGCTCTTCTTTTCCCCAGGGAGTACCCAAAATACAGAGAAGTGGCATGGCCCCAATCAACCACGTGGCCAACATGAAAAGGGAGTGGAGTCCCCCTGTTTCTCTTAGTTATGGGCTTGACCTGTAACCTACGTAAAACCCAAAGATTTATACTTCAGAGATAAAAGTAATCCTGCATTTATTATTTTAAAACAAATATCTTGGGGCTTTAAACCAGCCTCAAAATTTAGTGGGGACAGAAGAGTTAAAATGTCCAGTTCAAATGAAATCACCTGACTTGCTTGCTTTGAAAGATTTACCATCTAGGGCCTTTGGCATTGCTGTCTCAGGATAATGAAGATACATCCGATACATTTTGAGCAGCAGTATAATTGCGTTCATCAACACCAGTCGGTGTTTGGGTGAGATGGCTTTTAAACAGTGCAGCAGGGAGGAAAAGTAGAGCTAAATGCTGCTGTGCTGAGTTGGGCACGCAGCGAGGAGAGCAAGGTAAGCAGTGTTGGATGCAGGGCAATCTTTGATCACTGTTGGCTCTGTGGTGGCTAATTAGAGAATGTGTTCTGGCTGCTGTGACTGGTATGGATGGGATTTGGTCCAAACAGGGTTTTCTGTAGTAAAATAAGATGCTCATAGCAACAGATGCAATGGTGGCAACTGCCTTTAAAGCCCAGTGTTAATTGGCTTAAACCTCTGCACTGGAAACGATCTGCTCCTATTTCAGCTGTTGCTCATTTTCCCCAGAAATGCCTGTTCCTGGCTATGCTGCTGGCTGATGTGTGAGATGTGCAACTGTGTCAGGAAGGTGGTCAAGGAGTAGGAAACGATTCACACCAGTCACATCCACCCATGAGGGGCCTGGCTTTTATTTGCCCTAAGTCCAGTAGCTGTTTTCATCACTTAGGTTCATGGCTTCCCACTGCTGAGGATGTAGCAGTGACTGGGAGTGGGATGAGGGCACACACTTGTGGGCGGTACAAAAAAAGTCCATGGAAAATGAGACACAGTGAAGCCAGGTGTGGAAATGGTTGGTGTAAACCAGATGATGCTGCTGTACACCCAGCTGCAAAAAGATTCAGCCTGAAATGTTATGGGAGGCAAATAATCCACCAGAGCAATTCCATCAACTGAGAACATAAAGATAGGACCATCCCCTCTTATTAATTGCCATCTCACTTGGGATTGCATAGACTGACATGTTCAAGTTATCAGATGTTTGGAGGAAGAGGTGAATTTTTAGCTGCTGTTTATTCAGACCAAGATTTAATTAATATTAAATAGATTAAATATTTGATGAAATAGACTGAAATTAAATATTTAGATCCTTCTTCCCCCCAGATAGCAGCCCCAGTGGATGTTTATGTGGGCAGTAAAGCTAGAACATCTTCTGAATGTCAGAGTGTGTTCAAAGATCAGAGTTACATGGGAGTATCATCTGTGGATAGGAATTTAATTTCTCTTGGATCCTTGTCTTTGCCAGCCCATGTGAGAGTGTGCTCTTCCTTCGTATGGGCTTTATGAGCCACGACCTGCTGGGACTTCAGGTACCGCTTCAGTGCAGGCTGTCACCCTGTTCTCCTGCCTCATTCATCTTCAGTGGGGGAGGAGGCCTCATGGGGAGGGTTTTCTCCCGTGCTTATCATTTCTCAGGGCAACGGGCACAAACCGGGAAGCAAACAGCATTGCTTCATACAGATTAATTATGTTCCTGAAGAAGGAAATGTGGAATAATGACATCTTGCCTGAAGAAGGGCAGCTAACCAGTTGTTCAGGCTGGTGCTTCTATGTATCCCCCACCAGAGCTGGACTGGGACCACTGTCCCCAAGCCAGAATTCAGCTGCTTGGCCTTGGTGGTAGATGCTTAACTAGAAATAGTCTTGCTGTCAAAATCTACCTGCCGGTGAGTGGAGACTGAAAATTGACCCTTGGTTTGGTCCAACTGATTCTTGGAGCTGCAGTCCCTGCCTGCCTGTCACATCTCCAGAGAGCTGGTGATGGGAGATGATGGACACTGGGGATACATTCCCTTCAGTGCCCAGTTTCTAGTGCTAGTGTTTGGCCCTTTGCTGGCACTGGCAGTATTGTAGCCAGAATTTGCTTGGTGTTTGGTACACTAAGCTTGTTTTAAAAGTATGTACAATATCCTAGCAGGATTTTTCTGAACAAAAGCATTGTCATAACTCAGCAATATGGCTTGTGTGTTTAGATAAGGCCTCCCATTAAGAGTGAGGGTAAATCCAGTGCTCCTGTTGTCCAACAGACTGCTTTGGTCTACTGGAGTATTTCAGAAGCAGTAGCAGAGTAATGGCTTGTCCCTCTCACCTCTGCCAGCAGCACTGCGTGGGGATGAAGCCAGTGCAACCCATCCAGAGTGGTTAAGTGACTTGCTAGAGGATGAGTGAAAAAAAGGTGTGGTAGATTAATAAAAGATGGTTTTAAATAATTCAGCATGGGCCAGCTGATGAAGCTTAACAGGACCAGAAAGTTGATCTCATTCAGCTTGGTATGAAGCAGTGCCTGGCCAGCTTTCTGGCAGGAGGTAAGGGGTGTTGAGGACCTCTGGGATGTGTCTCATGCTGCGTGGGCATGTTTGCCCACCCCATTGCTACTCCCATTGTGGTCCTCAGAGACTGGGGATGGCGGATTTGTGTTTGGTGTGGTGGCAATTGTTCTTTGGTGTCTTTAGGGTCCCTTTTGGTTTCCTGCCCTTGACTCTGGTTCCTGTGAGGAAAACACAGCCCTGGTGCTGGGAAAGGGCATCTCTGCCCTGGGTGGGCTCGTGAGGTCGTGCTGTCCATGATGCCCAGGAAAGGCAGCTGTGCAATTTGCTGGTGGTGGGCAAGGGAGCCTGGATTCGAAGGTTGCAGAGGCCCATGATGATTATGGTCCTTGCTTGAGGTATGTGCATCCCCAATGCTCACACCATCACCTGAGGGGCACCTGCAGACCCCTGGGGAAAGAGCCAGGCCATGGGGCTTCCTGCCTTACTCTGCCCTCCTGTTCCTGTGGCTGCAGACTGACTGGCAATCCATTTGCAGGCACCAGCACTCCATGCTTGCCTTGCCTCTGGATGCTGCTGCAACACCTCATTAAGTCCAGGTCCTTTTTCTAGGAACCTGCTGAAGAAAGCACAAACAAACCTGTCTTTGTTTTTATGGCTCATCTCTGTGCTGCTGAATTGCCTTGAGTTTCACTGCTACCAGGCAGAAGAACCCCCATACCCATCAGGGATGTCTTTTCACTTGCTTTGCCAGGTTTTCTCAGAGCTGTAAACATAGCCAAGCAGAGAAAACCATTTCCAGAGCAGATTTCTGAGGGCCCCCACAGGACCACAGCCAGGCAGGCATGTCAGCACCTGGGAAAGCTGGCCCTTGCTGGCAGCTCTCCTCTTCTCTGGGTGGATTGCACCAGGCTCTTGATCTGCATTTTTAACTGTGAGGGACTGGTGAGGGTGGGCTCTTCATGGGACAGGTCTTGGGAATCTGCCTTCTTGATGCATGGATATCAGTGGTACCAGGCCAACACTGAATGGACCTGCTGTCACTCATATATGGCCCTCAAACTGAGGCTTCCTCTGCTGGGGAACAGAATTAGGTGATGCTGAGCTGACTGTATTTTTGCCTTGTGACACAGAGAAAGGCACATGCAAGAGGAGCCTAAAGAGAGTCTGATTAATATGCTTTTAGAATCAGATTGTTTAATGCAAACAGCTTTAGAGATATGACTAAAGCAGGAAAAGAAACTTGGAAAAGACCCCATTTGGGATAAAAGCAAAGAAGGCTATTTTTTGCAAATACCAGTATAGCTTCTTCTAAAAATACTATCTTGGATGTCTGTTGGAAAATGAGAAACAAATGTGATTCTGAACGGCCTAATGCAGCCTGTCACTTCAGAGGAGGAGGGATGGAGACCTCTCATTGGAGGCAGAGGATGTGCTCAGGCTCTCAGAGACACGGCAGAAACCAGACTGTGCGGAATCCAAAGCACAGCTTTGGAAGGAAACGTGGATGTGAGCGAGCAGCATTTGCCCACAGGCTGCTGAATTGCAGTTTCACACTTTGCCATGTTGGCAGCCATCTTCAGTCATGGTCCTGGGAAGATTTTTGAGAGTATGTAAGAGTTTCTGAGGATCAGCAGAATGGCATGCGGATGGCCTGCTTTCCCATCGGCAATGGTATTCACATAAGAAAAGGAGTTGTCCACTGTTAACTTCTGGTAGTTTCAATTTTCTTTTTTAAGCAGGAGCAGTATCAAAGGATGGGGGAGAAGAAGGAATGGTCCTTGCAAGAGAGGCCATGTCAGAGCTGTCTTTCTGTTCAACTATTTCAGGCCCTTTTTGGCTGTCCTTGCCTCTCTGGTGCACTGTTCCTGAGAATCTTGGGGAAGCAGTGAGGTAGGTTTCTCTTCTTTTTGCACATCTTTGCCTCAGCCTCTCAAGCAGATTTTTTTCATCAGCCAACAGCTGAGAACACTGTGTTCAAAGGGAGTTCAGGTTGCAAATGTCGATGCCAGTGCCAAAGCCTTGCAAATGATTGAAAACCTTCAGGGTACCCTTCAGTACTAACTCAGACAGCATACAAGCAGTTTTGGAGTGTTTTCATGGACTTCTCACTAATCTAATATTAAGCTCTGCTCCAACTTTGCCCTTTCCAAGCAGTGATCTCTGTCCTCTGGCCCTTCTGTGAAAAGCTTACAAGAAGGTTTTTTTTTCCTTTGGAGCTGGTGAATGTGAGTGTGTTTATTTGGAATGTCCTGATCAGAGCACTCTGACACAGGCAGGGTACAGGGATGTGCACCCTACAGAGTGCACAGGCCTCCAGCCCTGCCTGATGGCTTCACCTCACCTTGGCAATGTGTGCTGGGGAAAGGGCTGCCTGTTTCCTTTATGACCAGTGTCTCTGAAGAACACAATGGTGAGGCACTGAGGCCACCAGCCTGTGGAACCTTTGTATTGGGTAGCACTGGGCCTCTTCTAAGTATGAATCCAGTATGTCTCTGGAGAGAAAATTTTCTCTTGGATCTCCTTAATGGGATTTAATTCATCTGCCTTTGTGTATGTGAAAATTAGATGATGTCATGATGGGACTGAGAGGCCAAGATCACACCAGGAGCTAGCAATAGGTGATCTAATGGAAAAAGTCAGTAGGTGTCATCTGTACTTCCCCCGGGGGAATTTGTAGTGGCCTCAGCTGCTCTCACCTTTGTTAGCCCATTAGACAAATCCTTTGGCACGATGCCTAAGGCCAAGAGAGCTGTCAGGTGGCACAGGGAGGGCCAGGCAGTTGTACACCAAGTCCCTTGGGCTGAGGGTAGTGAGCAAGCTCTCCACCTTGCAAGCTCAGGGCACCCTCTTTGTCCTTGCCTGGTAGCCTTGTCTCCAAGGTGACTTGCCCCAAAACACACTAATCTTCATGGGACTTAAATAGACTCTGCAAGCTGCAACATCATGTGTCCTGCAAGCTGGATGGCTTCAAGAGAAGTCCTCATTACTAAAGAGAAGAGCTACTTCAGCCTAAAATGTGTCTGAACTATCACAGGGACAATGCAGCAGTATTTCTTTGGGCTGTTTTAAACTGATTGAATGACTGATGGCAGGGTTGGGAGCTTTTCAGAACCCAACTGGGATGCCCCCCTCAAAACTAAAACAACACCAGAAGGTGTTGTTCTTGTGACATGTTTTGGTTCTGTCACTGTGTGTAGTTTTTGTGATCACTTTGTTTTGCCCAACTGTGTTGCTCTGGGCATGATGGGGAGGAAAATCCATCTTTCAGTAAATGCTCCTCAAACCACCTGCTGTCACAGCAGATTGGTCTCTGTTCCCAGAGAACAAAACCATTGTAAATCTGAAATTTCAGCTCATGTTTCATGCCTTCTGCTTATCTGATCCACCTCACAGTGGACAATTTTCGGCATGTTTTCAATGCAACCCACAGCATTATGCTATAAGTGGGAAACAGCTGTAATATAGAATGTGAATCTCATGTGCAAGGACTGAGAGGATTTGGATTTCCAGGCCAGAGGAAGAAGAACACCCTGCAGCAAAAACCCTTCTGTGAGGCCTTGCTTTTGTCTCTCTGAGACACTGCAGCAGGAGGGGAGACTTGTGCACTTGCCTGGGAAAAGCTCAGGCACTGTGCACGAAGTGCTCCGACACACACCTTAATCCTTTTGCCTTGCTACATGAAACTTGAGTGTGTTTCTCCATCCCCAGCTGCATCAACAGTCTTTGCAGGCTTTATAGTTGAGCTCTGGGTTTCCCCCTGTTCTGGGTCCCCACTCTCCAGCCTTGTTCTGCAACAACAGGGACTAAACCTTCTCCTGAGCTTCTCAGTGACTGTATCTATGGATGAAGCAGCTGGATTTGTAGGCAAATGTTTGCCCATCTTTGTGCCTGTCACAGCTTATTAATGTGTGGCATGACCGCAGTGCCTCTGGAAAGAGCCCAGCACTAACTGCTCACTTCCTGGCCTTGTCATCCATTCCTTCTGCCAGGTCGTCTCCACTTCAGATCTGCTTTCTTTTGGATGCAATTTTTTTGTTTTAAAGTGACAGTGCCCTCAAGGATTTTGGCAAAAGAAAAGCAAAATGGAAAAATCTTCCTGGCAGAACCCATTCTTCTGAAACAGCAGCAGCTGCTGTGGAGGAGAGCCAGCAGCAGGGATCCTTCTTGGAGGAGTTTACAAGCTGAGGATCAGAGATTGTTCTTCTCTCCTTGCTTGGTAGCACAAGCTGGCTCCTTGCAGGGAGAGGTGATGGCCAAATCAAGCCTGAAATGTGACATTCACAGCTCTAATTAGACATTTGCAGTTTCCCTTTGACTCCAGAATCCATCCCAAGCAGGTGATAGTTTTCCAAGGCTTGCCAAAAGGCAGTCTAGGAACTCTCTCAGTGCAGTGACCAGCCAGTCCAGGACTTAATGGATTCAGCCTTTTTAAATGTCTGCATTAAGGCAAGTTGAGTCACGCTGAGCACTCACTCTCTCTCGGTCCATGGTGAAGGGAACCTCCTGGCCAGCGCCAGGAAAATGCTTACTCTAGAGCTGCAACACTGGGAGAGAGAAATCTGCTCAGGGAAGGAATAATGTGTTTTCCTTCTACCTTTTGTTCTGGTGGGCTCCATCTGACTCTGCTGCAATAGGCTGACCGTTTGCAGCTCTTCATAATTTATTAAACCTTTGCTGAATATTTTAATAAGCACAGCCACAGCTGAAAAAGAGAAAAGCTTGGCGGGCGTTTCTCATGAGTCTACTGTTAGGATATGTAAGGTTGGAGTGGGGCTCTTGACAGGGACTGGAATGAGACTGCAGAAGGTGACAGCAGTCGATCGTGTCTGGATTTCACGGGCTGAGGAAGCTCATGGCTGCATGTACATGATGCTCTCAAGGATTTGCTGCTCTCATAAGCCAAAAGCAATGTCTAAGCTTTAAGGAAAGGTCTTTTTCCTTTATCTTCCCATCTCTTTCCCTTCCTCACTTCACACTGTTAATCACACTGGCAGGATGCCCTCCAGGCTGAGACTGTTCCGAGAGCAGGGTGAGAGGAGGGTGCTGAGAAGGAACAGCAGGCTGTACGTTTTTCTTCTCTAGCATGATTTAGCCATGATTAATGCACATGAAAAATAATCACTGCATTCAGCCTAATTCTACAGAATTATTGAAGGGATGATAACAAGGGGAGAGGAGATATTTTGCTGCTTTTATTATACTTTTAGGAAGGAGGGAAGGTGTTCTGTGAACCTGGTCAGGTGACATCAGCATCTCATATTAAGGCAGGGAGCAAAATTTGTCACTGTTTTTCTTCTTCTTCTTTTTTTTTTTTTTTTTTCCCCTGGAAAAGACACCGCTAGCCTGAGCTTTGGAGATCTCCTGTTACTTCCCAAAACCGGGTCAAAAGAAGCTCATTCATCAAAACCACACGACCTGTATTAAAGGGAAGAGGGATTGTACATGGGGAATCTTTGGAAAATGGGATTATTATGCCTAGCTGGTGATCACCTCTGCCTTTCACCCCTCCTTTCAACATGCTGCCAGTGGGCTTGGGTACAGCAAATTGCTCCTGGTTCCTGGGGAAAATGCACCATGCAGGAGCTGGGTCAGGCAGACAGCTGGGACCTGAGCACGTCACAACAATGTGGTGCTGGTCTCCCTACATGCATCACCACAGCTCTTGTGTTTCAAGTTAGGTCAGATATAGCTACTTCTAGTTTGCCTACTGCCATGATCTCTATTTATCCCATTCAGAAGGAAAACATCTTGTTTTGTAAGCCAGAGGTTTTGTAAAACTTTCTTCCTCTCATGTGTTAAAATGAAATCATAAGACATTGGTGTACTGGAGAGATTTTAATATTTTTCCAGATTTTATAATAAACTAAATAATACACAAAAATGATTGATATGGAAAATATTAGAAAAGCCTATTTTGTGGTTTTAATTGTGATCCTTTCTGGCCCAGGTAAGCGTGTCAGCTATTTCTTTTAATTGTGGTTTTTTTGTGACTTTGAATTTACGTTTTATATATTTTCCATTTTTTTTGTAATTCACATTTACCAACACAAAATTAACACTTCTTGTCCCTGCTGAGCTTACTGCTATTGATTTTTTTTCCTTTAGTTTTCTAATTTTGCAAACTTTGATTAGGATTTTTTTTTCTCTCTATCAGTTTCTATAGGTGTCCGTGCCTGTTCAGAGAGATTATTGCCCATAAGTGCTAAATTTCAGAGTCCAAAGACATATCATTTAAGACAGAACGAGGAGCCAGGTGATCTCTGAGCCAAACTGCAAAGAACAATTGGATGCCATGGCATTTAACAGTCAGGCTCTTGGGTGCTGCCTCATCACAAATGAGAGCAAGGCTGCAGCTGCCTCCTGCTTTGCCTGGGTGTCTTGCTGCCTTCTGGGGCCTTGGGAAGCAGTGAGGCTCCAATGAGTGCCTGAGGCTGCACTGCATGGCAAAGCCTTGGGATTGGGACATCCAGGGAATGCCCTCACTGTCTTCCTACCTGCCTTGGTGCTGGTGGTGCCTCCTGGGGGGCTGCAAGCACAGAGCTGGGGGCTGGAGGTGGCACTGGTGCTGTGAGGATGTGGCAGCCCCGAGGGGCTGGGGCACAATGCAAACCCTGCTGGGGCTTGGTTCCTGGGGGCAGCCTGATCTCCTTAGATGGAGATCACATCATGGTCAGGTTTCTTATTTCAGGTTCTCTACAACTATCCATTTTTAGTACAGGAAAGGGATTTGCCTTTGCTGTTGACCAATTCTTGCCAATCAGGGTGCCCAGGCTTGGCTAGAAGGGTGCACAGAGAGTGGCACCTTCTGCAAGACAGATGGGTTTTCTACTCTGGCAGGTGGGGATCGGAACAAGGTGTCCAGATCAGATCAGAGGTGTCCAGGTGAGTCTAAGAGAGCTGGTGCACACAGCCAGGTCCTGGGTGTGCAGCTCTGCCGTGTACCAGGCCACCAGAACCTTTGGAGAGGTACTAGGGCAGGAGTTGTGTTTCACTGGCTGTTTAGAAGTTGGCTGAATGTTTTTCTCCTCTCAGATCAGCTTCAGAAATATGTTGTAGGTGTGGAGATTGGAATGGAGATTACAGCTAATCATTTTAAGCTTTAGGAGGTAAGAACAAAACCTATACTAGCCAGACCTGTAAGTGAAGAGGACAATCCCATGGGTTCTGCAATGTGATGAGACTTCCTCAGAAGGTCCAAAATGCTCAACAGCTCAGGGAGGAGCAGACAGATGTTGTCAGGGGCTCAACCCTTGGAGTTATTTTGCTCAGATGAACAGCAGTGATCAACTAGGTGGCCCAAATGGAGCGGCCCAGTGCTCCTTGCTGCTGAGGTGTCCAGCCAGCAGTGGGTGCGTTTCCATGGTACTGGGAAGAGACTGGGAAAAGACTGGAGAGAGATGTGGCCTCCTGATACAGGCTTTGGGCCTTGACTCACGAGAACAAGCACGAAGTTGTTCATGCAGATGGTTTTCAAATGAGTGAATGTCAATTGCGCCTGCAGGGCTTGTTAGTCTGATACCTGTCCAAGGTATCAAAAGGGAGATTTGCTTTTGACTGCGTAACCTGCCCTTGCAGAGAAAACTGCTGAGGTTTTTTTTTTTTTTTCTCTCTTTCGTGATAAGCACAAGAGCCTGTGGTGGTCACAAGATCACTTCAGCAACATCCTGACTCAAGCAGCTTGTTGCGTTGTTTGTAAAAGTCCAATTTTCTTTTTGAGGAAAATCAATACAGCTCATTACTTAGCCGAGAAAAGATCCCTGTGTCAGTTCCACTGGAAGGCAGCCCTTGAGAAGGCTCAGCCACTGTTTGTAAGCCAGACGCAACAGGCTGATAGCCTTTCTCTTAAATTATCTGTTCCAAACTACAACTGCCCCACTGAGAAGACCAATCAGCATCCCGCAGACCACCAAAGAGCTGCTCAACAAGTGAATACCACCAGCCTTGGGCAAAATATGCACTGGGAAAAAAGGTAACAACACAGAAGACACTTTTTTACACCTGTTGTGGTGACTGTAAGTTCTCATGCTGCTTCTTCATTATATCCTTTCTTCTAGGCTCTGGCTGCATCATCAAGTCTTTTCATTTCAGTTCTAAAATGCAAGATGTAGTGCTACAAGGCTGACAGATAGCCAAATATGCTTTTTCTAGCCTATTTTGAGTGGTGAGACAGAAGTCAGGTGCGTGGCCCAAACTTACAATGAGTTCAAGGCATTTCTGTAAGTGCACAGGATGTTTTCAAGCAGCTTTGGAATCTGAGCAGGATTGAGGCAGTTGGGTGCACGGTGCCCTTGCGTACTGCGTGTGTGTGTATGGCTTTGGGGACTGCACTTTGGGGTCACTGTGTTTATGCAGGATCTGGGCTGGGGGCATCATCACCTGCATTCCCTAGTAAATACATACTTTGACTACTCATGTGAATATACTGACAGTGAAAATTGCTCCTTGCTGCAGCTCAGCTTCAGGATCCAAGACTGTGATCCCTGCTTGGAAGTTTGCTAGTTTAGAAAGTTGGAGGAGGAATTGTTCCTGTATGAAATGGAGAATGGGGAGAAAAAATGCACATTGTGGCTGCTGTGAAATAGGACTGGGGACTAAACAGTCATATTTTAATGGTTTTGGTTTGAGATCTGAATGAAGACAATGAATGAACAGAAATTTAGCAGAGACATTTCACTGCAGTAAGTTCAGTGACAAAGTCAGTGAGATGAGAGGACCACTTGTGCATGGGCATTACTAAGCAGGTAACCTAAGGGCTGGGGTACACACTCAGCTAACCAGGAAGAGCTATAAATAAGGATGCAAAGCTGGTAAATTCTGTTAAACAAATTCACTGTCTCGGCTATTCATAGGCTTCTTCAAAACCAGAGTGGATAGCAAAAGGAAAAGTGCAGTTTATTTTAAGGGAGCAATCAGCCAAGAAATCTGTCTTCTCTCTCCAGATCACCTTTGTGGTGGTCGCTTTCGAGAGAAGATTTTGGATGCATGGTGAGCTTGACCCTGCCCTGCCCACCTCTTCTCCATAAGGCAGTGAGGGGCAGCTTCTGTCCTCACACCTTGGGATGAGCAGGATACTCAGGGCTGGGGGATGTGTCCCAGCAGCAGGGAGTGGAGCAGTGCTTGCAACAACATTGCACTGGCCTCTTGACCAGCTCCTGTCTGCACATATATAACACCAGGTCAGGAAAACCAAAATTGAAAGGGATTTGCATCCTTGTCCCCATATGCTGTCCAAAAAACCTCTCTTGTTTTGGCATCCATCACTAGTCTGTTTCCAGTTTTCCTCTGTAGAAAGATGTTGATCTCATGAGCTGTCTTTAAGAATTTATTCCAGATTCTAGTTAATTTCAGGTTGTAGAGACTGTGAACAGATGACATTGCTTATATTACCAGGCTCCTCCGGTGTTTGACGATGGCTATGATTGCAGTACATATAACATTATTATTTGACTGCAATTACAATGGCATGGGTGGTGTTATGCCTGACTAGCTGATTAATCATCTGGAGCAATGAGTAAATCTCCCCCACTTTTGCAATAATTAATATGTACAGCTGGATTGCAGTTGGCTGAGTGAGCATGGAAGTGAACAAGGCAAACAGAGAGGTGTTTGGCAGCTTTAGGCTGCAGGAAAGGATGAGCACATGGAGCTCATGGGGCAGTTATTCCCTCTGTGATGTAAACTGTAGCTTGAGCCAGCTCTGATCCACCTCAGGGAGCTGCATGTCTGTGGTAGGTGGCTAAAGTTCTACAGGCAAGTTGGTCCAGTCAGAGTTATAAGGTCTGGCTTTGAGGGATTTAAGATTGTGGGATGCAAAGATCTTTCCTCCTTGCGGTGGTTAACCAGAGAGCCCTTTGCCAGTGTGTTTGTAGCTGCCCAGGAGTGAAGGGGAGAGGGAAATTCATTACTGCAATTGGATTAAATATCTGCTGTGCTGAGGACCTGCTGCCATGATGGCTTAGGGCCACTTGTCTCCAAGCAGGTACAGTGGCTTTCTGGTTCTCCCTGCAGTCTGGGTGACATACATTCAGTCAACAGCAGCACAGATTGTCTGAAAGTACCTCATGGTTTTGCTTGTGGGCATTTACAATTCAAATCAAGAGACATTGCAGCCTCTCTCTTCCTCATATGTTGATTTCCTTTGCTCTCCTGATACAGCAAAGATCAAGTTGAAATATTAAATGTCCTCCACAATGCAATTACATATGGCTGGTTGCAATCAATTCCCTCTGCCTCATGTCATTTGCTATTGTTTTCCCCTTTCCTTCCCTTCCTGTAAGAGACATGAGGCTATAATTTGACAAAAGATAAAGACTTTGATTTCCTCCTCTACCTAAGGAGAACTGAGCTCCCAAATCTCAGTGTTCACAGAGTAATTAAAGGTGATGGAGGCAAGAAAACTGAATGGAAACACAACCCTGCAGCTTAGTGGACACTGCAGGACAGGGAAGAGAGGATGGATACTGAAGCCTGCTACAGTGATGTTAAACCACTCAGTAAAAGCAGTGAATCAGCAACTCTGAACATCTTTTGCCAGAGACATGGTTTATCTCTGCAGGACACAGCTGTGTCCCTGTCAATCTCTGGTTATAATAAGATGAGAATTTCATCAGCATGGGCTGAACCTCTGTGAGTGGGGAGTGTTCACATCCCACCAGGCAGGAGTGGAAGAAACCCCAGAGCACAGTGAAGAAACCCAAGGGCACCAAACAGGCCCCCATCCATGGTCCCTCCTTCAGTTCCCTGCCCAGGAGCCCCTCTGCCACTCTTGTGGCACTGTTATATTGAGACCACAACACATTTCTTCAAAAACTGGTCAGACCTTTCCCTACACTTCACTCTTTGCCTTGCCTGTCTGAGCTTTACACGTTGTTATGTTTGTGGCTGCTCTCAGTGCTGGTGTGGCTTTGTTTATGATACAATAATTTTTTACTTTCTGGTTGTTAATATCTCCTGTTTTACATTCTTTCCACATCTATCTAGGAGACCAGAGATAACTCAGATAAAAAGGAGTCAATTATGTGGTGCCTGGGATACTCATAGTCTGGACTTTATGACCCAGGAAGTTTCTCTCTGCACCATGCTTCCAATTTGTTGGATTTATTTTCTTTTCTTCATTACTATAAACAAATAACATATCCTGGATACTCTACAGTCAACAGCACTCACGTTACTGGCAGTAACTGACTTGGAAGCTAATACATCTCAGTGCCTTTTTAATTTAAATATATATATATTTTTTTCTTTCCATCAGCTAGGAATATTTTTTTTTTAATTTTGCCTTTTTTTTTTTTTTCCACTTCATCCTCAAATTGAAAGCTTGCTGGCATTAGATTCTTGGGTAACTTCTGAAATGAACCCAAGCTAGGAATTTTCCATTGTCTTCCCTTTATATGATGGTACTTTCCAAAGCTTTTCTTCCCACTTCATCGTTGATTGGCATGACACTATGGATATGGAGATGAGTTGGGTCAGTGCCGAGTTCCTGGGAACTCTCTGCAGGTGGCTGCTGGGAATGTCAAACTAGTGCTGCAATAGATTAAATTTACCAATGATGTATTGCTGTTGTCTTCAGGGAGGTCTTCACCATGGACAAAAATCTCCTGTTAATGTGACTGCAATGCTCAAGTCTTTTCTTCTCAACAGCTTTCTGTCTAAAATAGCAAGCAGCCATGCAATAATGGCTGGGCTTAGGTGACTTTCAAATTTTTATTGTTTTTTAAAAAAAGGAATGAGCAGAAGCTTACAAATTTCAGTATAAGAATGCATTGAGAGGCAGAAAGTTTGAATTAAAGTCACCACACTTTTTGATCCAGTCTTTGGATTTTAGGTGTGGGGACTTTGTAGGGGAAGAATGTGCCTCATCAAAAAGTACTGGAAAACTGTTCTTCATTTGAAGTTTTGTTTTCAGACAGTGAAACCCCACTGAAATATCCTGCACATCACACAGTATAACTATATATTATACTGTTTCTGTACCAGATGAGATTATAAACAAGCATTCTTCACTGTCTTATATTTGAGAGCAGATGGTTTATTACTTGTTCATTATAATTTTTTACCTGGCAGAGGGTTCCTTTTGAACTTCTCTCCCAGTGTTGAATTCCCCGTATGTCTCTGCCCAAGCCTGGCAGGGGTGGGAACCCATCCCAGACCTGGAGAAAGCACCTCACTTTCCTCCTAGAGGCTGCTTCTTTGGCAGTTGGCCTTCTCAGGGGACACTCAGAGTTCTAGAGAGGGAGACCTGGTTGCAGATGTGAGCCTGCAGAATCCAGGGCTGTTACCCAGCCGACTTCACAAGGAGGAAAAATTGCAGAAGAAAAAAAAATATAAATAATGGAAACAGGACACAACAGCAGGAGTAGCCTTAAGTACCTTAAATTAGGGGAACTGAAAGTCCTCTCACTGCACCATGACATTTTAAGTGAAGTCATTATAATTAATCTTCTTTTAATATAAAATAATAGTCTAAGAAAATGCAACACAAGCCATACTTCTCCTGCTAACACGTATCCAGGAGACAGAGAGGATTTAAGGTAAGTGATCTTTATAATATGGTAGAAATAAATTCCTGAAAGCAGCAATTGATCAATATGGAGAGTGGCAGGTAAAAGCGGTACAAATACCTTCTCTAAAAGCATTGGATACAGTAATTCCCACAGGCACCAGGAAGCTGTTAGCTAATCAGATACACCATAAGCTTCACTATCTGGTAAAAAAAAAAACCAACAAAAAAAACAGGAAAAAGAGAAAATCTCTGCGCATACAGTCAGCAAATGACAAATGTGTATGCTGGGACTCTCTGGGGTAGGGGAAAGCCATGGCCAAGGCTGTGACTCATTCCTGAATGACCAGGGCCGAGTGGCACCAAGGAGGCTGTTTGTTTTCACAATGCAAGTGGCTGTGTGGCCGTGGCACCTACCCCAGGCCAGCCTGGAGAGCAGCGTGGCAGTGTGAGAGTGTCAAGCAGGTGTTGAAGAGCCAGCCTGTTCTCCTTTATGCATCTTAGAGGCAGCTCTCTCCCGCTGACAGCAGGGACAGTAAGTGTGGGAGGGTGTTTGCAGGGGGCTCTGCCGTTCCCCTTGGCAGGCAGGAGGTCAGGGTTAGCACAGTCCTGCTCAGCCAGTCCCAGAGAGGCCAGGTGTCCTCTGACAAGGCTGGAGGAGATCTCGGTCCGGCAGACTTGGCTGTAACCAAAGGAGCAGAAAATGGCAATGGCTTGTACTTTGGCTGGAGCCAACCCATCAGATGTTAAACAGACATCTGGGAGAATCCATGCACAATTCACAACAAGCGTCACTGGTCCTGCAGGAACAGCAGCTCCTGTACATAACATTGATCACCACTTTTCACACCTACCCACCAAATATGTTGTAGAGATTATATTATACTCCTACGTAGAGGTGGTGTTCATCAGAGCTTATACTTTATTCTGGTTGTATTATAAATTCTGTCTTCTACAGGTGTAAGCACGGATCAAGAAGTGCACAGAAGTGCTGAAGTACAATCCCTGTCTCACCAGTTTTACAGACTAACAGTACCCTCAGATGGGGTAAGATCATCTCCTTGCTGACTACTGCTCATTAAGCTTCTTTTCCCTCCAGTCTAACATGTAAGATCCTGCCATTTATCCATGCAAGCTCTGGCACCTGTAGGACTCTCTCTGTGCTGATTCAGCTCACTAATCTGGCAGAAAAATTAGTACAGCAGAAAAGCCGTGTAGATGGGTTATGCTGAGTTAATGAGTTGAACTCATCCCTGGCTTTGTTTGCATAGGCAATCTGGAAATCTCTTTCCCCAGTGAGATGGAGCTAATTCTCGTCTCCAATTTTAGCTCATCTCCTACATCATTCTCTTCTAGATTTTCTTTTGATGCAGGTAAGCAACCTGAAAAGTGGAACGTATACCTTTTGCCACCCTCTGCCTGGAAACGTTTTTTTTTTTTTGTCACTGCACGTGGAGCTGGACTGAACATTTCCTCCCCAGAACCATATGGAGCTGGGCTTCAAGGGTGCAAACTGCTTGAAAAAAAATATGCACAGCACAGTAAGTGTTGGTAAGTAATGAAATCAATTTTTTGTGCATCTGACTGTCAGGCTGGGCAGCAGTGTGTTGTTTGTTTTTCCTTAGATTTATATCTTCCAGAGCTGGTTTGTTAATTTTTTTCGTTAAGCAGCTATCTGTCAATGCACAGTGTTTTAATTATGCCTCCTGCATCAGCGCTGGTCTGATCCAGTGCTGCAAGGAAAAGCCTTCCCTGTAGGTCATATCCTCTACTCCAACCTCTGGCTGCCCCAGCCTTGCTGCAGGGCTTAGTCCCTGTGCAGGGATCAGGCCTTGGTGTGCTCAAGCAGGACCCAGGCAGGGAAATATCTCTGTCAGTGCACAGCTCCTGCTGCTTTTTTAGGAGTGTCTTGAGAGCATGGAATAAGAGACTGGGGTTTGATGCTGACTGCTGAGCTGTGGAAATGTTCCTGACAGTGGTTGCTTTCTCTTTTTTCAGCCCTCAGCTGTACATCTCTGCTACGAAACCTTTCTCTGCCTTCTGTCTGAAGCCCCTCTAAAAACTCTCCCACAATTATTTGTCTGTATTCTCATATTCAACCTCCATCTCTCTGCAGAGATGCCTGGAGCAAACTGCTTCTCCTGGACTGCAGCTCATGAGCTCACCTACAATCTGATTCAAGTGCAGTCATTAAAGGGTAGTGATGCTTCATGGTCTTGAGTTGTATCTATATTGCACAATGTAGTGAAGAGCTATCAAACTAACCATAATTGATTTAGTCAGCACAATAAGCAGTTTAGCCAGCCTACCATGGGGCTGCTAAAGGACACCTTTACCCCTCTAGAAGATCAGCAGAGACAAAGCTTAATCTGGCAGGTGCAATTAACATGTTCATCTAAAACTCAAGATGAGCTACAATTTCCAGAAGAAACCAAAAACTGTCATTAATAAATCCATAATTCCATAGATTTATTAATATTTTACCAAACAACCTCCACAGATGTATTCATATTTTATATCCATAGATTTTATTCGTGGAGTAGGGAAAAAGGAAAAATGTGAAGGTTCTTGTTTCTGAATTCTGATTTTACTGATCCCAGTGCTAAAAGGACAGTTTACATCTGTGTTTAATCAGCAGGGTCTATTTGCTGTGAGCACACAGGTGTAATAGAGCCATTGGCAGTGAACGTGTCCAGTCTGGTGCTGGAAATAGGAATCCCACTTTTAAGTGTGGGGACACCTGAAGCAGCTTTACCCAAGGAAAGGCACTGTGTATGAGAAGCTCTGAGCTGGACAAGAGTCAGTGCAAGACCAGTTTGTGGGAGGAACTGTGTGTGCTTATGACTGCAAACGAAGTAACTCCTGTTCAAACACCCAAGAGGTACCTGGGGTGAAGAATAACTCAGCAGTCAGGTGTTCCCTGCAGTGAAGGCTCTCCTTCCTATCCCATTTCATTAGTATTCTCCATGGTTCACCCATCTATCATAGTCTGCATTAGACATGAAGGGAGGAAATCACCCTTATCATTTCCCCTCCCAGGCAAGGTGAGAACTGTTTGTGCTTTGGTTGATTGAAACCTGCTGTGGTTGTTTTCAGGACTCACTAATACCAGGATTACTCTGAAGCTACTGTACAAAGAGTGCATTCTGGTACCTCTGACAATAGGCTTACTGTGACACTGGTCTCATCTGGTGTGGCATCCAGGCTTGAGTACTGCATGGTAGAACTGCACCCCTGTGCATTATCCTCTCATCAGATAAAACAGTGGCTTGTCATTACTTAAATTGTCACTGGAAAAAAGAAAAGCTGGAGCACTGAGTCTCTTATGGGTCAGCTTGCAATGAACGTTCATGAATTTTAGAATAGTCTTTCATGAGACTAGAAGGGTTGGGAAGGAGAGAACCACAAAGCAGAAGACTGACTCTCTGCTCCCTAAAAGGCTGAAAGGAGAAGAGCAGAAATACCACAAACACAACAAGTCTCCTTTGCCAGGCAGCATGGCATCATGAGCAGCAAACACAACTTTCCTCCAAACACATAAAAATGACCATGACGAAAGCAGGAGATAAAGGTCCACAGGGTAATGCTGGTAGAGCCTGTCCCACCCTTGGGCAATGGCAAAGGCTATGTTTGGTCATGAGATGTGGAGACGTCACCACATTCCAAGTGCTGAGTGCAATTACGGATGCAGTAGATCTCTCGCTAGGACGTGTGCGTGGGGAATGTTTCCCAGAGATGGAGGGATTTCGATGTAAAAAAATTCCTTCTTGTCTCATGCACTGTGCCAAGGAAAACACAGCACTGGGGCAAGGGAATCTCACAGCAGGAAGAAGTGAGTCCATGAATGAGTCCACTGTAGCACCATAATGGGCATGGGTGCTTGCTGGCCCCTTGCATGCGGGAGAACTGGAAAAGGCTTTGGGCAAAGCCCTGCCCTGTGGCTCATTGGTGTTGATCCCATCTCAAAATAGAAGACGGAGAAAGCAGTAATGGCCTGCCAGGCTTGGCAGTACTGGAAGAGAGAAGGGAAAGGAAGGGAGGGTGGAGGGACCAAAGACGGCGAGGAATCACATAAGTAAAATACCTTTTAAAGAAAGTCCTACATCAATCCCTGTGTTACTGAACCAAGACAGTTCTTGTTTGTGAGGAAGTCATTAGAGTTCATTACCCCTGGCAACCTATGGCCATTAATTCTCTCTGGCAGCAATACCTAAGGCTGGAGGAACATCCAGGCTATGGCTGTGAGTACTGGAATGCAGAGACACGATAGGGCACAAATACTTTCCTCATAGACGTCAAGGAAGTTGAAGAAGATAAAAATGGTGCCATGGGGAAAAGAACAATATAAGTGAGCAAGAGGAACCACAAATCATTGACAGATTTTGCTCCTAAGTTCAGTGATCCACAGGAGGATCCTGTGAACTTATCCTAAGATCAGTAATCCACAGGAGGAAACACCTCTTCTGAGGATGACTGACACTCTCCATCTATTGTTTCATATCTCTTTACTTTTCCTGTGTTGTCAAATGATTTCTCAGTCATAAAGCTCCTTATTAGCTTGGTGTTTAAATGGTCCATTAAGGAAATCAACCTAACTCAACATTCCCTATACTGAAACGGCCTGAGAAATGCTGAGTGTGGTTTAAACCATCTCTCTGAACTTTTCCCCACTACTGCAGAGAAGGATGGTGATTCGTGTGTAACAGCCTGGAAAGGGGATTTCTCACCAGGTTTTCTCTGTCTTTGCTTTCAGGACCATTCAGGCTGTCTTCCTGGGAAAAAATAAATATCCTGGCACCCACAGCTATCAACCCTTGCCTTTCAGACCCTTTTACCACCTGTAAGTACTGTGTGCCTTGTAATTTAGGGATTTTGAAGCCAAATCAGAGGTCATAATCTAGATTTCAATAACAAAGGCTCTTCAAAGGCAATGCCTGATCTTTCCCTCTGATGCTCATGGAGATCCAGTTAAGGTCCCCTGCTGCTCTCAGCTCTGGTTATGAAGGCTGAGAGAGAGGAATGCTCTCTCACTGAGTGTGCCCCTTAGCCACTCTTGATCAAAGACTGGATCAAAGCCTGGCAGCTGGTATCCACCCAGAAGCAGACAAATAAGTGCACAGGTGGAGAAATGAGGATCTGAAATTTGCCCTTGGGTAGCCAGCCTTCTGTACCAACACTGTGAGTATTCTCAGCTGTTAAGTAAAAGCTGAGAAGATAAATCCCAAATATAAGAAATTAAAATCAATAAACTCACCGAGTCCTCCATGTCACAGTTCAGACTCATAAAGAGATACAGCCACTAAATCCCCACAGTGCTGCTCTTTCACAATTGCACACATTAAGAAAAGGGAGGAAAGAGTTATATGAAACATTTTTCTGGGTATAGGAATCAGTTATCTTAATGATGCAATATCAAAAGGAAATATTGTCTCATTTAGACATCTACCAGCTACAGTGACTACAATGCTCCCAAAAGAATGGTAATTATTCTCACAGATGCCTAGAAATTAAGAATTATACTTTCACTATGTTTAATATCCTAGCTGTGCTTTCAAGGATCATCTGTCTTGGTAAAGCTTTGGGGATCTAATTCAATTGCTTTTTGCCTGTCATTGCTTATTTATAAAACACGTGTCTTCTGGTGATACTGTGTTCCAGTGGATCTCCCAGAAGCTGGAAGAGCAGATGAACAAGACAGATGTGATCTCATCCTGCCTCTAGGACTGCATCTTGTCCTCAGCTGTCTCATTTTACTAAACAGAGGACATACCTAAAAAATGCATCAGCCTCAAGCTGATCACGCCACACAGTAGGGCAGAGACATAGACACCTTTTGATACTTTGAGCTGGTTGTTCTGCTAAAACCAACAGCCGGCTGGTGATTTTTCACCTCAGCTAACAATATCTGCAACGTGCGAGACATTTTCTTACCTGTGTGCAGACCAAGAATATTTTATAATGGATTATTTACAAGATCACACCATTATGGAACAGCTTTACCGGGAGACCCAGAGAAACACCAAAACTGATAAGCTCTGCAGAGACAGCTGAAATGTAGCCATTCCTCAAGAGAGACACTGTAATGCTTGGGGATGTCACACGCATGTGCTAATGATAAAGACAAAATATGAGTGTAATGTTAGAGGATGGAAAAAAAGTAATCCATATAAAACTTCCCAACCAAATCTCTGAGATTTGTTGGCCACTGTGCTTTTTTGAGGGTTACCAGCAACTTATCCAGTTTGTGTTTCAGGTCATAAGTGCTCAGCTTGAAATTTTTGCCAGTCCTCATATGCTTCAAATCAACCATATATTTAAGTGCTTTCAGGTTGGAAATGTTAACGGATAGGCAGCATCAAATTTCAGGCTAACAAATGCATGTACAGTGTTATCATCTTCCTATAGGGAATAACTGGCAGAGCCTTTCAGCCCTGAAAGTTACTTCTCTCAATAGTCTAGAGTATATTGTTCTGATTAACAAACCACAAGATGGATTTCTTTCCAAACATCTGATGCTGTGTGAATAATTTTCTTAATCAAAACAAATAATCAGGAAGCACATATTTTACCATTGTTGCTATGATAACTGTGAATTATTGCATTTTTTACTCCACTGCTCTCATGGTTTTGTATGGTTCTAGGAAATACATGAAGAAATCATTCTGAAGATGGCTTTAATGTGATACTGTAGAAATTTGGATTCAGCGACTACCAGATGCTGAGTCATAAAGAGAGAGATGTTTCAGGGCTAATGGATTATGGATAGAGTTTGTAGAATTCAGTATTTATCCTTATTCAAAATCATTGATTTATGTCACCAATGATTCTTGCTTGTCCAGGGTCGCTGTCAGTTATAATTTCTGGTCAATGTTGGGGAACATCTGACCCTGTCACAGTAGCAGCACCAGCTGGTGCAGGTTTTAGGGCAGGAGAGAGACTGAAAAACCAGCCAGTACATGTAGGGGGAAAAGCTGTGCTGAGAGTCTGGAGAGTGAATAAGGGAAAAAACAGTCAGTTTTCTAATATTTATTGATTAAATCCTGCCCAGTCTCTTCGTGGAGCACAGCTGTTGGCTATAAAAGTAAAAAGCCAGCACAGAGCAACAGCAGAACCGTGCAGGGGGAAGTGCAGCTGTGCGGCTTCAACAAATCTGGTGGTAAATGTGCAGTGAAGGCACACACAGAGCTCTGGGCTCTCCCAGGTGCTCCCGGGGCTCTGAGCTTGGTCTTTGTCACCGACTTGCGACTGCTGTTCTCCTGGGAAGCAGCTGCAGTAAGGATGGATGGAGTGTTTGACTCCAGCTCCAGCTAGTGCAGGATTCAAACCGTGTCACTGGCTGGCTGGGTGCCTCTCACGCGCTCCGTACGCGCACACAAACAAAATGACGACGATGGCAAAACACAAGATGGGAAGTGCAGCTGTCAGGAGTTTCTTGGTTCACACAAGGAAAATGGAGAGTAGCCAAGAGAATTGAGAGAAGGAGGGTGAATCCTTGATAAAGAAAACCAAAGTAGACAGAAATAATAAAAACAGGAGGCCTTTTCAGGCTTGAGAAAGTGTAAGGAAAAGAAAATGGTGCCGAGGCAGAGGAAGAATAAAGAGCGAGGAAAACCAGAGAGATGCTGTGGAGTTATTGATGCTGCAGGATCACAGACTGGATGGCTGTGTGCTAACTGTGCTCGGTTTATAATAAGCACCAAACTTCAGCATCTGCATTCAGATGAGCTGAGAACACATTCCATAGCACTTGTTAGGGAATGTTGTTTTTCTACTGAGACATTTAGTGACAGATAGGAGATGAGCTAGTGGTCTCTGTCTCCACCTTCTAACAGAAGTGAATTGCTGCAAAGCCAGAAGTTGTGAAATTCCCAGCTGATCTGCTCAATCTCTGTTTTCATTTCTGCTGGAAAGTTGTGAAACCAAGCCCTCAGAGTAAAGTGGGAGTGAGGCCAGTAGCTGAGGGCAACTGGAGGGATAGGAAGGAGAAAATCACTCTGGTGATTAACTGTGGGCACGTGCAAAGGAAATAATTTACAACTACCAAGTATTGTAGTGGCCTCTAAAATATGTGTCTGACAAAAAGGCTACTTAAAATAAAGTAATTTGCTACTTCTGGAACAAAGCAGCAATGTAAGTTCAGAGACACCTGTGAGGACCATAGGTTTTCCTTGCTCTGCTTCCATATGCAACACACACACACACGAAAGGGAAAGAGAACTGGGGGAGCTGCAGTTATCATTGCTGTATAGGGCTACTGAAGCTGCATTCCTAAGGGAAGAAAGGTGCAGGAGAAGCCAAGAGTGAAAGAGAAGCAGTCTGTCTTGAGCAAGAGGATGAAGAGCTGCTTGCAGGGAGCGCCTTGGTGTATGGCTGGACTCAGCTGTCCCTTGACTGCCAGGTTGAACCTGAAGACCCGTCAGGTGGTGGAGGATGCCGAGTTCCTCTTGCAGCAGTGCCTGGGAGACTCCCAAAATGGGACCACAGGACAGAGAGGTCCAGGAACAGTGCCAAGAACATACTTTTCAATGTGTCTCTTTCCCTTTTGTAAGTCTTTGACTTGGCATCTGAGAACTTAATTAAGCCCTTACTGTGCTAGAGTGGTTTTTGTCTCTAAGCTTGGCTAGGCACGTGCCTGAGCCCAGGACAGTCCAAGGCTCCTCTGGAAGCAATGAGTCCATGTAAGGTAGTGTGTGCAGATTGCAAACCAGTCTACACTAGGAAGTGACCATGGCACGGTTAGAGCCATCACAGCTGATCCACCAGCCTGGGATTGGTACTGTCAGTGACAGTTCACTGACAGGAATTCCTGAGGTTTGCCCTCCTGTCTATCTTAGGCTGTGGATAAGCCTTTGGGAGATTGCTCAGTATGTCTTTTTATCCCAAAATGTCTCACCTAACAGAGACAGCTGCACAGGATAAAGTAGATGGCACCATTATTAGGGAAAAAAGAGGGAGATTTTGAAATAGGACCTATCTCCTGGTACACCAAGATCAGTTTTGAAGAGTAAAGTGTATGTAAATCTGTCCTCTACAAGGTGAGCTGCTTCTGTCCCTGCCATTTGCATGAGCATGATAATTGGAAATCCTTATCTGTATTGAAATGCACCCATCTCCCTTCTGTCCTCCCTCCCCTGAGTTCTCAGTCCCAGGTGCCGAGTTCTTTCAGTCACTTATCTGGCAGGTACATGAAATGCAGCATTAGTTCAAGGACATGTACTAATAAAATAAATATATCACAAAAGGCAACACCTGGTCAATATGCTTAACCTTTTCTGCAGCAGATAAGCTTGGAAGGAACTGATGAAGCAACAACTACTGTTGTGTTTACAGAGTAGTTGCATGTTACTGAGCGACTCATATGAAAAGGCTTCATCCCTGGGCAGTCCTCCTTTGCTGTTATTACACTCCAGGGAAGCACATTTTTATTCAACTGCCTGTGAAACCTGGGGTCTAAAGTGCAACAAATTGGCCATTGGCAGTCACGTGAAGAGGCATAAGTGCATATTACTTATTTTATAGTTTGTGTGTAATTTGAGCCTTTCAAATTTCCCTTGAAAGCCTTAGCTTAGTTGCATATCACCACTTGAAGCAAAGGTGATGAAGTTCAGGGGAGTTTTACTGTTGGACTGGTTGCTGTAAGGTGTTGTTGGGTCTGGAAGTATTCATGCATTCAGGACAAAACTACCAGGGGCTGTGAAGGTGTGTTGGGTAAATATCACGGCTGTTGTTGGTGACAGCCTATTGTGTTAGATGGACAATTTCTCCAAACCAGTTTGGCTGTCAGCTCATGTGATAACAGTATATGGCAGCTTTAGGAAGGGAAAAGCAAGATCATTTATGGGGACATAAATACCCATATATAAAATATATATCCTTGGACTATGGTGCTCAGACTGTATGTGCTACAACTCTCTGTGTCTCTGGCTATGCAAATTCTGAGGACCCTGATCACCTTGGCATGAATTATTGTAAGGAATAGAACGAATGCTTAAAAACAAGAAAAAGTGCCTGTGGTCCAAGATTCTTTTCAAGCATCTTATTGCTTCCTTCTTCACTGTATTGCCTGCTGCCTCCCAAACACTGCAGATAGCCTCTAATTCCATTAGCTCTGCATATGAGTGCTTAAGCTGCCCACTAGCATCCTGTCACTAGGAACAAACTTCCCTAAGGTGAATTATTACACAATTATGGAAGTTTTGTAATGTTTTCTGAGGCATTCAGTGCTGGTCACTCAGTGCAGACAGGGTTTTGATTGATAGGGACTGATGGCAGGGCAGTGTGAGGGAGGATCTTTTCCTTGAGCTGTCTTGAATAGCAAAGTAGTAGTACTAAGTAGCCAGTATAGAAATAAAGCCACAGGTTTTGCTTTTTGTCTTGAAGGGGCTGCAATTTAATATCAACTGGGATGTAGTTTATGAAGGAGAAGAAGAAAACAGAGAGAGCAGTAGGATCTGAACAAGGTTAGAGCAAAGAGGCATTGGCCAAATTCTCTTTCCTGTTTTCTGGTGAATATGTCATGTCAGTTATTGATGCCATAATTATAGATATGATGGGTAGAACCAACAGAAGGAAAAGGGGTTTCCTGTAGTATTAAGTACGTTACCAGACTGGAAAAATTAAGAAATCCAAGAAACATTTTGTGTCTTGCTCCCTGTCTTTTTGTTCACAATATATCTGGTATTAAAATAGGTCATGGCTCTGCTACACAAAGTGCTGTGCAAGCATACCACAGCAGACCTTCAGCTAAATTGTCATGGAAAATCAATTTAATACTTCTCTTCCAGCTTTGTGATACTTTTGACCTGGGACAGATTTCTCAAACTATGGGAAGGAATGGTTTAGTGAGATGTGGGGAGAAGTGATGCGCAACAGACGGCGACTCATGGGCATTTTTTACCTTGTCAGAAAAATGTCGTAGAGTTCACCTCATTAGGAAATGTAGTTTCTCCTTGGGTTTTGAGGGAATTGAGTGGTTTGGAGTTACTGTGGCAAGATGAGCTAGTGGCTGACAGTAGTTTTGCCATTGTGTATATCTGAATGAGATTACCAATTCGGATCATTCTGGGTTCATTGACCATCAGTGGTGTTAATATTGACCAGTTTTAGCAGTGGGAAAAAGTGAGGAAAGGTCAGTGTTTAAAAAAAAAGCAAAAAAGAAAAATAATTTGAGATATAAACTAGCTACATGCAACTGAGCCCTTTGCATGGTATCCCCTGTCATACAAAGTATCACAAAAATCTTCTTTATGGATGTTGAGAGATTTATGAGAGGGAGTGAGTTGGAAGCAGAGCAGGAAGTTACAGATCATGAAGTCTTGCTGAATTATTGGGGAATATAGTTCACATCTCTCGCTTTCCCAAAGTCCTTCGTGTAGTGACAAATGGCATACTGCTGTTTCTTTTGTTGGAATCTGGTCTCTGTCAATTAAATGTGTAAAGAAAATCTGCAGGGATCCTGATAACACTGGACAGTGTCCAGACTTGCAATTGAAGCAATGTACATACAAAAGAGGAGGGATGAATATCAGTCAAGAATTCCTCTTGCCTGATTTTAAATTACATTTCTGTGTATCAGATTCTCCTGGGTACAGCTAATGTAGAAAACAACACAGCCTTCCTGTCACTGGGACAACAGCAAAATAGCACAAAGGGAATCTAGAGCCTGATATACACAAGAAGTAAAGGACTAAAATGTTCTTAAGTGCCATATCTACACATCTTCTAATACCTCCAGGGATGGTGACTCCACCACTTCCCTGGGCACCCGGTTCTAATGCCTGACAACCCTTTTGGTGAAGAAGTTTTCGTAATATCCAGTCCAAACAGACAAGATAATCTGTTCCATAGCCTTTCCTGGGACTGAGGTCAGACTGACAGGTCTGTAGTTCCCTGAATCCTCCTTCCAACCCTTCTTATAGATGGGCATCTCAGTTGCTAACTTCAGACTCACTCTGGACAGATAAAACAGAAAGGCAACAGCATGGCCTTCAGTATTGCATTTTGGAAAGCAAAATAATAATTAAAAAGGGATTAAAGTGATAATTTTGAGTTGACAGATTTCATTTGTAAAGCTACAGTCATCTAATGGGGAACCTGAATTTCATGGGTAGAGTCTGTATGCTGCCCTGGGGTTACCAGATTGAATAACTGACAGAAAATGAAAATACAACTGCATGTAGGATGATAAAATGCATGGTCAGTCTCTAGCACCCCAATTTTTTTGAAATTGCTCCAATCCCACTAACACACTTCTGAGGGAAGCTTTGTCTTCATTCCTCATTCCTGCAGGAGAGCAGGCTGGTACGTGAGTCAGACCAATTCTGGTAAGTCAGCTGGGATCAGATACGGGACAGAAAAAAGCTGCTCCTCCTGGAGCACAGTGTTATCTGGTGGGTACAGCTACATTAAAGAGATATAGCCATTCTGGTCAGGAGATTTATGAACTCTTCATCTGCCCAGGCTCCATCTCACAGAGTTTGTACAAGGGCTGTGCTGGCTTCCCAGGCAGCCTGGCTGGTGAAAGGACTCCAGAAGCCAGGGCAGCTGTTTCCACTCCTGAGGTAGAAAATGCTCTGTCTGAGCCTTACCCAGAGAATAGGTAATTAATCTTAGCCCAGGTTAATCCAGGAGGTAGCATATATGAAAAAGTTTTGTGGGCCTCTTTACTGTGTAGGTGTGGAGACTTGTAAATGATAGGTATGGGCAAACAGGGGCATCAAGGTGTCCCCGTGAGATCTGGCTCAGAAGCTACATCAGTATGAAGACCTCAGCCAAGGACAGAGCTTCTCTCTTGCTTGCCTTCCCATTTCTACCAGTCAGAGTGCTCTGAATCATGGAAGAAGCAGAACTTTTTGGTTTTGGAGATATCCTACAAGCCATACCAAAATAAAAGCGTATGAGGTGTTTAATACAGAATAAGCTTCAGCACAGCTGCAGACTCATCAATGATTATGTTCTTAGCTCTCATTTTGTAGGCATTTCAAAGTCAGCTTTGGTTTATTTGACGTAATTGCCGTAATAGTACCCATCAGCTTGTTAATGTGGAAAGCTCAGGTATTTGGCATTCAGGTCAATATGTCATATATAGATATTCCCTATTTTTGCACACTGCTTGTTAGTATAATACTCAGGAATAGACTAATGTCATGTAAATAATTTCATCAGGGCAAAATTATTAGATCTACTCACCGCCAAACTCACATTATTTTTAAAAGCCATATTTAAATTCATAGGAAGCAGAGAACACTGCATGTATAAAAGGCTGCCTCACAGCTAATGCACAGTTTTTTAAAAAGTAATCCTTTGGGAGGGTCTAACTTCATTTGTAATTTTTTTGTCTCCAGCTCAGTGGAGCATGAAAAAGACACTTCCTCTCCCAAACCCAACCAAGCACACAGGTGGAAGCTAACTCAGGGAAAAGCAGCACCCAACAATCTCACAGGTCTGAGTGCTGAATGCTGTGGCCGTATTTTGGCATCCACATTAACAATCCAATCCCCACCAAGAATTTAATATGTTAGTCAATGCTCATCTCAGTGAGGTTTATAGAGCTACGGAGACTTATTAACTGGTCCATAAATTCTTTTCCCTAAGTCATTGTTATGACTCTTACTGGTAGGAAATTATTTGGCTTTTCTCTCTCAGGCCTTTTCCACTAGGCTCCTGTAATTTTTGGTTGCCTTTTACTTACATAATGAGAGTTCCTTTTCTACAGAATATTTTTCATTTTACTACAAAATGTTTTTGGATAAACATTTGAGTGGAAGTTTTTTCATTATACTGGGTGAGACACCAATACTGTTGCCTTTTTTATGCAAAGGAAAAAATCAGCCAAGGAAGATGTTAAATGAGTTATTTTGGTTTCTTTTACAATAGTGATGAGAGGAATATGCTGGCAGATATGACGCTGCAGGCCAGTGTTCTGGGCACCCTGGAGCCCTACAGGAGCAGAGGAAAAGGACCAAGCAGAGAGAACAGGCCGTCCTTTGGGCTTTGGACTGTCTCAGGTCACAGGCTGCCCTATGCCTGAAATGTGCTGTGCACTCTAAAAGATGCTTAAATATTCACATGTCTCATACTGCAGAGTAAGGTACCTTTGTACTGCCTTGATTTCTTCTGTATGAGTTATAATCCTGCTCCAGAAAAATGCCTTGAAACTGAATTCACACTGGGAGGAGGCAAGAAGTTGGAGAAGTACAGTCACCTCTGTGTATCTCAGTTAAATGTGTCTACAGGATATTCTAAGGGAATCCAGAATATGTGCCCAGAGACAATAGACATTTTGTTATTATTATAATTTTTATTGTTATGGCTATTACCAGATATTAGTTTGTTTTACCTATGAATTCTTGACTGAATTCCTCAATGAGTCTCTTTGGAGTGCCTCTGTTCCTGTGTAGGTGTGTCCATCAGCTCAGGGCCTGGTCAGAGGATTGCTGTTGAATAGTCCATACATGGGAAGAGATCAGAAACTAGAACAGTGGTGAACAAGAAGTAAGAAGTCCAGGTAAACACTTCACTGCCTTTTAAAGGGTCCTAACTGAAAACTGGTGTGTAGGGTGAGGATTTTATCAAAGAGCAGATCAGCATCATTATACTTCAGTTCAAAATATGGCAGCAGTGTTTTCAGCTGCCATTACCTGAACTTGTGATAAGATGATACCTGACTATTTAAAGTGACTTGAAAGGCTTTTTTGAAGTACTTGAAACTGAAAACTTTGCATGGTTTCCTTCTGATATGGACATGGTTATGGGGCTTCATAGCCTGCCTTATTTCAAGATTTTTTAATACCCTCATAATTACATTAAATTGGCCAGGAACAAGGCTGAAGTTGAGGATATGAAGACCTGCCCACTATGCATGATCCTGGATGGGAGCCTGATTTATTGTCATTCCAAGTTTGCCTTGGTTGCGTTGCATTTTCAATATGGAACAAAAGGTATTTTTATATTTTAATGTGTTGTTTCTTGGGGTTTTTAAAATAGATCTAATTCTAGTTGTGTAAGGGGAAGCTTTATGATGCAGACATGTTATATTACCGTCTCTATAACAGGAGTCCAGAACTATTAATCAGAATTGTTCAAACATAGTGAGCAAAGGGCAGAAAATGAGGAAAGGAACAGATAGATCCACGGCTGCCTCTCTGCTTCAGAGCATGCAACTGTCCCAAATATAAAGATCAAACAAAAATCTTCACATTCACTGCGATTTGATCTAGGCTAAATTCACTTTAGGCTTAGATACGCATCAGATTTCATCATCTTTTTCATCTCTGCTGCAACAGGAAACTTTGATTTGATTTCCAAGGGACTTGAGTTTGGGTTCCTTCTAAATGAAGTCGACTATTAGGGCCACTGAAAACTGCGACTGAACTCTTCTATCCTCCTCCATTCAATTTCATGCCTCCAACTTCTGTGTTTCTAATGAAAGGGATGTTTACTACCAGACATCTCACTTGAACTGATTTGGCAAGTTGCTGAGAAATGTAAGTTGCAAAACATTTGATATGAATGATTTTTTTCTCCATCAAAGAGATCTTGTGTTGAAAGTGAAGACATGTCTCTGCTTTTGCTCTTCCTAATTACTGGATGTCAGACATTAAACATTGAACTGGGAATCCAATTACATGATTATTAATCAGATGCATTTTTTTCTACTTGGGGAAAAAAGGCCAAGTGAAACGTGAAAGTCCACTGGGAAACACCACCAATTAAAGCAATTATAAAAGGATGTGGAATTCTTAATTTTTACACTTGGCTACAAAGTTGATTGACTGGACTTGACTCTCCTGGGAGTGGGTGTGCTGGGCAGTTTTTTATTTGCTTCTTGATAGCACATGCTTCTGTTTCCTTATAAAGAATAATTAATTTTCTTTGTGGGAAAATTTACTTATTGTGATGTGGATAGCTGATCAAGTTTAGAATATTTGATCAGGTTAAGCGATGCCTGTCATTTAGCATTTCCACTCACGGGGAGAAGCACGTATTCCCTCCACTCTTATTCTGCAGACAGACTTTCTGACAGCTGAAGTGTAGCCAGTAAATTTCTTTTCCATTAGTTGCAAATTGTACAACAATATACTAAAGTAATTACACCATAAATCTTCTTGCCTTGAAGTTAGGCTCTGCGGTACACACTCATAAAATAGTGCAGCAGCAAATAAAATCACTGGATCTGTGTATATTTGTCTTGCAATAATTTTTCCGAGGGTGGTCTAAAACATTGGCAAATGTGAATTAAGGTGGAACTGAAAAGAATTCAGTGTTTCTTGGTTTGTATAAGAGAGGGGCTATAGTTCTTCAATAATTAGGGCTACCTTGGAGCTGCACATGGGTCAAAGCAAAGATCATTGCCAACAATCTCCTTAGATGTGCATTAAGAACTGAATATAATGTTCCCTGGATCGTCCAGGGTATGGTGAGTCTTTTTGAAGATCTGAGTTCAAAACAGACTGTGTTTAAGCACCTTAGGAGTGTACCTAGTGTAGACAGAATAACTCTAGGATAAATCTAACCATTGCATGGCTCTAAAATGCTTTGAATGTCAGGGAAACACAAATGAGAATATTAGCACAAAAAGAAGTAACTGCCAATACAACTATTTTTCTTAGCTCCCTAGAAAAGGACAGACAGGTAAAGTACATAAACGACTTTCTTGGCACCTGAATATGAACAGGCATCGTTTAGCATTCACCACTCTGTTGCAAACTGTGGCAATAAAATTATGGTTTCTTGGCAATTTTGTTCCCAAAGCCAAGGGCTGCCCTGGAGACAAAGCTGCCTGTAACTCTCCTGATATTCCTTGAATTGTGCAATAGGAAAGTTCCTTCCTTTTTTCTGTGGGAAGATGGCAGTAGTGGTCCTGTCCCATCCCATCCTCCTTCTCCAGGTGGACTACCAGATCCTCAGGTATCCATATATTGCTGAAGAGCTCTGGATCCAGCTCTTCCACTGCCATGCTGGATTTATAGGAGTGCATGTCGAGTTTAATTTGCTACAGTGTGTATGGCTCAGCAGTCAGAACGTGTGAGCTTTGTCTCTCCCAGAGCAATGTCAGTGCTGCCATTCACTCCTCCCCAAGAAGGGACAGCATTTATAGTTATTTCCAGATTATTTGTGGGTCATTTCCAGGACCATCTATTTCTTGCGGCACAGAGGGAGAGGGGGATTAATGGTGATGATCAGATTGCTGGAGAAAACAGAGCAGGAAAAACTTAATGCTGAAAGAGCCAGCACTGGGGCTTCTGAGCCTGTAGAACGCTGCAGCCATGGGTCAGCCCTGGCAGCAGGAGCCCAGCAGCCCCAGGTAAATGGGCTTTGCTGTTCTGTGAATAACCGCTCTCGTAGAGACAGCATCTTTGTCTGGGTCTTGAAAGCTTGAAACAGGTATTTGACTGATTTATCTGGGAGCCAGCCATGCAGGGGAGCACCGGAGAGATATTTTCCCTGCATAGGAAGTACATTTGATTATATTCACTATATTTGGTGTGATTTGCTGCACTCAGATATTTAGCTGCAATTAGGTGGTTAGAGACTCATCATTAATCTTGACTCTGTGCTGCCTGTCATTCTGTTCCCTTACATAGCTTATGGCCTTATTCTGAATATTTTGATGAGGAAATATCCCTGCTTTGGAGTGGTTGCTGATGGCAGGACTTCTGTGTGCATCTCCTGTCAATATCTAAATCTCTTCTATTCAAAGCTCTTTGGAGACTTGTCTCAAATGACAATTATTATGTCTCTTGTCTGATTCATAGGCCTCTCAAAACCCTGCTGAGCTGGTGTCCAGGCATTAGACCCCTCCCTCAAAATTACTTGTTCCTTGCTACATGAGCATATTGATGAAATCTCTGACCTTTTTTTCTCACCGTAGGATTTCTTAGTGTGTTCAGATTCATCTAAGTTACCTCCTTCTGCTTTCCTCATTCCTAAAAAGGCTTATATTCTTGTTGCCCCTATTATGTTTAGAATGCTTTGAAGTTTATTATGCACTCACTGGTCTTCCTGCTTTTCAGTTCATTCTTGTATAAATAACTCTTTATAGTCAACAAATATTTCTTTCCTGTAGTAGAACTATCTAATCAGTGGAGATCCTATTGTAACTCTCCTACTTCCAAAATTAGAGGCCTTTCTTAAAAAAAAAAAAAAAAGGAAAAAAAAGTGCTGTTCAGGATATTGGATATACTGAAGAACGTGAATGGAAAGATCACTTGAAAATCATATTGTTTCTGAAATTTGTGGATCTCCCCCTTGAGTTTTACCCTCCTGTGGATGAAAAAGCTTTGAATGAAGCTGTAAAGTTGGACATTTTGTACAATTTAGCATAAATGAGATCTGAAGTTTTCTTTCCCTGAGAGTATCTCTAGGACATCTCTTAAGCTTCCTTGAAGTTCAAACATCTTTGAGTCTCTGTTTAAACAAATGTGGGTTGTGCTCTATTATATTTATGTATAGATATGGGAGAGGTGGCAAACTGAGATGTCTCTGCTGTGCTTTACTTTCCATTGCTGAATAGCGAAGCAAATCCAAACTATTCACTGCACATCTTGCCTTGCTTTTGTTTACATTTGGCACCAGGATGCAGCTGTTCTGACTCTTCCTGAGTAAGATAAGGTCATATTCGTCATTCCATGTTTAAACAATCCCTGTGTTTTCAGTGTCAGATATAGTACACATCCTACTAGGCCATTAAACTATCATCTGTGTTGGGTTTCTATGAAATTTTGCATTTTTCCTGCAGCTGATGAAATGAATGATGATGATGATGTACTTCTAACCAAAAGCATCTGTCATTTAAACTCCCACACTTCCCCCAGCTTTCACTACCGTTAAAAGTCAACTTAGCGCCTTTTGTCCTTCAGTTCATGATTGGCAACAGTGTTTAAGTGTTAAGTCCAAAGGGTACCTCCAGGCTATTTGGGCTAAAATCTGAATTGCCTTGTCAGAAGTTCAGTTTCCTCCAGAGTTCAGGCTTTATGGTAATCTAGGTCAATTCTATGCAATTATGGAAGAGCCAACAGGAGTTTTTCTATTAGCTCCTATGAAAAAATGCTTATTGGTCATGGAAGCTGGGAAGTTTCACTTTATGGAATTGTGTTTTCTTTGTCTTGCCCTCTTTTTGGGAACTGCAGAGATATTAAACACTAAACTCAATTTCTTTTCTAGTTTCATGGTAAAATTCAACTAATTGAATAAATATGAAACAAGTTTAGATTGCCCAATTCTTAAAAGAATCAAAAGAATAAGGTGTCATCAGAACTAATACTGGTATTTATAATGTTTGTAATGATATTTTATATTATCCAGTTGATTACCAGAACTAGGAAAACCCATGGGAAAAGACCGTCTGCCTGAGATAGGTGGAACTGACAGCTGTTGGCAGAGGTTTTTTCAGTGTGGATTCACGGCCCCCAAACAGTTTCTGGCCTTACCCTGAAGCTTTCAGAAGGTTATTTTTTTTTTTTTTGAAGGGTTCTTTTTATCCTCTTGATATCATAGTTTATGTCTCCTGGTGGTTCCTACAGGGATAATACAGGGGACTTTCAGTGGACAGTGACACTTTGGCAAGGATTGAGAGAGATGAAGTTGATTTGTGCAAATAGACTCTAATAATTAATAGCATTAAGAGCTGGATTAAACATGTTCATCTTATACTGGGTCTTGATCCAAAGGACCCCATTTCTCACATAAGTCAGAGTGCTTCACAGATGGGGTGGTTGTGGCAAGCACTGAGCATCACTCAGCGGCACAGAAGGAGATGCTGATTTCCTAGAAGACACTTCCCTACATTTTTGATTGACTCTTGAAAATTACAATCTTAGCCCCTAAAAGGAACTCCAGGAGGACAATGGCTGCTTGGTTTGGTATAGTTTGTACAGTTTCATTCCCTCTGTGTGTGTATTTACGTCTTATACTTCTAAGCATTTTAGCCAATTTCAGCTAAATCAGATGAAGGGGCTCAGGACAGTAGGACTTGGGATAATTCAATTCCCATGAGGTTTTTGGAACACAGTATGTACAGATGGTGCCAAAGTGAAAACTAAGCACTCTGAGAAATTGTATTTATTCCTTAGTTGTGCATCTCTTGCAGGATAGTTTCAAAAGAAATGAGGAGCTCATACGATTTGCTTTTAAGCTGATATACTGGAGGCTTAGAGATCTGTTAGCTCTCTGGTATGGACCAAAGTCACTTTGGAGTTCTTCAATGGCGTAGCAATGCCACTTGTGAGATGATTTGAATCACAGCTTTTCTACCTTGCCTATATTCTGCCTCATAAAATGCCACAGAAATGAAGTAAAGAGGGAGTGTTGTCTCCACTGGAGACATCTCGGTAACATCAGAAACTGAGCAGACAGAGCAAACCCCACCATGCAACACTGAAAGGAAATGCAGCACAGCCTAAACAGGGTGAGCCATATCTTCAGTCCTTGAATATCAGTCAGGGAGATGTGTTGGTCAGTGAGCACCTCCAGCCTTTGTGCAGTCAGCATTATTTGTATTGACAGTGCACGTAGGAGCTCAGTGGTTGTTGATGATCCCCCCAGTCTGCACTGTGAAGATCTGAAAAAAACCAAACAGATTCCACCTCATGGAGATTATAGATCCTGCAACATTTTTGTTTTCATTTGACATGTCACTGTTCCCTCATCTTTACTGCCTCTGGGGAGAAAAGGAAAATAATAAATGCCTCATCTTGGACAAGAGGGAATAAATCACAGAGATTTTCTCTTCAGTACAAGCCTTCAGAGCTGGTTCTTTGATGGTATGTAGCAGCAGATATCTCAAGGTATGGAGAAAGGTACAGATATTTTAACTGCTGATTGAAAACTTGATTGAGAGCACTTTCTCCAGCATGAGTGGATTTCAGAGGAGTCATGGAGAGAAGCTGCAGGGAATTCATCTGGTCTCTCTATAGACATGGAGCAGGAATAGAGGAAATCCTGGGGCTGAGCTTTCCACTGACCCTTGCAGAGGCTGTGAAACTCTGGTCTTTAGGAATCAGAAAGCAAGCCTGCAATAATGGCTGCATACTGGTAGCTTCCCATAGTGAATTATGTCTTTCTTTTGCTGCATAAAGTGCTTTAGCAAAGCTGTGGAGTGTGGCTGAGGGGTACCATAGCCCTCTAACAGGACTGCCAGCTCAATGTCCACGGGACACAAGGGGACCAGACTCAACGGAGAAAAATTTGCTTCTTCCACCTTCTTCAAGGCACAAGAAATCCTGAGTGAGAAAAGCTGTGACATGCTGGGAGGAACCTTTCTTTTTGTTTTCCCTTATACCTTCCTCATAATTAGCTCAGTTGTTGTGTGCCAAGACCTGGACTTCCGTCTGAAGTGCTGAAAATGTCGAGGCATTTCTTGTGTTTCTCAGTATAAGAAACCACAAGCAGCAAATCCAGCCAGTCTTTTATCATTATGCAGCATTATGAAAATCATTTCTCCCTTTCCATAGGCCAGTGGTGCCATTGATTGTAATATTCTCTGGCAGTCGGCGCCAGACTTATCCTTTCAACCACACAAATATTACCTCGCTCTCCTCTCAGCTATGTGATTTCTTTCTTGACACTTGCTGCAAGAACACAATTTGGACTACCTGGTTTCCTTCCTTCAAGTACCTTATCAGGCTTATGCTTTTGTAGGAACGCAAGACATTCTTGTGTTGTGGCAGTGAGCAACAGGATTTCAAATGGCTGTGATGAAACATGAAAATCTCCTAAAAATGCGAAGTGTCACTTTTTCTTCTCCACTGTAATGCTGGATCCTGTTCTAGATGTCAAGAAGATGGGCCATTCCTCTTTGCTGGAGGTTTCAGGGATCTTGCAGCAGAGTCCCTGGGGCTTTGTTGTGGTTAAGCAAAATGCATTTACTGCCTGATGGCAATAAAATTTAAAAAAAAGTCAATAGTAAATAATGACAATTATTTATCTTGAAACCTACAAAGCAACTAAAACTCAAATTATCTTCAAGCAGACACAAAATAGGGTTTGTGCAATAGAGCTCCCAAATCAACCTAACATCTCTTCCTAGCTGGAACAGCAAGAATCTGGAATTCACTTGGTTATGTGGAATAATATACCAGGTTTAGAACTGTGTAACCCACTTCCGAAAATGGTCAAACTATGGAAAGCAGTTAGGAACATGGCCTAATCCAAGGATTTAAAACCTAGGCATGGGTTTAAGCACATTGCAAAATTATAAGAAATCAGGAGCTTCCCTGTTTTAGTTGCTGGGTGCTGAAAACTCTGGAGTATCTGCAATGGCAGATAGTGAATAAGACAATTTTCTTGAATTGGTGCCTGAAACTACTAAGTCTGTGAGCACTCCCAGGAAACCGATCCAAGGATTGATTTGAGAATCAGCACATCATGAGACCCTCTGGGAGCCTTCCTTCAGTCCTTCATAGATTTTAAGGCTCCGGGCAGCTGAATGTAAGTCATTAAAGCTCCTAATTCTATCCATTAGTACCCTCATTAATATTTCTCAGTAACTTGGGATACAAGTTTCTCATGACAAGCTTAGGAAAGTTTTCCATCTAATTTTAACCTAGAGACAGCTGTAAGGAAGAAAAGCTCAGCATTAAGTGGAAGAAAAACTTTTTTGTAAAATTTATGTTTGCAGAATCTGTCCTCCTGGGCAAAGCAGTTAGAGGCATTTTACCTTAGAGATTAAAATCTTCCATGAAGTTGTTGACTGTAGAGATATTCAGCTTTTGTCTTTGGGCTCAGCATTCCAGTCTGGAGCTGATTGAACTGCTAACAGTAAAACAATGAACTTTTCACAGCAGGCCCCAAATGAAAAAACAAAGAAATACAAAGAAAAAACTTCTTCTGGGACCTTAGGAACTGGATAAACATGTTGCTAAATTGTTCATATGCTCCAGAGATGGATGCCATTAGAAGACAGCCAACTTGAAAATTGCTTTTGGGTAGAAAAATAGAAGTACAGGATCGCAGAATGTTTGAAATAGGAAGAGACTTCTTGAGATCTTCTTATCCACCCCCCTACTCAAGCAGGTCCACCTAGAACCAGTTGCACAGGACGATGTCCAGATGACTTTATAATACCTCCAACAGTAGGATCTGTTTTCTTACATTGCCTGTGTGTATTCAAACACACATAGACATATTTATATACTTTTAAAACTTATATGAATATAGATGATATATGCACATATGTATGTATAAACACTCTCATATATGTGTATATGACCATGTATTTTAACAACAACCTCTGGATGATCAGCAGGAATTTGATGATTTGCATTTACAGAGATATTTTGTAAACTTGAGGGAAAGAGCCCTGAACTGTTTGATTCCACTGAGAATAAATCCCTTCAGTGCTAACCCAGCAGGAGTGATAACTCCTGGCTGGAAACGGTGACGTTGTTACTGTTCTAAAGCAAATAAATAGTGAGCAGCAGTTCCTCATCACTTACCATGCTGTAATTTAGCCCTGAGTTCAGAGGTTAAACATTTGCTTTTTCATCTTAGCCATACATGAGAAAACTCATTAAGCAGATTTTTTTTTTTTTAAATAATAAAGTTCATTCATTCCTAAGAGGAATTTATGGGAGTAAAGAAGAAGGGGCAGTGGGCTTAAGAGACTTGGAGGCCTGCGGGATGTACACTGTGCTGCCAAAGTCAATATTCCCTTTCTGTACACAAAACAAGGAGTCCTCAGGCTCCAAAAACAAGTAGAAGAATTCACTTTCTGCAGGTTTTTGTTTTAGCTTCTCATTTGGGATGTAGAATTTTGGTTCTTGCATGCACAGCAACACCACTGTAATTTGACTTTCTCTTCAATGTTCTCTACCAACTTGGATACTTATGGCGCATTCCTGCTGATTGTAGGTTGGTTATTTCTCCTCTCTCTAATTCCCTAGTTGTGCTGACAGTCCTTGAAAGCTCAATAGAACTTTCTGGGTAAAGCCTGGATGGGGTAAGACCAGAGCAGTGTTGGAGTGTATCTGCTGAGTAGAGCTACCCAGTCAAAGGCAGAGTAATGCTGTCAGAGGAATGGGTAGCGATGGCCCATGGAGACAGTCCAGCCTGGAGAGAGTGCATTGAATACCATGTATTTTGAGGTTTTTTTGCTTGGTGGACTCTTTCGGGATACTTGTGGTGCCCTGTGGCTGTGGAGGATTTCTCAGCTGATGATACCTCCCCCAATAAGAGCTGGTGTGAAGGTATCTGGTACCTTCACTGACAGTGCAGGTGTTTTGATTGCAGCAGCATTTCCTCCTGTGCACAGCAGCACTGGGGATGTGAGCAGAGCCTCTTGTGCTTGATCTTTCCCTTCTTGCTGCACCTACTCACAGCCTTCCAGCCCTGGCAAGTGTGTGCTCACCAAGTGCACTTGAGGCCAACAGAGCTGGCTGGCGGAGAGATTTTGGACAATGCTGACAGGCCAGGCCAGGAACTTTCCTGGCACTTCAAGACAAACTCCCCCTGTGGATTCAATGAGACTCTTGGCACAAGGAAAACTCAGAGGATTAAAAGACACATCTTCTGTCTTTGCCTCCTTGCACTTGTGTTCCTTCAACACTGCAGGCACCTTTCTGCCTCAGCTCAGAACTCCTTGTTCTGCTGGGACTTCTGCATAGCTGAGGACTTCAAAGCCTTTGCTTAATTTGTGTTTGCACTTCCAAGTACTGAATGAGGTTGTAAGGCAGAGGTAGGTTCCTTCGAAGCATTTGTGTATAAACATGAAAGTTACAACCTTCTGCTTCTTGCTCCTTTCATCTTTTCAGGCTCACAGATAAAATACAGTGGTTGTGTTTGAACTTTACAGAAAGTTTTAATAAAAGAGTGACTCAGACGTTCTTCTATTGAGCTCCTTTTTTCTTTCACCATTCCTTTTGTTTCAACTTTTTCTCCCCCTTATTTTTTCTTCTGCTTCCCTTCTTACTTATTCCCACCTAATCCTTTTCAGCACAAGTTTCAGAAGGTTTTGGTGGACATCTTTTTGAATCGTTTTGTGGGGCATCAGGGCTCTGCATCTGGGGACCTCATCTATTACAGTCTCCAAAGATGTTCACTACACAGTCCCTGTCACCTCTGATGTGGGTGAAAATTTGTGGAAAAGGGATTATTTCAGTATTGTGTTGCCAGTTTACCTCCAGGTCACAATGGGGAGTGGTACTAAGGATGTATCTCCAGTGACAACAGAGAGAGCACAAAAGAATAAAATCCCCAATTTTCAGATTCTCCCCACTCCCCCATCCCATATTTGGGAGGGTTTTCAAGCTCAAGAAATATTGCAACAAAAAGCTGAGAATTGGAACAGAATTGGCAGTGATCTGTTTCAAAGGGAGATTCCTTTAAATGCCGCCATATCATCCAGCAACACAGAAAAAGCTTCTGCTCTCTCAGGTTCCCAGCAGCTTCCAAGCTCCCTTTTCTATAACTTTTCAGGCAGTTTGGTCTATTTACACTAAGTTTAATTTCTTATATTGATACCAACTGGAAAGCAGCTTTGGCATATAAAATAGCACCAATAATTTCAGCTGTTGGTACACACATGTCTAGGTCACAGTGCCTGGGCAATTGTAACGAAGATGTTAATATCAAGGTCAGAGGTAAGAAAAAGGAGTCCTGAGACATTTTGTGTTTTACCTACTAGATCAAAGATATAGAACAGCTGCAAATATTCAGGTCAGTGACGTGATATTTATGTTTCTGAGCTTTGTGTTAGTCCCAATTTTCTTTTAATCTTCTGACCAAAATATGAGCAATGAATACCTCAATTACAAATATCTTTTTTTAGATATTTAGGAATCAGGACTTCTGTGAGTGAATCACTCCAGTGACTTTCAGGATGAATCCCATAGACACATAACTCCTCTTGGAAGTTTTAGTTACTTGCCTGACTTGACTTTTGTGCTAGATGGAATATGATAATTTAACTGATAATAATGTGTACTGGTGCAGCTGTTTATCTTCCAGTACTTTATGAAGTATTGCCAGAGATTTGCTGCTTCAAAGGTCATAAAGAGCATAGGTCCTTGAGGTATCCTTTTATATTTTTTTTTCCCTAGTATTGAGAGCAGTAGCTATAATTTAACCATTCTGGGCCTGAAATACATAATGCTGAACTCCATTACAATGGCTTCAATGGCTTGCACGTGGAGACAAAAATAGCCTAATATCCTGCAAAGTGATTAGCCCTTCTATGTGCTTGCCAATGTGGCATTCACCCACAGGTATCTAAACAGTTTCCTTGGATTCAGATACTGGCCACACTGATTAGACTGGGCCAAGAATACAGAATGTTAGGTGGAATTTGCATCTATTTTTTTTCAAAGACTACTTTAATGAGGATTTTCCTTGTTCAGATTGTATCCACTGCCTTGGCATAAAAGTACAATGCAAGGTTCCTTTTGAGATCCAAAAAGAATTAAAATTATGGTCAGATAGTTGCAAGCAATGAAATTATCATCTCTCAGGTGAGAGGATGCAATTTTCTGCATACCTTTGTGCCAACCATTTCCAGAAAACATTGTTTAAGAGAATGCATTTTTTGTTGCATTGCAGGTTGCTGAAAGCCCAGTAGCTTTCAGTTTCTGTGGTTCAGCTAAGGGTAGGTAAATTGTTTAAATATGTATTAGTATCAATGTACATTAATATTAAAAATCATTGTTGATTTCTGGGGACCTGTGACTGTACCTTTGCTAACAAGAAACCTTGGAAATCTCGATTTGTTGCTGAAAGGAATGCACTTCAGATGCTTTTCCCCATTCATTTCTTTTTTAATTCCTCTTGTTGCACTTTGCTGTAAATCTGCTCTGATGTCTCTGGGGGATGGTGCAGGAAGGATCTATAAGCCTGCAGGACAATGTGATGCTTAGCTGAAGAACTCCTCCTTCTCACCCCCTCCCCAGCCTCACTTGGCATCTGGACAGCAGCCACCCACACGTGGCACATTAAAGGATTAAGGCCTTAATGGCAATTTTGAAATGCTGTTATTAAATGGGGACTTCCATCCTGTAGAACACTTGAAAAATAACATTTGTCAAACTGTTTCCTGAGCACTATATCCCCTTTTCCATTATCTCATCTATTTGTATGCTAATAACAATTCTTTTGCCTTTCTGCTCTGTCTCTGCTTGAGCAGTTCAATGCTAAATTCATGATTCTGTGTTTTGTGCTGTTAAGATTTTACTTATATTTTTAAAAAATGATATCTCAATAATTAATTACAGATAAATTATTGAGAAAGCAGCAGCAGATGCAAAGCAAGAGTGCTCTGTATCTAACAGATTTTTAAAACAGATATCTTCTCAATAGCACATATTTTATATAGATATATGTATGTATATATACACACACATATATATATAATTTTCATATTCAGTTAGCAGAGTGCTTTCCTAGCATTTGATGTTTCATGTGATACCACAGACTACTGACAAAAAATGAGCATTTCCTCTTAAATTATATCCATAATAATATCTGACAGAAATGTCTCCCAAGACAAAAATATACCAGTGTATCTAGACTACACTTCTGTGAAGGAATCCCTGCATATTTAGGAAGACCAGCTCTGCTAAGACAAACTAAGTGAGGAGCAGACATATAATTTTGAAATCTTCTGCTTATTTGAAATGTTTATATAATTTCAGTGTTGAGATATATTAGTAACAGTCCTGGACTTACTGAAACTTCAATGCCTGTTGAAAGAATTTTTAACCAAAGTTTTCAGTATCTTTTCAGATGTAGACAGGACTCCCACTGAGCTTAGTATGTTCTTGTGCATCTCTAAATCTCAGTAAGGGTTTGCATACCCTGTCTTTGCCTGAGATAATTAAGTTACATTAAATTCCCTGTAAGCCACTGGCTCAAGGAGTGGTTTGGGCTGGAACAGACCTCTGGAGGTTGTCCAGCCAAATCTCCATCCCAAAACAAGGACAATTCCAAAGGCAGGTCAGGTTGCTGAGGGCTTTGGGTTGAACATGGAGGGTCCACAACCTCACTGGTCCTGTGTTTCAGTGGTTATTGTCTTCCACAGAGAAGATTTATTTCTTTGTGTCCTTGTGGCCTTTGTCCCTCATACTGTCCTTGTGATTCTACAAGAGGAGCCTGGTTCCTTTTTTATGAAATCCTTTCAGGCAGTAGAAGACAGCAATGAGTTCCTCCTGAAGCTTCTCACTGCTGGGCTGAGCATCCCCATGCTTTCATCCTCTCCTCACACAGCCTGTGCTCCAGCCCCACCCTGATGTCCTTCAGCTGGGCCATTCCCAGGCTGTCAGCAAACATGGTGATTCTTGTATGTGTCACACACACATTGGTGAGTGGGGACTTCTACTGCAGCTCAAGTGACAGACCGGGTGTGTCTGAGCTCTGAGCAGTGCTGGCCACATCCAGACATGTATATATTTTTATTTCCTGATCTCCACATAAGTCTGCATTGGTAATATCTGTTGTCTGCTCCTTCACGTCTCTGCAGAGAACTGGCTTTGAAGGACTCAGGGTGGCAGGGAGAGTCTTCCTCTTTAATGTGGTGGTAAAATATTTAAGAGTTTAGACTATGGAAGTCATTTCAGGGCCTAGTTCATCATTGTTTCTCTGCCTTGGAAAAACTCGTCTTCAACAAGCTGCTCCCAGGCACAGGGATGCCAAAAAGAGTATTTCCATTGACGTTTGTCCTCTCTGCTTTCTATTCTAAAGAAAATCCAATTTTCAACTAAGCTTTCAACTGCATTTGTCATAAAACATGGACAAATTTCACTTCTCAGTTACTTCAAGGAGAGATGATGCCAAGGCTGAACTTCTGTTTTCATGAAGAACAACATAAAAACCAGGCTCCTTGTTAGCAACACAAAAAGCTCTGTATGGGGAAATGAGCTGTCCTTGGAATGGCACAACTGATATTTTAGTCTCAGGATCCTTTTCTAAAGGTCACAGCACAATTTTAAGCCCAGAATATTGCAACGCATTTAAATATCTGAGATTGAGGTTAAACAAGATCTACTAATGTAAAACAGAAATGAAGAAATCACATCTACCTTCTTCATGACAGAATTGACTCATCCCAGGAATAAACAATTCCAAGCAGAGGGAAAATAAAACTGGTCTTTCCATGCCATGACCTTGGACCTCGGACCTTCTTCCTCATTGGACAGAGGGATGATGATAACCTCTCCAGTGAGGTGACTGGCTTAGTGGATGAGAGGAGAGATGTGGATGCTGGTTATCTTAATTTTAGGGAGTGACTTTCAACACTATTCTTCATTGGGTCCTCAGAAAAAAGCTGATGAAGTAGGGGACCAATAAATGGAAATGACATGGGGTGAAACTGGCTCAGCTTTGAGAGAAATCCAGAGCAAGGCTTCACTGTAGCTGAGAGTGTGTGTTTATAGCACAAAATGATGATGGGCTCATTATAATTTAATTGTTAAGTATTCTACAGCAAAATGTATGCTTTTGTGCAAGCATTTTTATCCTAGGAAAAACATCTTTGTTAAAGTATTTGAACCTTCAAAACATGCCAGTCAATTTATCTGTAAGATGGTAAACCCTGCAAAGCACTCTCATCCTTACTAAAGGATCAATGAAATTGAAACGATCTCAGTATGCAGCTATTGACTTTTATTCCTAAGACTGATTTAAACTGTAAAGGTCTATTAAACAGGAGATCAAAACATCTATCAAGGAGTTCACTTAGCTCTTTAAAAAAACATACAGTATTTAGAATATAATATACGGAAATGATAGAAAATACACGTTTAGTAGTGTAGTTAGTGATGGAAGGTTAATAGGTGTGCAGGGTACTAAATCTTGCCAAAGAGCAAATGCCTTGGACTTTGCCATGAGAGAGAATAGGATGAAAGACAAAGTTATTTTGCACTTTTGCATAACAGAAGATGGAAAACTTAGTTCCATGAGAAGTTTGAATCAGTATTGTATGTGAAATCTGGGCTTGAGTCCTAATCTGATATCTTCACCTTAAAACAGTCCTTCCTTGTACTATACAGAGATGGGAATAAGATATTCCAAATAATCCCCAGGCTGTGCACTTGAATTAAGGCACATAAGGGAGGGGACACCATCGTGCAAGCAGCCATAGAGTGGCATGAAGATAGATGGTGTCTGGAATGAGACAGGACTAAAAGAAGAGAAGCAGCATTATGATTTTTTCCATTACAGTGAGTCACTTAAAGCAGGAATACACACAAAAACTGAAGATTTTTTTGTTTTCAACTGCCACAAAGAGGCCATCTCAGCAGCCACACAATTAAAGCAACCTGGCTTCTCTTGTGCACAGGGAGCAATTGTTCCTTTGCTTGCAGAAGGAAAGGCACTCACGTGTGCACACACACACACTTAAAAATCTTTAAAAATGTTATATTTGACTTCCTGGCTAGTTTGAAAATTCTCTTCAAAAATAGCTCTCATGACTGCAGGCTGGCAGAGCTGTTCCTGCCTGGATTTAAATGGGAAAACTCAATTAGAGTTTGAATCTGTTGCACTGAAATGGAATTGTCTCTTGCAGGCAGAGCTCGGTCACGGACACAGTAGCATGAATGAGAGGAGAGGGAGAGGAGAACGTTGTGCCTTTGTGGAGGGCAGGTTGTGGGGGCTCTGAGCTAGAATGTTCCATGTCCTGTCACTCTGGAAAGGAAACTTCATTGCACTTCTTCAAACATCTTCAAGGAAGAATAACTTCAATCAGGCTTTTTCCTGGAAGGGGCCCTGTTGGGCCTGGGGGTGGTAGCGACTGGGCACTGAGCAGCTCACAGGCACAGAGCAGGGACTTGTTCCATGAGCATGAGCTCCCTTTACCTTACCTCTCTGGCTTTGAACAAATATCCACCCCTCCCCAGGCTCTTTCCATCAGGTTTAAGAATGTTATTTGTATTTCTGTAGTCTAGAAATATTTGTGAGGATCTTGGGAAGGTTGGAGCTTGGATACAGGAAAAATGGCAGGGTCACCACAGGGTCCCTCTCTCCCTCCCTCCTTGTCCCTCCCTGTGTCCCACTGCAGTCCCATGTCTTTCCTTGTGGTTTCCACAGCAGGCTTTCAAGCTGTGGGGGGAGTCCATTCAATACTGCCTCTGCTCCTGGGAGCCCTAAGCTGGCCTCAACATTTTTCTCATCATTGTGCATTGAAATATATGTTTAGAAACGACCTGTTCCCCCTTGCCTCTCTTTTCTGGGATCTCAGCCTGAGCCTTAGCTTCCACTTGCTCTCTAAATCATCTGCGTTTAACTACTCCTCATAAATAGCAGCTTCCAGCATGACTTCTTTTATCTGTGGCTTGCATTTGTGTGTGAGAGGGAGAAAGCAGGTTCATTTCCACCAGAGCAGCTGGCTCCTCTGATCTGCCACCTGGAGACTTGGCTGACAGGGAATGTGTGTCTGCAGACGGGGCAGACCTGTGCTTCTCCAGCTGTGCCATCTCTGCTGTCACCCTGCTGGCAGGGACAAACTTACCCCTTTCCCCAATTCTTTGGGACCTGCTGGGTTGGGAAGAAGATGCACAACTCCTAGCAGTGCAGCAGGCTCCAGGGGTCCTCTTACAAAATCTGTAGTGAAGAGATTCAAGCATGTTCATCGAAGCAAACCAGGAAAAAGGCTTGTGCATGTGTGGGAGGGGGTGGTGGGCAGGCAGGGCTCAGGCCAGCTCTGATTCCCTGCCCTCCCTTGACTCAGCCATTCGGTGCCATGGACAGCCAGCTGGAGATGTCCATGTAAGCTGTACTGCCCTCTGTCCAGGGGAGAAGGATGGCATTGATTAAATGTTTTGTTGTTGTCCTTGGAGAACCTGTTGCAGAAGAGGTGTTTAGGTCTTCCTTTGGGCATGCTGTGCAGGTGAGACCAGATGGAGATGAAGGCGTTTTGACAGCCACACACTCAGAGCAGCCCAGGGTAAGGGTCAGCGCCCTTCACTGATGTGGTTACAGCCTGTCTATCCTTAGAACAAATGCTGGTTAATGCTGTAAAACTCCTCAATGCAGGCTTCTGCTGCTCTTGTCTGCATGGATGGATGCACCTGCATGGTCTGAACTGAGGTGGGGTTGCACGTGCTTGGGTTACCTTGTCTTTGATATGGGGCAGCCCAGAGATGTTTGACAAACTGTGACAGTTACTGTAACAGTACTTGCCACACTCTAAAGAGATCATGGACTTTTGGTTTCTACCTGATTATGGTTTTGTTTTGTTTTGTTTTGTTTTTTTGGTTTTTTTGGTTTTCCATCAGTGGGTTGGGATTTTCTTTGGTGTCAGTTTCAAAAGAGTAAAGGAGAGAGTTTGGAAAAAATGCAATCTGTGACTTCTGACGGCTGGGAGAAGCAAGGTCAGTTAGCAAGGCAAGAGCCATGGCTCTGGGGTATAGGGGAATTTTCTGAGGTGGGCATCCACAGGTGGCTGTGGCACTTTTGCAGGAATAGGGAGAAACCCATTTATGCCACAGCTGTAGTGGGGCCAGTAGCTACCTGATGTTCCTGGGGTTGAATAGGGCCCTCAGCAAATGTCAGATCTTGTCAGCGAGAAGGGGAGATTTTTCTCACTGTAACAAATCCCACAGATTTTTGAGACAGGCAGGGAAGTTTTCCAGAAAGTTCTCCTGAGAAACACTAGCTGAGCTCTGGTGGCAAGATGGTGAAAATGAAAAACCAACTGGTAGCTCAGACTGTGGCTCCTGCAGCAAGAGTGGTGACTGCAGCTCCAGGGAGAAACCCCAGGATGGAGATGGGGATGAGCTGGGAGCAGGCATCAGGCCCAGGAGGGAACTGCTCCTGGTCACGCACTGCAGACACCATCCACACAGCCAGCTCTGCCTCCAGCAGAAGCTTTAACGATCTCAGAAGAGAAAGGGGTAAACTGAAACCGAGAGCTTTGCCTGCTCTGATCTCCTCTAGAAAGAGACTCCAAAGAGGGGGCAGGCACCTCCAGCAAGGGCTGTGTGCAGCGCCCATCACCTCCCGGAGCAGGGCTGCTGCCTGCCCTGCTGTCGGCTCCCCTCCGAGCCGGGGCTGTGAGGGACACCCCGGTGCCCCAGCCGGGCTGGGAGAGCAGCTGCGGGCAGGAGAAGGGCGCTGTCCTGCGCACCCTGGGCCCCTGCAAAGGAGGTGCCAGCAGCCAGCGGTGGCGGGCTCAGGAGGGAGCACCAGGTGAGGAGAAATCCATCGCGGAGCGTCAGGTGGTGGGACCGGCTCTCTGCAGCCACAGAGCCCTCTGGTGTTGTCTGCCGGGTTGCAGAGCAGCCAGAAGAGCAGCCTGCTCCTTTCACAAGAAGAAGCAAGGTAAAAAAAATAGGTGTCTGAGGTTTATTTCCCCCCTGTAGGAGTTTTCAGCTTGTGGGTGTTTCTAGAAGGCAAGAATGGGAGGAGTGGAATGATCCAGGCCACCCTTCTGTGTAGGAGAAGGAGATATATTTTGTGCAATTTCTAAAGAGCTGTACACCAGGAGGAAGAATTTACTCTGGAGCTGTTCCCATGTGCTAACTATTATTAATTGATTGATTTTTCAGACGATACTATGGCTTCTTGCAGAAACCCTAAATCCAAGAACTTATTGTTTCAGCCAAAAGAAATCTATAAAAAAATGTTTTTCTTACAAAAAAAAAAAAATCCTATTTTTTTTTTTAATGTGGAAAAAAGATGCTTTTTTTTTTTTTTCCCCTCTTTAAAGTAAAACCTAAAAGCACCTTTTGGCTGAACTGTCAAATCTCTGAAGACTTAAAGTTTAGGCAACCTTCCTTTGGACCCACCTCCCCTCACTGCTGTCTCCCTTCAAGGGAAGGCACCTCAGGCATGAGGACTTTGTGCAGTGGAGGCTAATGAGGTATGGGAAGCCCTGCTCCAGTGGAGTCCCCAGGGACAAAATACTGTCTTCCCCTGGCAGTCATACATCATTGGACAGGTTCCCAGAAATCACAAGCAGATTAAAAATTACAGGATCTTTTCCCTTGCAATGGCACAGGTATGCTTGCCTCTCTAATGGTTTCAGAAAGTATAAAACCAGGAAGGACTATTAGATCATTTTAATTTGTTCACTGATAGTTTTGTGTAATGTCTTCTGTTAACTAGACATTAATCACCAGCAGGCAACACCAGCAAGTAAAAAATTGCCATCAAAGCTAAGAATGCTTTAAAACTATTGTGGGAGGAAAAAAGGGTGGAAAATGATTGTGAAAACATTTTACCGTGCTCCAGAAAAATACAAAAGTTGTCCATTCCTCTCTCTACACTAAATTACAGTGAATCTGAACATGGAGAAAATGATTTCCTACATTCCGATCCAATGGTCTCCAAACCCCTGATAATACAAACAAGGACTGTACAACTCAATCAGCCAAATACAGTGCAAAGCAGGTCTTGTTTTCAATCACATCCTCAAATGGCAAACAGAGCTGTGTGTCAGAATCTGTTCTTTTCCTATTTACAATCAGTTGAATAGACTCTTCTTGTATATGTCTAAAATATTCATGAGTTTAGAAACAGGTGGTGAGAGGTTAGGAAGCTGATGTGTGTTTTGGAATTTCCTATCCCCTGAACTAATTTTTCTAATAATTCAAGGTGTTGTCCCATTAAATAAAATTATCCCAATGATGTTGCTATGTATGTGTCAGTTTCTGTTTCAATAATGTAGCCTGCATTTTGGCTGCCTAGGATTAAATTTTGGATAGCAAGTTATTTTTCTTTACATTGCTGCCAGCATGATTCTATTTGAATTCAGTGTTGGCAACAGAAATGTAAGAATGAGGACCTGTTTTAGTGCTCCCTTTAGTTTACATTGATTAGTTTACATTACTTTTAACCTGAGCTGTGCATTATCATCTTACCAAAATACTTGCACTTATTTTTTAAAAAAGATTTTCCCTTCAAAATTTTCAGTAAGTTAGTTTATGAAAATATTTTTACTCATTGCAGATTTGGGAAATACTGCACTATTTCAGAACAAAGCTCCTGGGTCTCTTTCTTTCCCATCCTCTGAAAAATGTGTTCATAAAAGACTGGGAAGTATATAGATTTGAAAAACAGTCAAAAGAGCTGAGTATTACAGCATGACTTTTTGGTGTTGTGTCAAGACAAATGAGGTGCTGCCCAGAGTATTCTCTGCTATAGCTTTAGTAATGTTTTTTTATTGGGAGACATATCCTTGGCCTGGCCCATGATAAAGTAAGTTATTATTTCATTTGTTTACTGATTCCTTTTCTCATTGTCTTCTTGCAAAGCCACCTCTTCTCCTATCAACTCTAATTGAATTGACTGCCTGTATTAGGTTCTTAGATTCACCATATGCTCTCTGTCTCACAATATTTGTTTCAAATTAGTGGTAACACAAAGAGCAAGCAAATGCAAAGCCTATAGGAGAGGACACAGAGCATCTTGTTGTGCCAGATGGTGTTGTAGCTCCCCTGAAAGCTACCAGGTGAGTGTTGCAGAAACTTATATTCTTCATCTTTTGAATCTGAGGAAAATTTAAAGAAATGCTGAGAGATGATCCCTAAAGCCTTCCAGTCCAGAGAAAGAGAGAAGTGTTATTTAAACAGAGAGTCAGGGAAAGAAACTGAAATGCTGGGATTCTCAGCTCTAAGAAAGTCTGTACAAATGACAGATTTTCGAGATTTATATCTGAAAATATGAATTTTGCTTCTCTGATCCCACTCATCTCTTGGTATTGGGTATGTTTTCATGGATTACTTAACAAAAAAGGGGTCTTATTTGCAACCTATCTGTGTCTGTTTCATGTTACCCTTGCCAGAAGGTGTCTCACTTGCATGATCATTGCAAGAAACTGTAGGTTCATTTACACTCTATGAGATATCTTTAAGTGCACTACATATTGCCAGCTTGGTTTAAGATGATGTATTGCAGCCACCCAGCAAGATAATTAAGAGAATATATTAACCTAATCTGGGTGTTGTGAGTGCAAAGCTTGAATAAGCACAGCACATCTCACAAATTCTATTTAGCAGCAGAAATATTTTTTCCACTGTAGATTGTGTTGAAAAGAGAGAAAACCAATAAGGAAAAGGGGAAAAGAGAGAAGAGGATGAAAGAAAAATTGACTAGTGAGGGGAGAGCAGGTATTTGGGTACTGCGGTGAATGGAAGAGCTGGAGGAGATGGGAGAAAATGGGAGTTTGTGGGGAAATGCAGCAGGGAATGCAGTCTGGATGGGAGAGGAGATGGCAGTGGAGGGTGGGGATCTGGAGGAGATCTCTGATTAAAGGAGAAGGTGTAACCAGGAAAGGGAACCAAGTGTCCCAGGCCAACAGCTCTGCCAGTTGTCACATCCCTGGGTTGCCCTGGTCCCTTACCCAGCTGGGTCCCATCCGCAAGCAACGTTCTTGCTGGGCCGAGTCCTGCCCTGGCAGGAGGCTCTGTAGCTCCAATTACAAAGTAATTAGCTCACTTGAGAACAGGAGATGTGATGGAATGAGGGGGAGATAGGAAAGCGTAACTAAGAAGTTGCTTTAATGAATTTGGCTTTCCTCTTTGGAAGTTTGAAGACATGAAAGATGTTTTCAAGGCAGCAGGAAAGCTTACTTAAGGAATGGATTATTTAGAGCTTAAAAAGTGCTGATTGCAAATTGCTTTGTGTATGCTTTAGGTTGTTAAGTGTAAAGAGCTCTTAATAACTAAGCTAATAAACTCCTCAGTGTTTCACCTTGATATTTTTATTTATGTCTTCAGAAATATGCTAACTTACTGCATAAATAGCACGACATATTTCCTCTTGGAGCAAATGACAAATACACTCAAATATTTCTTCAACATAGCAAGAAGTGAGGATTTTTTTTTTCATTTACTATGCTGGCCTTTGTTATTTTTTGTATTTCCTGTTGTCCACAAGTGAACACGAACTTCACTTGCATGATCTTTCTGGAATACCTAGATCTCCACATCCAAGTGACACATGAAATCTGACAACACTGATGTAGGGGGAAGGGAGGTGCTTTACAAGGTGGATTAATTTAAATTGCTTTAAGATGTAGGACATTTGAAGATAACCCCAGACAGTTAACTAGACAGTTAACTTGATTCCTTAATTCCAAATGAAAGCTCTCGCCATCTTCTGTTTGAAAAACAATTCATAGACTGACTTGCAAATAAGATCTGTTCCTGAGAAGGTGAGAGTTTACAGTGAGTTCCCTTTGTTTGGTGGGCAGAAAGATCTATTGAAAAAGCTGTTACCCAGCTACTCTTAATGCCTTTCCCCTGAGGCAGGCAGGACCTGTTTGGGCTCTACTTATAGATCTGTGTTATGAAAACAATTACAGAAGCATTCATGAGCCTTGAAAGCCATAAGCAAAGATAATACGCATACTTCACTTAATTCAATAAGTTTGGTGGGGGGTGTAATATGCCTCTTGGAGCGTAGCTTGAGGAAATCATCTTGGTTTACGCTGCTTGAGGAGGCTCTGATAATGTATTTAATAATAACAACAATAAAAATAAGGCTACCTGGGTTATGTGGTGTTGCAAAACCTCTGCTCTCTGCTGTCACTCACACCAGCCTTGTCTGGCCCCAGACTTCCTCTGGCCCCACACTTGTGGGAAGAGAGGGAACAAGTGCATCCCTGTCCTGCTCCTTTGTGCAGAGATGGCAAAATACTTCAGGCAGAAACTGCCTCTGGCTGGCTCTGCATAGCACCCGCTCAAGGTCTCATTTTAGCTGGGGCTCTCAAACATTACAGTAGTACAAATAATTTCATGTAATGATTTCATTTTGTTTCCAGTCCCAGGCTTTATCCAGAGACTCACAGTGGAACTATTAGGCATGTCTGGAGTTGTTATGAACCTCTTTTCCCAAAAGTGATTTATCTGACTGAAGGTAATACAGTGTAATTGTATGTCAGCCTCTTCTTCTAGGAAAGCTCGGCTCCTGTCCTTCTGAAAACCGTCTTAAGAATAAAGACAGGAGCTGCTCTAAACCCAGCCCCTGTCCCTTCAGGCTGTGCTGGTACTGTACAAAGCAAAAGCCTGGTGCCTGGATGTGTATGTTGTGTAGGCTGTGAGGAGCATCTTTAGCAAGGAACAAGGACAAGAATGGGATCCAGTGACTGTACAGTGAATAACAGGGAATAAAATACTCTGAACTTCTCTGTGAATGGAGCAATAGAGGAGACCAGCTTTGTCTTCATGCAGGGTACACGTGGGCCTGCAGAAATAATTTGAAAAGGTTGGACTTTGAAAAATACTCTGCAGCCAAGCTAAGAAAGCCAGCATTGGGCTGACCTTCTTCATTAAGCTCCTGGCTGACATGTTGAAATGCCTTTCATACCTCGGTTCTGAAAGCCTTCCTGTGCAAACATGGAACCTCTTTGTCACTCCTCTGCCCTAAACCACCATACTTAGCCTGTTTTTTGCTGTTCCAGTGATCTGCCCACAGGAAGGGTTGGAACCATTCCTGCTGGAGCTTATCAAAGCTTGGCATATAATAGCCTCAGCACCCTTTCTCCCTTTGCCCCAGCCCTACACTGAATGAGTTTAATGCCCCACAAAATGCCCTGGAGTTGTGGGGTCTTCCTTCATAAACAACTAACAGTGAGTTGGTCCAACAGTTGTGCTGGAAATACCACACTCTCTCTTACCCTCCTCCTTCTCTTCATCCTGCCTGTCATTTTCATTTATTTGTTTCCTCTTGTTTTCCTTCTTGGCATGGGAGATTTATCATATTTGGGATATAGATTTCTGGGGCCATGAAAAGCCAGAGAAAACTTTAAAAATATGATTGAAGGCTCAAAATTCAAAATCTTAAGCTTGGTTAAGTAAGCAAGGCTGGGCAAATAGTGAGTGCCAGTGATCTGCTCTTTTGAAATTGAGAGCTATCTTAGTGGAACAGACTCTGCTTTCAAGCAGGTGAAATGTGTAAAATGTACCACCTCAGACAGACTTCACACTGACAGGAACGAGCTATGTGCAGATTGGTAAAATCTGTCTGTGTTTTCCCTGGTGTTCTTCTTGAGTACAAGCATTTGTTCTACTTTGACTTTAATTAGTCCCTCATAGTGCCACTCTGACAGACTAAATTAGGTGTCAGTAATCATATACTTTGTAAATGCTATATCTGCACAGAAATTCTCCATGCCAAGGTGATTCTTTTCCCTGTCTATCCACTGCATATAATTAGACATTAATGTAGAAATAAATGTGAAACACTGTCTAGTTCTTAAATTGTGCCATTTCTCAGCTGTTACTCCTCTTACAGGTGGCTTGTCCACAAGACAGTAAATCTGCTCCTCAGTCAACTGAAAGAAATGTTTAATATGGAGATAAGGTATAGCAATTAGCACTAGAGTCTATTCAGAGCTGATCTGTTTATTTAGTAGAGCTGATCACGAGTGCAGACACCAAGATTTTTTGCAAACATTTTCCTGTTTGCTGTGTTTCTTAAGCTGTGATCTTCAACACGATACCCAAATCCGCTTTACTGCCCATGTACCCCGGTTTTGGGTCAAAATCAGTTCAAGCCAATTCCTTTCATCCTCTGCTGTGACCTTTGGCTGAGACACTTGGTCTGTTTCAGATTGCAGCCACCATGTGAAATGAAGGTCTACGGCTTGAGCTTGAGCATGAGTTCAAAGAAAGCATAGGTTGTCAAGTAAGATTTTAAGATCAAAATGGGTCTTTGAGGTATTTATAGTGTTAAACACAGAATTTCTTCTAATTACTCCTGTTTAGAGTCGAGCAGGTCCTGTCTTCATCAAAGGAGAGCTTCTAGTGCTGCTCCTGTCTTAACCAGAAGACACCAAGAGACAGAGATCCTGACATCTCCCTTTGCTGATTGTCCTTATCCCAGGTCACCCTTATTGTTACATAATTCTGTACAATGGAGAACCACAAGAAAACAGGACAATATTTGATCCATATTTGTAGCCTGTAAAAAGCAACCCCCTCCTTTCTACCAAGGAAAAATGCTGATTTCTACATCATCAGATGTTTTGTAGAAAAATGAGTATTCCCTATTCCTAATTGAAGTCCTCTTTCTGATTAGATTTTCTTGTAGCTGACAATGCAAAGGGTGATCACTGTGTGTTGAGACTTCTCTGTGCCATTTCAGAAAGAGGTGCAATGTAAAAAGAATACTATGGACTTTTCATAAAAAAGTTTAATGGGGAAGCTTTGTCTATTTTTCTTCATGCTTGATATGCTTTGAATTTATACAAACAATTTAGAAAATTCTGGGTAAATAGCAAGTCAAATGACAAATTTTTATCTATTTTCTTTTTCATTCTTGTGAAAACAGAGCTATGTCTTGTTCTGTGTTCACAGTTTCTTTTTCTTTAAAACCAGATGCAGTTCTGCAGGGAAATTAGACTGGAGTCACATTTTTTTTTCTCCTCATATTTTGTAATGTCGTGTTCTAAAGTTTGCTGCTTATGAGACCATTTCAAAATATTCCGTATGAATGGGAACTCTGCAGAAATAACAGACTTCAATTTGTCTAGTGGCCCTCTTGCCCGAAGAGAGAGAGAGTCTCATTGTGCCTTCTCAGTGGTGGCTGCTTTCTCAGTAATGAAACACGAAGAACAATTTTCCTACCTTGCATTTATAGAAACCTTAACAGTAGAAAAATGGGAAACTTTAAAAAACTTCCCAAACAAGACTTCTAACCATTCTTCAAGCCTCCCAGGCATCAACGAGCTTTGCAGATCAATGCCATTATTATATGAATGAGAGGACTTCAGAAAGCCATCAGATACAGGCAGGGATCTATGGCTTGTGGCAAATCCTATTGGAAATTAGCATCCCTTATCCCTATGTGACTTCCTATGCTTTTCAAAAGGGAGTAGTTTGAGAGGTGTTTGGGATTCAACATTTATAATGGAATCTGTAACAAAGCTCAGCATGCGAACTGCAAGAAAGTATTTAAGTAGTTTGAGTGAGACTCAGAAACTGGTTTGAAAAGCATTTCCTGAAGGTACAATCACTTCTGGCACCAGAGTAGAAACACTTATGCATATTTCTGCACCCTGGGGCAGTTTTCAAGAATGCAGCTCATGTTAAATCTGAACTCCAAGGGCTTTAATTTTTCTCTTTGATGGGGTGCATTCATTATGCAAATAAGATAGCCTTTGGTCAGCTGTCTATATTCCAAAATTTTTGTCTATTTTAGAAGGATGCTAGTTTAAAATGGAAGTTTCCACATTGAACTTACCTATTTAGTCACAGTTTTTTAGTGTGCCTCCAAGACGTGAAGTGGAACTTAATCAGATACAAACATTCTTAGTAAAGCCCCATCTGGGCATAAAAGGAGTCTTGTTTCAGTTTGCTACTGCAGTTTTATAACTCCTCCCTGACAGGGAAATTGCAGCAACCTCCACTTGTCCTTGACTTCATGGCATAGGTAGAATATCCTTGGTTGTCTCCATTTCTGACCTCAGCTGCATCCCATACTTCCTGAGCTGCCTCCACACTGGGTGTCTAGGGCAGGGATGATTTGTGCCAGGGTTATAATGGTAGCTGATCTCTCTGACTTACAGTATTCTTGCTTTCCTCCTGACATTTGACGTTTAAGAGGGACCTCAGCCCAGTCTTGCTGGCCAGCATTTCCAGTGTGACAGACCCACGGTGAGCAGTGGGAGATGTGGCCATGTGAGAGGTAGGTGGGCATTTTGGCCCATGGTGTCCATTTTTCCCACCTGGTGGATTCCATGGCTTTCCTCAATGCAGACATGCATTCAGGCATGCTTTGTCTGGTGGTTACATGAGGTAAGCAAGGGCCTTATTCACCACCAGCAAAGTCAAAGAACAAGACAGAAGAGACTCTGAGGGTACACCCTTTGCTTGTATAGCTCACATGCTGTGACAAAGCCAATAGAGTGAGGGGATTTTGCATCTGCAGGGATTTCTTTTTCATGCCGGTACTTTCCTTCTTCCAGCACAGCAGTCTCAAAAATCGTATGGAGAATTCAGGGGGTTTTACCCCCATCACCACTATGAAGTCTAGGGGCTGTTAGGAACCAGGCATTGACCTGTGGGGAAAAGACATTCCATAAGGAACATGAAAAATTGAAAAGCAAGAAAAACCTTTCAGTTACTTAAAAAAGCTTATTCCTCTTTAACTACTCTATCTCAGAACATGGAGGCAGGAACCTGCACATGCATCTCCAGGCCTGGTGCAGCCCCACCCTGGGAGCAGTAGAGAAAAGAACCAGCCTCCCTTTTCTGGTGCCACTTGTTTAGAGGAAACTGTAAATCTGACCTGGTACCTGTGATGCACTCAGATATTTCCTCCCCAGGCTGAGTTTCCTTACCAACAACTCTCATTATTTGTGCTAGGCTGGTGGTAAGACATCTGCTTTTTAACATCCAAAAGGGATTTGTTGTGCAGTGCTAAGGAAAGCTTCCTCTGCGGAGTTTTGCTTGCTTAATTAACAGTTTGCAAAATGCTTTGGATCCATCTGGAGGAACGATCTCCCGAAATGGAACTTGTTATTCTAACTAAGCAAACCGACCTGGATGAGCAGGGGCTGGGGGACCAAACCTTGTCTGTAAGGAAGATGCATGACAGAGGATGGGCATCTTGCTGAGGGGTTAGCAGGTGGCTCTTGTAAGTTGAGTGGGAGCTCTGCTCTCCTGGGGAGGTGAGCAACAGCAGCACAAGTGCTGAGACTGACAGGAAAAGTTAGGGGAAATGCTTTCCTGTGTTGCTGGGCACAGCTGCAGCAAAGTGCTTTGCTGTGCTTGAATACTTAGTGTTGCTGAGCTTGCAGCTGGAGGTGGAGAGCTGCAGAGCCAGGCAGGGAGAGTTGTACTCAGTGAACTTCACTTTTCATCCAACACTGTAAAGTGATCAGGGTGCGTGATATCAGGACTCCAGGCTTTCAAGAGTTTGAGATGAAATTAAACAACCTTGGGAGTTTTTCAGATGAAGAAAACAGAAGCAGCTGCTGAGCAGCCTGGCACATGGATGTGGCTTGGTCTTGCTCTTTCTCAAGCATTCTGTTTGTCACGTGCAGTGTGTGGTTGTATCTGAGGGCGGTCACAGCTATTAATTCCCACTTGCCTTTGTTTAATGGCTGTACAGGGGAACATTGGGGCAGGGCCCTCAGAGGTGTGCCAGGCAGCTGCCAGGGTAATGGCCATTGGCATTCGCTCCGTGGTTACAGTGGCTGCTGATTGGGGTGAGCCCTGCTCAGCTGTGCCCCTTTCTCCTTAAAGGTTCCCACTCCCTCCTGTTTTGTTTTGCCAGGAACAGCCTGAGTGCAGTGGTCAGAGTGTCTTCCTGTGTTGGCAAGCACATTTTGGAAGGAAGAGAAATGCTATTGCCTTATCAGCAAATCATTCCCCACAGGCTCTTTATTCACCTACTGAAAAGGACATGGCGAGCTATGTATGGGGAAGACTGCTGAGGATACACTGAGTGTTTCCTTCTCTCCAGTATCTGGAGCATGTTTGCTGCAGTTGTAGGACCCTTTGAAACCTAGCATCTCATTTTTCTGACGCTTGGAAAAAATAGATCCTGAAGGAGGGACAACAAGCAAACCAAACCAAAACACATTTTCCTAAAATATGCATAAACTTTCCCTTCCAGTAAGAAAATACCCTAAGGACATTGGCTCTCAGCACTGAATCCAAGGCTTTAGAAACAGGATGCATAAGGCAAACAAGGCTGCCAAGGTCACATGCCACGTGCTTCTGTTGCCTTCATCCTTGGAGGAAATGCTGGGGCCTCCAGGAAGATCCACGTTCCCATGACATTTCAGGAACACAGCAGGAGGAGGAGAGCCAGGATGCTTGCACTTGGTCTTGCTCAGGTGGATGAGTACCCCCCAGTCTGCTGTGTCACAGCTGAACAGGTGCAGTTCCTACACAGGTTCGACCTTCTCTGTTTTTGTCCAAATAAGGGTGTGGAGTGTTTTCTGAGCTGGATTCATTACTGTACTGGCTCAAACAAAAACAAGCTGCGCTTTCCTGTTTCAAATCACACTGCAGGATTTTTCACTCTCCCTGCTGATTGTGTTCTAAGGTAATACCAGTGACTTTAGGGAATTTCCTGGCACCATAACAGAATCAGACATTAATGCTGACAATTTTAGGACTGGGTTGGGATTTTCTCATTTCTTTTCAGAGATGGGTTGACACAGTGCTAGTGTTGGTGACCTGACTTTACACAAACATGCTCTGAGTTTCACTGTGCATTTATAGTCTGTCTAGGGAAACTACCTTCTGTCCAGATGCAGAAAGCCATGGAAGAGCACTCATAGACATAAAGATGTAGTTTGAAGAGGCGTAAGGAATGCTCAAAAACTGTTTTTATAATTTTCATTTTGAAAAGACCCAGGTGCTTGATTAAAGGCCCAGAAACAGGCTTTTCAAAAGCTACAGAACGGTCCTGACCTATTAGCAAAGTACAATGAAAGAGAAAAGAAAGGACACAAGCAAGTGACTTCATTTTTCCTTATGCCAAGGCAACATTCTGGTGTGATGGTTTCTATCAGGATATTGGGACAGGTGAGATGGATGGCAGTACCACAGCACTGACCCCATGTCCCATTTCTGGGGCTTTTGAGCAGTTACACAGAGGTACTCAGTACCTTTTGACATGAGCTTTCATCCCTCCTCAGAGAGTCATGGGTGTACCTGGGGTACCTGAGGTCGCTCAGCTGAAAATCAGAGCCATGAGGCAAAGTGGGATGAAGATAGGAAAATCTATCAGGACAGGAATAAAACCCCATAACCTGACTGTCCAAGGGAATCAAGCTCCTGCTCTGTGCCGTGATACAGAAGTCGGGTGTAAGTCGTAGTAGGGCAATCTCAGGACACTGCCAGCCACAGCCATCTGGCAGGTGTTTTCCTGTCTTTGACTATTCTGCTTTTCCAAGTGTCCTCACACAACTTGGCAAATTCTGCTTTTCCAAGTATCCTCACACAACTTGGCAAATTCTGAGTGTTTCTTATTGTCTCCACAGTCATAAATGTGAGAAGGCTGTGGCTGCTGTGACTGCTGCCCATATGCTGTAGAGCATATATTGCTCCCAGGGAGCTGGAATGGTTTGCTTATATGCTGTGAAGGTTCCTGTCTTTTGCCAGGAAAAGTTGATGCTTTATTAGTTAAAGTAGAAATTCAGAATAAGTTTCAGCAAATGAAATAACACACTGCTTGATGAGTAATTTGAACATCAGCTGTAATTAAATGTACTACTTTTAAAATGAAAAATAAGCTTCTTTCACCTATTTGCTATCAGTCTCTATTTCCCAAGTTTTCCCAACTGCTGAAAACAAAAAGCCTCACCTTTGCTTTTAATGCATTGAAAAATCCAGAGAAAGACTTTAAGCTGAAAATCTATAATAAGTTTACAGAAATCACTCCAGAATTATAGCTAAGTTCACAGTCCTACCTGAAGTCCTATTTCCTTTTAAGGTATATCTATCATTTCAAGAGACTTTCTAAATAGATTTAAATCTTTTAATCCTTTTTTTTCCACTTTTCCAGGCAGAATTTAGTATTTATGCTAAGTTGTCTGCAGTCTGGATAAGATAGGTAAGAATTCAAATTGTTTCAGACTTTCAAAATCCAGCCAGTATTTTTTGTAAACAACATCACTTAAATATAAAATGTTTAAATCTCATTGCTACTCATAAGTTGAGCAATTAGTAGATGGGTCAAAGGTAAAGTGCAAAAACTTCACTTAAGTAAAATGAACTTGGACTAATTTTCTTTAGCTACAACCCAGTCCATTTTTCCCTTTAGCACTATATTACCCTGCTTTATTTTCCATAAGAGTCCTTATGATGGCCTCTAAATTTCTTTGCAAAAAAATGCTTTTTTTTCCTGCAACCTCTTTGATCATGATTTCTGCAGTAATTGCTATTAGTATCAGGATGAACTCATGATTTTTCTCATAATTAAAAAAGCCATGAATTCTGCACTTCCATCTCCTCTCCTAATAAAAACTACAGCAAACCCAACAGTAGGCAAATATTAAACAAGACACAACGAAAAATGCAGTGACCTCGGTGGTGGTTGCTGTTTAGGAGCTGAAAAAAATACATTCATGGTTTGCATAAAAGATTAGTGCTTAATCCTGTTTTCATGGTGTCAGCGGGAGTTCTGCCACCATTCAACAAGGGATAGGTCAGATCCTTAATATATTTGGTGAAATGCCTTGGCCGAGGATTGTAACTTTCAATACACAAAAGCCCACATGAACTCTGGCCAAAATAAACTGAAAATAAACCACTCCCCTCCCCTGTCTCGGATGGCTAAGCCATGTCTCAGATCCTGCTTTGAATGCAGGGCTGTTGTGTGTAAATGATTGAGCAGGTTCAGTAGAGAGGGCACAGAATGACATTTTCCCTGGGAATATTTGATGTAATGTCCAAATTTTGCTTCACAAATAGTCTGATCTGCAAAGATTCTGATAACACAAGAAGGATACTGGCAAGGCCAGGGGACTTACTGTGGATCTCAATTTGTGTCCAGGGCTCCATCTGCAACCAAAGGAGCTTTAGATTGGCCATTAGGAAAAATTTCTTCTCTAAAAGGGTTGTCAAATCCTGGAACAGGCTGCCCAGGGAAGTGGTAGTGTGTCCGTCCCTGGAGGTATCTAAAAGATGTGTAAATGTGGCACTTAGGGACACAGCTTAGTGGTGGACTTGATAATGCTGGATAAACAACTGGACTTAATGGTCTTAAAAGTCTTTCCTGACCTAAAAATTTTTATGATTCTATGTATTGTGACAGCTGATGCTCCTGCATTTCCTCAAGGTGTTTGTGTGCTGTATTGTCACTGCTATAAGGAAGAATGTGTTTGCAGAGAGATCTTGGCAAACTGTTTGGGTTCTCAAATTTCCTTCTCTTTAACACCTCTCATGATGAACTGAACAGGAAAGGGAGCAGCATAGTTACAGTTTTGTTCCTCCTTAAGTACAAACATTTTTTTTTAATTCCTTTTTAAATTTCCTTTCTGAGCTGGAAGCAGAGCTGCTTTGTGGCCAAACCAGATTCACAGCAGGGTGATTAAGTGCCACTGCAGCCTGGTTGTTAGGGATCCTGCTGGGGAGAATTGCCAGATATTTTGAGTGGTCCTAGTGCTGTATCATGTGAATTCAGTTCCAGTGCAGTCATGCAATGGTATGAATGGATTGTAAAAGATACTGAGTGGTCTCTCCTGAGGTTGCCTTTAGCAGCAGAAATCCTTCTCAGCTCAGTCTAGAAAGATTAGACCACCAGACACCACTCCCTGTCTGATGAGTGTTTTGTGAGCATTTTTGCTCTGGTTAATTGTGGGGAAAAGTCTGCCCAGATGACAAAAGGATCCAACACAAGTGAAAACTGTGTCAGGAAACGAAGAGCTCCTAGGTTTCACCCAGAGCCCAGGTGGTTAATCATGGTGGCTGGTGGCACATTGCTATTTGAAGCAAAATATATGAAACTCATAACATTGCTAACCTTGCTCTTTGGACAGCATTTTCCACATTTGCCAGTTGGATGTTTTCCTTGAAAATTACATTTGCTTGGAAAGAAAATATAGTAAAGGCTGGGAAGAAATTGACAGCAGTGCAATAGGGTTATGCAAAAGAGAATGTAAAGAACTTCAAATAATTGACTTTTACAAATCTGAGCTTTTTCTGTCCTTGTATCTGTCAGCAGCTTAGCGTTGAGAGATTCTACAGGAACAGAACTTAGGCAGTAAAGCTGTCATAGTACAGACTTTGGATAGGCAGAAATGATTCTTGTTGAACCCAAGGTCAGTGTCAAATACAGAATCTAAAAGGAAAGTACAAACCCTAAACACAGAAATTAGTATCTGCATTCTCACAAAGGAGAGTTGCATGTTTAAAACAACATCTTTTGAGCAGACTGTATTTGTCACCTGTAGTTCCTTCTTCCTCCCATTGAGGTAGGGACTTAGATGTGCCATAAATTTTAGAAATACATTTGTAAGCACTGTCTTTGTTAAGATCATCTAGAATAAATTTCTCAATGTGTAAGGTATAATTTTAGATATCACTCTGAGTTCATGGGTAGATTTCCACACAATGGTGCATAAAGCAAAGTACATACTTGAATACTTATTCAATATGGATATACATCTCAAAATGGACCAAAGGAGGGATAACTGGAGAGATTTTGGTGAGCTCTTTTAAGGTATTTGAGCTATTCCCTTTTCTTTCTGACTTAGGATAAATGATTTCTAAGAGTCTGGTGCATTTGTGTCTCACTCAAGGGTACCAGTGTGTTATTTGCAGTGGCTTTGCTTTTCAAACAATCCCAAATAGTGTGAGGATGGTAATGAATGTAGGAACTTTAATGTCATTGAGTCTTGATAAACTTTTCATTCAAGAGAGCTGAAAGGGACTAGTTGACTACTTTATGAGAAAATCTGAAAAAAATTTCATCTTTTTATCTTTAATCATCAAAAACAGCATTTTTGAAAATCTATTACTTTGGATCTCAGCTTTTCCAATATTATTTCTGAATTTATATTTGCATAATTTGGTTTCTTATTGTACAAGAAGTCTCATGCTCTGTTTCCATTTTTGATACTCGGTTTTACTGAAACCAATGTGTTCCCATGAAATAAATTTAATCTGGCACATTGTCTGGCAGAAAGAAATGATTCCTTTGAAAATCTTTAACTAACTTTAGATGTCAGCATACAAATGTGATTAATCAGAAAATCAGTCAAAAAGTTGGCTCTCTGTAATGCCTGCAAGGCTACTAAGTGGTGTTTGTGTTGTAATTGGAATCAAGCAGAGCAATGAAACTGGAAAATAATTAGGGCAATTACGTAGTCAAAGTTGAAACCCATTGATTTTGCATTGCATGTTCCTTCTTACAGGATCGGTTCAGAGAATTCCACTTTTGGTTCAGAGAATTCCATCCATGGGCCTTAGATAACTAAAAAACTCTCAAAAGGAAAGGAATGCCTTTCATATTGTTACCCTTTGGCTCAGGAGTATCAAAGGAGTACCCTTTGGCTCACCACTCTGCCAGGTGTGGTGTGGCAAATAGGGTAATCAGAAGTTTTCTGATCAATTTCCAAATTGCACGAAGTGCTTCTAATTTGCCTTGGCCTGACACCCACAGCCATGACTTTCCAATGAACCTTTGAGAACTATAAGCTGATTCATCCAGAATTGTCTTTGACACGAAACAGCTGCTTCTGGCAGGCCAAAATTTTGCTTCAGGTTTAATGTTTTTTGGGTGCTCAGCTTCTTGGCTGTATCTTCCAACAAAGAGGATTCTAATGAAGTCCATGCTGTTCTCAGGTACCAGTAAGAGTGTAAAAGAATAAATGGATTGGCTTTTAGCTGGCATCCTAACACAAAATCCAGGAATGCACCAATTCTTTCTGCCCAGAAAAAAATCCCTTTTGCAAAGATTTTGGTCTCTAAGCACCATTACATGCTGTGTCTTCTTGTTAATTTCTGAGCTCCAGTGTTGTATTTTCTTTTTGCTATTTTTTGCTTCTTTTCTACACTGAAAACTAATTATAGTAAAGACCTTTTATTCATGTGTAGCACAGAACAGCTTCCTGGTTTTTTTTGTAGTTTCAGCAATGATTATAGTTTATATCATGTTTATAATAATGTCTGGTTTTCTTTTCCTGTTTGCGTGGAGTGAGAATCAAGGAAGATAATGCTCAATGAAGTCAAACATTGGTATGATGGTTTCACACTTTGAAAACATGCAAAGATAGAGAGATAACAGAAAACACTTAAAAAAATTAATGATATCAGCACAGCAGCTTTCCCCATTGTTCTTCAAAATTTATTACAAATCAGTCAAGAAGCTTATTGTCAAGAAGAAAGTTACTTGATTAATTCCTGGGTCAGTACAGGAACAGAACTGTGGTTTTCTGCAGGAATGATGGCTACAGACAAACAAGAAACAGTGAGGTTCCCAGAGCTCTGTATTTTGTCTCTGATCACAGCCAGGGAAGGATGGTTGGGAAACATTTTTAAAATAGTGCCCATAAGGGCAGCTCTAGGTATATTCTTATTTCTTTTCCAAGTTAGAAAGACCCTGGGTTGTTCATCTTCATTGTGTGCAGAAATCATCCACTTTTACTGTTAATTTTCTAGGGCTGCTGCTCAGTCTGTAAGTTGGGTGGTCACACTATTTGCTCTTACTGAAAGCACCAGAGAGTCAATTAAAATCACTGAAAAGAAAGTCATGAATTCATTCAGTCTTTTGATCCAGCTTGCTTTTATGTAATGAAATTGAAAGGTACAGATGATTTTCAGAAAGATGATTAACTCCAATCAGGTAGATAAGCAAACCTGTTAAATCAACAATTACAGCATGTCCCCAAGTGCCCCTACGAATCAAGACTCATAAGGATATAATTTAAAAGATTTTAATTATTACTTTTTGAATTTGTACTTTAGTTAGGATCTTGAAAATGTACAAAGATTAATGACTAGCTAGTCAAGTGACTGTAAAACTGTATTAAGCCCCTGAGAATGATAAATCTTCTGTAAATGAATACAGGCTGACAGTCAAGGATCACGTGTTCTCCAGACCTCTTGATAAATGTTCTTCCTTTTATTTCCAATAAACTTTGATACATGAAACTGGATAATGTATTTCCACTAATTTATCTTTGTTCTCATGAGTATCAACTCCTCTCTTTCCATATTTTCGTTCTAGAGAAACACGGTGGAGGTTAGATCGTCATCAGTAACAACAGATAATAAAATCAGCTGGAAAATACAATGTAAGTTCAAATTAATAGCATGGCAGCTGCTTGGTTAGATTAGAAAAAGAGTGGTAAAGAACTGTGCATTGTGTCTTCTGCACAATAGAAATTCTGTACATCTCAACAATGAATAATTTCATTTTGTCCTCAATTCTACTATGTTTCACTAGCATATTATATTATTATGGGGGGAAGAGTTCATGGTCATGTTATATGTGCTCTACAGAACAAGAATGGAAGAGTCCTGGATGGATGGATGGATGACATAATGCAAAAAGCTATGAATTTCTGAAAATCTACATAAACAAAAAAGGCAGTTCTTTCTCTGCTCTGATAGCTTCTAACCCATCTTTCCTGCAGCAAAAATCTCAAGTAAAATCCATGCATCCATTCATTTGCCAAATAAAAAAAAATCCTGTCTAGAACTACATTCATAGAGTTGTAACTATTTCTTATCTGTATTTTTTTTTGCAGTTTATATAAAAAAATTGGATCAGTTCAGTCCCAATACATAAGGGGGATTAAAAATCAGAACTGTACCTTGATTTTTTGATTTTGCAAGTGATTAGGAATCTGCACTGATCATCTCAGACATTATTTTCCTGCCATTCTTTTGCAGTAGCAAAACTTTCCCCTTCACAACATAAGATCTGTAAAAGAAAAAATAAAAATCCAGTGTACTGCCTCACTATAGAAAATAGAAATCCAAGTGAGATATGAGGAGAAACCACTCCAGTGGCAGGAGCTGCAGGCATGTTCATAAATAGAGGAATGGGGCATTTCCAAAGGAGATGCCACCCCTGTAAAAACAGAAGTAGAAATGAAAATCTGATCTCCAAGGCTCTGTGACTGGAACACTGTAGGATGCTTGCTTCTAGGAGGAGATTTGGAGATGTACCTTGGAAGGATGAGGACAGTGCATGCTTTTTGAGCGTCACTGAGATTCACTGGCAAGGGGATTCTCTGGAACAAAGAGCTTTAAAATGCTTGTTAAGGTGGGAATGGAGCCTAAAGGACCTGCCAGGATGTGAAAAATCTGCCAAGCATGCTGCCTTCAGGTAGAGAAGTAGTGACTTCACTCGGGAGCTGCAGATATCAGGGTTGAATAATGTGAAAAGGATCTGTTCGGATTGGTGGGTTAAAAAAACAAAGGTTTTGACGTGGAGAAGATATCAATCTGAGTCGTAAATTAAACCAAAGGTCAGTTCTTTTCCCAGCTTATGTGTCACTTCAGAGGGAAGAAGCTTGCAAACTACTGTGAACAGGGTGTACTGTGTACTGCACTGTACAGCTGGGAAAATTCCACAATGATATTCAAACTGCAAAAACTAATGTTTATTCCCAGTTTTCACTCAAGCTATTTCAGCTAAATATACTGCAGGATAGATCGAAAATCTGTGATAAAATATAAACCACCTACTTTCTTTTTACAGAGTCATTGGGACAATTTTAAGCAACTTTCCTTCTAAGTAATAAATTTATTTGGGGATTAACTTTTTTTTTGTTGCTTAGGTAGAACATTTATTCCCCAATGATGAGGTGCTTTGATCATTAGAATAAGCTGTGACCACAATGCTATCACATTCTCTATCATTTATTCAAGGTTGTTGAAATAAGACTAAACCTCTTATGAATATTAAGTATTCAGAAGTGGGATTTTTTTACTACCTTCAAACTAGTTCTATTAAGGAAAATGTGCAAACAATGACCTTACTTTGGTCGGTCCTTATGTGTGTAAAGTCAAATCTCACCATTGTTCTTTCAGCTCTGATGCCAAAACCTAGGGAGATGGAAATGAAACTTTTGGGGGTCGTTTGTAATTTGAGATGTCTTTATCCGACTCCTTCATAAGTGAATGTCAGCAGGTCAATCTACCAGCAAAGAAGAGGGTAAAGAAGAAGAGTATGTCTGGGTTGCTCTGAACCAACCCCATTAGGGCTCCAGTTTTCTGAGGCAAAGACCAGAGCAAAGAACAACCACTGCGAAAGACCAGGGCAGGGATGGGCCCAGGATGATCCACTCTGCTTTAAACCACAGCCTGTACTCACTGGGGAAAATAGATGTGTTCAGTCCCAGTCAGAAGGGGACAATTTATGTAAGTAAAAAGATGCTTTCAAAGTATAATAGATCAATAACCTATTGTCAGCCAATGAGCTATACACAAGGAATGAAACATCTCCTACTTTATGTGTTTATGTTTCTAGGTATTTATGTATACAGTATTCCATCTTCACTGCATATCATGCAGTGATATTTCCTCTGGCATCTGCCTTCTGCCTGAAAATTTCCAGTACAGTGAGAAATATATGAGATGAAGAAACAGAGCTCTGCTGCAGACCCTGAAAAAAAAAAAGTCGTGCAGATTAAATCACACGCCTTAAATCCTAGTTAGTGGAGTAGACGCCCACAGAGCAATAGTTAGTTGTCATGTGGTGAGAGATAGGAATGTTTTGTTGAAGTGTGTGCTCACCTGCTGTGGCACAGCGGAGAGTTCTGCAGGGTCTGAGTGCATCAGGGCCCTGGAGCAATGGTCCTCTGCGGGGAACACAGCCCTGTCTCCGTGCCAGTGCTCCAGACCACTTCCAGCCAGGGCTGTATCCGAGCAGTGGGGTAAAGCCATGGTGATCATTATGCAGATGCAGAACGGGCATGGTTTGGCCCATATCCGAACCAATATTGTACTATTTCTAAAGCGCATTGGAATCCTTTGAGACAGCATATGGCAATAATTATACAAGTTAAATTTCCATACAATATCATCTTTACTGTGAATAGGACTTGGGAGAATAAGACAATTGTTGGCTGCTGCAATTTCTCCTTACTATAGTTAATAATTAATCCTTGAAAAAAAGTGACTCTTTTTTCTATGAAAGTGGCTCTGGCACCATTTCATCTATCTGCAAATATTTAGGAAAACAGAATCTAGGGATGGGAATAATGGGAATGTATGCTGCTTCATATTGATAGTGCATTGCTGGGCTGCGTTGATTAAATCTCTTAACGAGTGCACGATTATTTTCTTTGTAGCATTATGTTTTTGGGGACACAATTATTCTTTGGCAGGATTATTTTGGATTATTTCCTTGCTCTTCTATGCAGCATGTCCTTCAGCAGAGAGTTGAAGGTATGCCACTGGTGCTGTACACCTTGTCCTGGTTGCTCTTGCAATTGCTCTTTTGGAGGGGTTGAAGTGCAACACCGTGCCCAGGGGGCATCCTGAACTGGTGCGTTAGTTTGGGACCAAAAGTGCTGCTTCCTCCTTCCCTTCTCCTTCCAGACTTCACTAAAACCAGCCTTTCACCCCTCAGGGGGAGGTTTGGGTTAGCAGCAGTCTCCTTCTCCGCTCCTGTTGGCAGAAAGAGTGCCACTGCTGCCATAGGGCTTTGCTTCATGGCTTGGAGTGACCTCAGATGTGACTTCTCCAGGGGCTCCTCCCCGAGCTCAAGTTACTGGTGAACAACAAATTGACCAGATCTGGGATTTTGGACTAAACTTGTTATGGTTTATCCCAAGTTTTAACCGAGCTCTTATTTGTTCCTACAAACATTCACCTCTAGATTTCACCCCACATAATGATATAATGTCATTGCGCCAAAGTGTGTCATTTGCTCAGTAACAGCCCCAATTACTCAGGGGTTACTGACTCTGGCCTTTTAAAATGCATTAGCTACAGGAATTGCCATGACCCCAATTACTACAAATATGTTCATGCATCAAAGACCCTGCAGCTGGACTTCTCCTCCTGACTAATCATTAACCAGAAGAAGCCGTGTGGAGCTGCCACAGATTTTTCTTGAGTTACTTTAATGGTAAAACCATCTGGCAGGTATCTTGCTCCTTTCATCCTTAGAGGACTTCTGGAATATTATTGAATTAATCTGGACAGGACTTCTGGAAGGGTCTTGGATCAACCTAGCAGAAATGGAGCTTGAAAATACTTTGGGATGCAGTATCTGTCCTATTTTCCCATCACTATTGGTTGTTCCATTGACACAATGTAATGAAGAGCAGTATTTTCCTTTTTCCTAATATTCCAGAAGTTTGAGAGACCTGACAGTGCAGCTAAGTGTGGTTGAGGGAAGGAGCATAAATAATTTCTTGTTTTGGCTGTGGTCTTTGCAACAACTGTACAGGTAAATTTCAATATTGAGAGAAGTGGGGAAGAGAAAGGTGTGTTTAAAGGTAAGTGAGATGAACATCTGCCTAGTCTGTATGTCCTTTCTGTGCCTCTGACTGTCTCCTGAACAGAAACTCAAAGGTAACTTGAACTCATGGGATCTTTTACATAAGCTGTCCCTAAGAGTTCAAGGTGCAAGGAGGTTATTCAGGGTGCAGGAAGTTGGAGTGCTCCAGACTACAAGATATTTCTGTAAATGAGGGGGCTTTCTGATGTGATCACCTAAATTTTTTCACAGGTGCAGAGAGCCCTTGCTGCATTTGTAGTCAGATCCTCTTTTGCATTACCAGGAAACACATTCCTTTACCCACACAGTAAATTAAAAAAACATACACACATCTACAGAGTCATTTATGTAAGCATTACAAAATTGTGATTGTCAGGAAGCCTGGCATTAAAACCTTCATTCCTGATTAGAAGTTGGCATGCTGAGTACTTCAACCCACTTTGCACTTCAAATCAAGCTATTATTAGGGCATCTGTCCATTCACTCTTTCGCTTAATGAGAATTGTGCTTTAGAAATGCAATAATGATGCTTCAATATAAAATTTCAGCTAAAAGTGTGATTTTGTTAGGTATCTCCTCACAAAATAAAACAGTGAATCCTGCTTTTGCAAAGCTTGAATAACACTCAGTATATTGATGTAAATCTGGATCTTGCCATATTCCCTCGAGCATAACTTTCTAACTCCCACATGGAACTTGGCCCATCTTCCATCCCTGCTGGATTAATGTAATGCTGCAGTGCACATGGAATGTGTGCTCATTTAGACCAGAGGATGTAGCCTTTGGGATACGCAAAGGAGCATGCCAGAGAATCACAGAACACTTTGGGTTGGAAGGGACCTTTAAAGGTCATCTAGTCCAGCCCCCTGCAGTGAACAGGAACATCTTCAGCCAGATCAGGTTGCTCAGAGCCCTGTCCATCCTGACTTGGAACGTTTCCATGGATGGGGCATCCACCATGTATCTGGGCAACCTGTGCCAGTGTTTTACAGCACTTATCATAAAAAATTTCTTCCTTATGGTTTAGGAAAAAGACCAGAAATACACAGTTCTAGCGCTGAAAAACCTGTGGGATTTTCTCATCTCCTTTCTTAGTTTTGGGAGACAAATAGCGTGCTAAGGAGCTTTGCCAAAATGGTCCAGGAAGCTGGGTTTCAGGAGGACAATACAGACAGCAGTGGATGAAGACAGGAGTGCTCCTGAGACCTGCAAAAGCAGCCAGGACCCACTGGAGACAATTTACATGTAGCCCCATGGGAGCCATCAGCCAGGCAGGACTGAACTTTCTCTGCAGTAGCCCTGGGAATGACCAGTCCTCAGCTTGACGCAGTGGTCATTGATTTCAAGAACTTTTCAGTGAGCTTCAAAACCCTTCACTGATGTCCTGGAGATAACCCAGCAGGGAAAAAAAGATTTCCTAATGTTCTCAGTCTATTTTATCAGCATTACTACAGCAAGGTCTGCTCTCATCACCACAGTATCAGAGACCTGCAGCCATCTATGGTGCTACATCTCTCTGCAAAAAGTGTCTGCTCTATTTGGCGGTGGTAACATCTACTACCCTGCATTATGCTTAGTGAAATGTTTTGTCTTGTTTCTCCCACCTCAGTTTCTGTGGGAGTATTACATATGTGAGAGCTAGCAAAATCATAGGGATTATAGGAACAAGAAAGTGTTAAAGGAATAGTACTTTTGTTTCTTGTATTCCTTAATTTGAAAAATTCAGGGTCCAAAAATGCATGAACTGAATCTACAGTCTACCATGGCTAAGATGCTAAACATTTATAAATGCCAAGATGGAGGCAGACAGATTGAAAAATTGCTGGAATTAAACCTACAATTAAACAAATTCACTTAGATGCTCTCAGATCTCTCTTGAACATGAGAGGAAGGGGAAATTATAAAGGGAAAACACAGTGACTTCATTGCAGATAGAAAAGATAATGCTGTATAAATAAATGAGAAATCATTTGATAATATTTAAGTATGTATCTACAGACAATCATGCAGATAATGCTCATAAAAAAAAGAGTAGAGAATTCTTTTTAGTGCAAATTGTTCTTCAGCTATGACTTGTTCAATTTGATGTCCCTTGTATGTGGAGAGTGATTTATTCTTGAGTTTTTTGCAACACCATTTGTTTAACATTTGAAATGTCAATGATGATCAAGGTGTCTTCTGTGAAATGACAGCAAAACAAAATCCAGGGAGCTTCTGGGATGATAAGAAAAGACCCCTGCTCCTAAACTGAGACTGGATCATGCAGATTTGTGTTGGAAGGGTATGTTTTGCTCTAGCTCCTCACACCTGGGCTAGATTGGGGTCCTTCATTATTGGCAAAAGCCACTGTTAATCAGCCCCTTCCTTGTGCTGTGACTTTAAGCAGATGGGGCTGCAAGAAGAGCCAGTGTGGAGGACACTGATCTCTGACTGCCTCCTCCCTCTGGGTAAATCCGCGTTTGCGTATTACAGATCTCAGCGGCCCAGCGGAAAACTGTCAATATGCAAAATTTTGTTAACTTGCAAGGCAGCAAGACAGAGTCCCCCAGGCCAAACTGCAAATCTGCAAATCATGGTGTAATGTACAGGTGAATAATAAAGTAGAAGAAAAGGAGAACAGAGGGGACAGTACTGATGGTTCACATCACTCCTTGCTGAAGCTGCTTCAAGTGTCCACTGAAATAGCCAGGAACACAGCCTTAGTTCTGGGTGAGTGGGAACACTCTGGAGCCAGCTTCTCCAGCCTCCCTCTGTGCAGATGTGCTGGCATTGTCATGGCCACAGACTGCAGGAAGAAAGCTGCACAAGGAAAAAAAAACTTGGAAGCATTCAGGGCTGCTGAATAGTAACTGCTACCTAGCCTAGTGTGTGCACTTCTGCTCTGCCAACTCAAAAAAGCAGGATTGTAAGGGCAGTAAGTGTGTCAGTTTTACAGTACTTTGAATGCTTTGTCTGACATTGTGGTTTTCTTAGTGGCTATGTTGCCGATTACCTGCATTTTAATAATAATGATGTATTCTGTTAAGGGAATTCTCTATGCTTTAAGAAAGAAATAGCCTGCACTTTGCAAGCTGTCTCAGCCTCACTTTATCAAAGTCCTATGGAAGCATAAGAATTTGAGCTTCCACATACTAAAATCTAATGGAAAAGTTGATATATGCTCTGAAAAACACTCTGGGACTCAGGCTGCTTCACACATTGCCAGTGTGTGCAGTGTTTTCCACTCTTTGTAATAAATGATAACAGAGCAAGTTGCTAAGAGATAACATAGCTTGCCAAAAGTGTGCAGGCATAACCAAAGTAAGACACTGTGTGCCCTGAAGTTTTCAGACTACCTTGGCAACGCTAATCAACTTTTAATGGTTGAAAGGGCTAGAACAGTTTAAGCTTTTCTTTTTTAAACAAACTTTGAGCAACCTTTGCTCAATTTAAACACAGTCCCCTACCTCTTCTTGCTTTCACAATAGCTTTTTTTCTGGGTTGAACTCAATAATGAATTATTTCCTCTGATTCATGGGTAGAGAACCCTTCCACAAGTCTTTTCAATTTGACACTGAAAATGAACCTACAGTGTGGAAATCCAGGCTGAGTCAGCTTTTACACCAGTTTCTGTGAAAGAATCACCCTAATTTCCAATTATCTAAAGCAGTGGCTGCTAAAGTATTGATGCTTCTAGTTACGGACATCAGAAATTAGTTACTGAGGCAAATTGCCTTGCTGTGCTTCCATTTTCAAATGTAATTCCACTGAAGGGACTCTTGGTTTTCTCACTAAGACCTTTTTTCAGAAGGCTGAGAACTATCTTGGACATGCAGTTGTCTTGCACAGTGATGTTTTATGGGGTAGGAATTAAAGAACTCAGAATATTGTAGTTCTGTCTGAGGCCACTATCTGACCTCTTTCTGAACAGGCCTTCTGCAGGGATCTTGGCTTAGCAGCGACCGCTGATGGACCTTGTCAAGTGCAGATTTTTTGGCTCTAGTAATGAGTGCATGATGAGCACAGAGAAGTGCTGTGATTACAGGCAGGTTTTATAGTTGAACTCCAGAGCTCCTGCCTGAAAATCAGTGCAGACAGACCAATTCTGGTGCTTCTAGAACATTAGAAAAGCAGTGAATGATCTGTAGGTAGGGCTCCATAAATTGTTTAGCCTTATTCTTGTGCTTCTAGCTTCCTGAAATAGACACGCAAATGTCTGTATAATGTGTTAGGAAAAAATGAGAGTTACAAACCCCCACCACACACAATTGGGCAACTGCCATATGCAGGTTGAAACACTGAGCAGCCAAGTGTGGACTTAATTTTATCTTCCAGCAGCTCAGATGCCAGATGTGTGGCTAAGAAGGAGTCTACATCCTATTTAGCACACATAGCTAATGGAAGGGAATTGTCTGAGTGCAATCTCTTCTCATAGGTGAAATGAAAGAATAGAGGAGAGCTCTTCTCATCCTGTACACTTGTCCAGAAATGCAAAGGCACCCAGGCCCAGGTCCAACATCTCATCCTGCCTGCTCTGAATATAGCCAGGGTTTGAGCCTGATTCTTGATGAGAACAGAAGAAATGGGAAAGCTTGGGTGAGGTGCCCCAAACGGGAGTCCTGCTCTGAGATTGTCCCAAGGTTGGGCAGGAATGTGCTGGTTCTGTTCACATGTTCAGCAGCTTACATGTCCTGAACCAGCACTTAGAGAAACTGCAGAGCTTCATTTCTGAAGATTTTTGAACAAACAGGAATGAGTAATCCCTGTGTTAGGCAGCACCTCAGAGATGTCTTGGAGGACCTGGGTACTTGCATTTCTCTGTACATCTGGCCTTAGGTCACACACTTTGTTCAACAACTGTTCTCAAATGTAATAACTTCACTACTGTCATGAGCCAGGGTCCCTGGCGTTGTGTAAATGTACTGCGTGAACATAAATAAACATAAAGTGCACCTGCACTCCCTCAATTGCACTTACCCAGACAAATAACATCCTCACACTGGCAAACCATTCAGAGCTGGGAGATGCTGCTTTGCTCACAGTTTACCTGGGTGTGCAAGGTTTGTGCATGTGATTGGAATGCTGTTCTTCCAGAGGTGGCTCACAAAGGAATGGGAGACCTTAAATCCCATCAGCATTTAGGGAGAAATAACTGCTGGTCTTCTGGGGTCCCCATAATGGCAGCTCCATGGATTTTTTCATCCATTCTAAAATGGACCAGTAGCACGTCCTCTCAGAAGACGTCATGTACAGGTTTAGCACAAATTGAGAGGAAAACACTAAAAATAAAATAATAAAAATAATTATAGCAGCAACAACAACATACAGCAATACTGACAAAGTAAGAGGGATTTTGAGTCAATCTCAAATCAGTTAATTATTCAGAAATCCTTTCTCAGACACTTTCTTTGATCTATTTTTCTATTTTCCATTTAATATCAGACATCTTCTTTCAGTGTCTTAATTAGTCCATCCATAAATATGGATTGGTTATTACATATTGAAGTAATATCACAGTAATCCTTATTATAGTAACTTTCACCTTAAGAACATCCATTTCTTAATTTTGAATTAGTTCTTAGTTTAATAAAGTTTAGCTTAGAACATTTGTGTAATATATGGTTTAAAAAGTTACTACTTTTTTTTGGCCCTGTTTCTTTATTAGTGCTTTTGAAATTTGTCAAATCTTGAAATATTTCAATCTCAATTTGTATGTTATGATTAAGAGAAAATGAATTTTGCTTGTAATCCAAACACACCTTCAATTAAAAAAAAAGAAGCCTTCTGCTCAAGCAGGAAAAATACGTCTGTATGTGTGTGGTCACACTGTCACACTGTGAACAAGCTGCCTGTAATTTGTGTATCTTTAATATTCAAGACATCAAATATAAAGCAGCGTGCAGTTTTTGGTATGATAAAATAGCTATGCTGTGCATTGGGGAAAAGCCCTCCAAAGATTTCCTTCTAGTTTCCTGAACCTCTCCGAGACTCTTACAGTAATGAAAAGGTTTCCCAATGGATGGTGACAGAATAAAGCACAGATTTGTTTGTCTCTCTGGTATATATTCCCACAAAAAGCTGCAACACAAACTCTGGGGATGAGATGCCAGAGAGACGCTCGCTGTCTCTATTTCTACTTTCTTATGGTCTTTCATCAAGGATCTGCAACTGTCACATCCAAAATAGCAGGAAAAAGAAGTTTTGGATTGATAAAGCTTGTTTGGTTTTAGGTTCTACCTCTGTGCAACTAAATACACCTATTTTAATATATATTTTTAAAAACACTCTTTATTTTAATCTTAAGAAAAGAAAGAAAAATAATACAGTTAAACACAGGAAAAGAACTACATAAGAAGCTTTTCCATACATCTGGTAGGAGAAGGTGAATTTTTTTTTTAAGCATCTGAAAAGCAAAATTCTTTGAAAACTTTTAAGAACTAGGATACAAAAAGATTGATAAAAAGTCCCTAAGCAATATTCTAGGATTTCAAGTCAAATCCTTTCAGCAAATAACACAAAGTCCTACAATGATAACAATCAATTCAACTAATGATAGCCATTGAAATCTAAGGTAAAATGTTGGGTGATATCACTTTAAATTATAATAATTAAAAAAAAAATTGTCGGTTGGGTTTATGTGTTGCAATATACTGGCAAAAGTAGTTAAATGAATTCTCTTGCATTTCTACTGCCAGACCTTGGCTCCAGCTGAGAAAACTGTCCAGAAAGGATTCAGGGCCGGTGGGATTCAGTGGACCTTTTGGTATGTAAAAAAGGAGGGACAATATCAGATTTAGACAACAGAGAAAACATTTTAATTGAATCCAGCTATAACCCTATCAAAGTCATCATTCCTTCTCAATTTGAACCAGAAGGCTAACTGCTGCTATATTTCCAGTTCCCTCTGGGAATGTGCTTTGTGGAGACTCTTGAGCCATTGCTTTGGTTGGCTTCTAATCCTGAACCAGATCAGGTCTGTTTTGGGTCTGTCCATTGGATGGGTATGATCCAGTAGCTAATGGAGACATTCAGGCAGAGAAAGATTTGAGAAAAATCACCTTCTTTAGACATTGTGTCTCCTTTCTTAATCTCTGAGCTCTTGATTTTGGCTATGACATTACGGTGAAGTACAGGACTGGAGCAGTAATCATCCTTTGGCATTCGGAATTAGGTGACATAACTTCTCTGGTCAGGAAATCCCATCACAAAGCTTACCTCCCAGATAGAAGAACACAGGCTGAGATTAGACTGCAGCATTAATGTTGAGATGATGGACAGGCCCTTTGTGACCTTTGGAGGATTGGCTTTTTACACATTGCTGCAGCATGTCTTGTGCTGGTTATCTGGAGAGGGGAAGGCTCGCAGCTTTGATGGGACAGATGGAGCAGAACTCAGTGTCTACATTGGTAACTTGGAAATGTGAGAGCAGGAGTCTGTGCTGGTCACATCACTCCCCATCCCATCACGGTTGTGTGGAGCTGGAGGGAGTACCCTGACTGCCTGGGAGGTCCCAGGACTTTGCAGTGCCTGCAGCCAGTGTGCAATATTCCCTCTAGGCACTGTGGGAACCTAGGGAAAGAGAGCTTGCAGGGCCAGAATAACAGCTTCAGTTCCTTTCACTCTATTTGGTCCTGCAGGAAAAAAAAGTCCAAGTTAGCAAGAAAAAAGTAATGACGAAAAGGTCATCCATTTATGCAAAACCACTGTTCTTGGACCTCCTGTCATTCTCTTAACCTTCAATTTTGGAGAAGAGCAATAGCTAGATTTTCTTTTAAAACAGAGTTGAAGACCTTCAGGGTCAAAAGAATTTGCAATTGCACATTTCTAATCTCTTTTCTCCTGTTCTTGTTAGTTTAGGAGTACATAAAAAGAGTTTTGTTTAAATGTACTTAACAAAGAAATCCAAGTCACCTCAGGCTGGAATTTGAAAGTCTGGATTCAATTCAGATGAATTTTTAAAGATCCATTCATAATGCCTTAGAGGGTTTTTGTATGAGGAATGTTTTTAGTTTTTTCACAGTCCTTCCAAGAATGTAAGCATCACATCCTTTTTCTTTAGACTGGTGGCCTGTTTTCTCCATGATATATCATCTCATTTAGAATTCTAAATCTAATGATTTTTTTTTCTCATGCTGACAAAGAGAATAAAAGACTCTACACTGTTTTCTTTAACATTTTTAAATCTCAAGTGAACATGAAAACTGCAAGAAGTCACTTTAAAAGAGTTATATTAAATAAATGCTACAGCAGGATTAGGTCCTTCCTCTGATAATAGAACAAAATAAAAAGAAAAAAAGCTCTTCAAATAGCCATCAAATTTCCCTAGGTGGAGAGGAACACTGACTGATCTCCAAGGCTATTTATATTAGTCAAAGTGTTGTGCCCTAAGAACCTGAACATCCTAGTGTTTGGAGATCAAATATGAGGCTCTGATTTTACCTTGTGCCGAACCAATGACCCTAGAAGTTACCCAGCATCCTGACAGGTGCCTATTCAAGCAAGAGGCTCAGCAATGGAAAAAAACCTCTCATGTCACTGACTCCAGCTTCTCCTGTTCCTAGGTACCCATGTGATGTGCATGCACCTCGCCACAGCCAGGACAAATGCTTCCCCACGCAGTCTAACAAAGGTATGTTCTTGCTTCACAAATCCCAACCTACAAAAAACGGGAGTGACTTCCTTGTGATGTCCTCCTTCATGTCTGCAAGTATCCCTTTCCAATAGTTCCTTGGTTTTGTTTTTGTCATTACAACAGTTGCTAACAGAAATACAAGAGTGAAGGTTTATAACAGCTTGCATTATACCGACTTGTTTTGGGTTTTTTTCCGCAGAGATACAACTTCCCCAAATTTCCCATTATGAAAAGAAATTTTCCCAGGCTTGGTTATATTTAAAAGTGAAATTATTTGGAAAGTTTTAGTAAAGTCTCATAAGTGACTTTTAAGTGAGGGGAGAATGAGAAGCATAGGAAACTTGGTAAGGTCACAGGACATGACCCTGCTCCCACAGACATCAATGACAATGTTCCCAAAGTCCTCCCAGAGGATCTAGAACCAGGGGCAGGGTCTGTTGCTCTGCATTCCTTGTATAGACAGAGTTGTCAGTGAGTCTTGGTGCAACACTGGTGTAAATCCCAAACTCAACAGGGCAACATGAGCCTGTACAGATCACCATATGGTGGATGAACCACTTAACTACAGACATGACCCAAGAGTCCAAAGGTTTTTAGTTGGTTTCCACTCAGCAAAGCCCTGCCCGGTAAATTTCCCTGTTTGTCATGGGTGGAAGAAAGCAGAACATCCACCAAGCCCTTATTTTGTGTCTTTCCATAACTGTGCTTTTTCCTGATACATTTTCATTTAAAAAGGAGAAAAGAAACCAACCAACCACCACCACCACTAAAAATAGTAATAACAACAACAACAATATAAAAATATAGTATAATATAATATAATTATAATACACAATAATTAAATAAAATTATATAACACACAAACAATAATAAATAGTACAATATATTACTAATATATATTATTAAATATTATTCATACATTCTTTAGATAATATATAATATATAATAATATATTGCTTATAGTATAATATTATTAGAACATTATAATTATTTATGATTATTTATTATTATTATTAATATTAATAAAACCAACCCACTGATCAAAAAAATTCCCTTGTTCCTGGTGAAGAGATCTGCATTCTTTCTTTGTTTGTGCTGAAACTAGACTCTGTTAGTGATCAAGGATATAAGGTTGTTTTTGTCTATATCCGTGTTATGACAAAGGTCTTGCAAAGATAGCTTCATGTTCTGTGCAAGAACTCAGGAGTCGGTCCTGTGTAAATGGCCAATAGTGAAAAAGTTTTGGAAGTTTAACAGTCAGTTTTGCTGATGCAGCTGTAACCTTCTCTATTTTTTGGTGCTGTTCTCTTCCTCCAGAAGAGAGTTCCTTCTGCTGTGTTTTTTCTCAATTTCACAGTGGGCTCAGCCAGCAGAACTGGGGTGGATCATCATAGGACCAAGACTGCAAAGGTATCAATACATATATATCTGCAAGGTATATAACTGATCACCCAAGATACAGTTCAAACAAGCAAGTATTCCTGATAAGGATTTTGATTAACTAACTCTTTTCAGGTCTGTGGAAATCCTTATTTATGAAAATGAGAACCATGTTGCATCTAAAACTGTTTTTGGTATCAGGACAACCAAATCATCCCAGAATCCAGAAGCATAGCAAGAGGGTGGAGTAAGGACAACATCAGAGTCCTGTTTTAAGTGGAATTGCTCTGAGATTCCTAAAAATAGCTCATTCAGGAGTTACTGGTAAAGCCTGACAGGGACAATGCAGGTAGAATGTGAAAGCACTGCATGAAAGTCTCTCCCTGTGGATGTGCTTTGATGGAAGGATGCGGCAATCTACCATGCAACAAGAAATCTACTACCCCTGAAGGTAATTTCTGTTTCAGCCTTTGGCTTCCTAATTGCTGGGATCAGGATGTTGCAAAAGAAAACTCTTCAATCTCATCACAGAGACTTCAGTGCATGAGGCAGGGTAAATGCAGGGTGTCTCAGACTCTAAAATATATAAAGTTTATATCTGTTGCATCTGCTTCTTCTTGTAGTTTAATCATTCAATCATCATGATGAAACCTTGCTTACAAAACATATATTGTTTGTATTGTAAGCAAGGACTCTGTGTATCACACTCCAGTATCTTTTCCTCTGCACAAACATTTTGAGTAACTGTGAGATCAAGAGATGCTGGCAGGTCTCCAAGACGGATTCAGGGTGGAAGTTAAACAGCCTGAATTGTTACAGTTCAGCAAGACACATCTCTTTTTTTCTGGCAGATCCTACAGTTTCTTAATAATTTCTGGACATAGAACATTAATGCCTCACATCTACATGTCTTTGGATTGCTATAAGAGCCATCAACACAGGGGGTTGTGTCATGGACTCCAGCTTGGTGTTTTAATCATGGCTAATAATTTTCAGTGCTTTTATGACTAAAGCCTCATTTGTAGTAGTGAATGCAGTTAAACTGTTACATTGGGGTGGCAGGTGAAAGGATTCTGGTGCACAGGCTGTATTTCAACTTTCAAAAAGATAGCAGTCCTTCAAAATAAAAGGCACTAACAAACCAAAATTAACTGTTATTCCTTCAGAATAATACAACACTTTCCACCTTGCTTTTCTCTTGCAGCTTCTTCCTTTAAGTGACTTAAAAAGTAACTTTTGAGGGTGCTTTTTTAAAGGGAGTAAAATTCTGAAGAAGGACTTAATGATGTTCTTAATCCATCTGCTAGTGCCCTCTCCCACCCCAACTTCTAGAGAACTGCATTGCTTAGATTAGTGCCATCTTTCATTGCCGTCCCTGGGAGCTGGGACAGGTCATCTCTCCTCTAAGAAGAGTGGGTGATGAAATATTTATTCAGTTAAATCATCTAAGATGGAGCCCAGCATGCAGATGACACAGATTGCAAAGAGGATGGGCAGGTGCTTCCTTGGGTTGCAGAGTGGCATTTAGCCAGTCTCTGAGGCTTAGAGAGGCCTTGCCTTATGTCAGTCATCGAGAGCTGATGGTCTGTGCTGGGGCTTCCAATGTTCAGTTGTCTTGGCTGCAAGGATGCCAGCTCCTCTCTACCATGGTGTGATTGCCCTTAGCCCAGTGGAGGTTATGCAGTGGATTTGTCACTGTGACACTGCAAAGGGCAGTTCATGCTCCAGCAGGCAGTAAAGCACAATTACTGAACTGATGGACTCATCTCTCTCTGGATATGCTCAAAGCACATGCATTCTTCATGAATTTTTGCTGTCACCAGCAGTCATTGAGGACATCTTAATGACCCAGATACTGTGCTCATTTGACAAAATCTTACATATCTTCCTGGAGATAAATCTATTTTCATCATGGGATGTGAGAATGGGTAGGAAAGATGAACTTTTTTTATGCTTGGTATTCTCCACCATCATGCTAAAAATGTCTGTAAACAAACCAGCCTTTTCCTTAACTCTCACTGACATTTGAGAGACTAAAAATGACAACTTTAATTTCTCAGTAAACACTAAGTCTATGGGAGTTGGCAACATTCCCCTTGAAAGGAATTTAAATGAAAAAAAGAATCAAGTCATTTCCATCTCCAGGGGTGTGATATTAAGGAGATAGATGCCCTCTGTAGATAAGTCTTTGGAGTTGCACTGTTTTGAGAACTGTCCTACTGAGTTGATTCTTGCTGGTGTGCAGCTAAATATCGGGGGTGGGGGGGTGGGGAATGTCACTGCTTTCCTCTGCTGCCTTGCAAAGGAACAGCATCTTCCACCTTTGTCTTATTCAGGGAACAATGCAGCATATTACCCAGAATCTGAACACCTTCCTTTCTGTGGCATCGTGCACACAGGAATTTTCTGCTTTCTGTTTTCTACTCTGTCCTCTCATGTATCTGGAGAACCAGAAAAGGATCTCTGAGCACTTCTAATTCCACTAATGAAATTTCTTCTCTCAGAGCTGGTTTAGATTTCTGTTTTAACTTGCATCTAAAGAGACCAACCACATCATGCTTTTGAGAAGCAAGAGAGCTGTCTCTGCTTAAGAAAGCACTATGGCAGTGTTTGCAAACCTGTGTTTTCTCAGGCTTCAGAAAATAAAGACATGTCAGAGTTCACCTTTTAAAACAACCTCTAATTCACCTTCTAAAATAAGGTCTGACCTGTGGTTTCTATGTGGGGAATGAGGGAACTCTGTCAATATAGTACTTCAAATGAGCAATCACTTGGAGGGACAAGTGCCTCAGGGCCAATCTCTTTTCTTTGCTATCATTATACTCCACAGGGGCACTTCTTATTTCCCTAGTGTGGCTTTCAGTTTGCACATGGAGATGTAAGAATCCATGTCAGACATGATAGAATAACTCTACAGATTGGCCCATCACACTTAAATCACAGAGATTTCATCAGAGCCAGATGCCTAAATAATTGTGGATCTGGGTCTGTATAATAAGAATGATTTCAGCTATTGTTAACTTCAGCCTCTACATTCTCCCTTTCTTTTGTTAATTCAAGTGAGCAGTGAGAAATGTTTAATGCCTTATTTCAGACCCATGACCCAGTGAAGGGTCATGTCAGCCTCTTGTAATGAGTTACCACTGAATAGTGACGGTGTTATTGTTCTGTAAGCCAAGGTTTTGGTTTTTTTTACCAGCACTCAGAATTGCAGTACTGAAATCTGCATGAACTGCATGTGGCTGAGAGACAAACTGGATTTAAGGCACAAATTTTGCTTGTGAGCGGGATACCTCAAAAATTTAATAAAACTGCCTAAATCACTGTGTGCCTCATGCAAGGAGATTCAGATCCACTCCAAAACCCACTTATTTTGCTGGCTGTGAGATACAGAAACTCCCATTGTTGGTATCCCAGCTCACTTACAAACATCACATGTCAGCAGCTGATGGGATGTGATTCCTGATGCCAGCCTTGCTGCAGCCTGGAGTCCCTGCTGCTCTCCCTTCCTTCAGAAAGGGACTCCTGCTGGGCTGGGGATGTTTGTCAGCTCACCAGAATCACAGAGCTGATCCTTGGCTGCACGAGGCTGGCTGCTGGGAGGCTGCCTTCTATCAGTGGAGTGCCACAGGATGCGTTGCAAACCTTCCATATTAATGGCATAGCATGAGGCTAAGCAGCAGGGGCTGCTGCCTGAGAACCTTTCAAGACACCAGCACTTTTATTTATTTATTCTGCTGCTGCTTTTCTTACAAGATCATCAAGAATCTTTTCACTGTTACTAAGAACTTAAGCTTTGCCTGCTTTTATGAGGAGGAGGAGGAGGAGGAGGAGTAGGAGGAGGAGTTGATACCTCCTGCTGCCTCTTCTGACCCATATTGTGGTCACATCACAGGAGTACAAGTCCTTTCCTTTAGGCATCTTTTTCACTATTTGTGCAGGTGAACAGTGAAGTCTCTTTGCCTTTTTTTTTTTAAATTTTATTTCTTATTTGTCTGTGTATGTATGTTTATGAATTTATAAATGTCTCCCCTGATTACTGGAGGTTTATACCTGTGTAGAGGAATTGCCCCTTCTAAACCATCTCCTCATTGTGATGTTTGGTGGGTTAAGCATTGCCTGTAGTAATAGTAGTGGGTAGTAATAGCTGCCTACATGAGTAACATGTTTTTCTATCAAAAATGCTCCGAATATAGGCTTTGAACTGACTTCAGCTCTGGGGTCAGACTGAACTGTTCTGTTAGTCAAGCAAGAGACGCTGGCCATGCTTCAGTCAGAATATAAACACTGTTGGCTGCTGCCTTGCATGAAGCCAAAAAGGAAATCAGTGCAAAACAAGGAGAATGATGGGAATTAGAAGTTGTTCCTCCTTCCTGGGACGTGGTGTCCCCTTGCACAGCTGTTGTGTTTAACACAAGTGTGACACATAGGCAGAATGATTGAAATCATTCTGGTGTGGCAGAATGATTGAAAAGCTGATGCATTTCTAGACACTCCAGGTTCCATCACTTCAACAACTCGAGACTGAAGTGCTCTCCAAACTTCTGCCTTCAGACAGGAGATCTCTCTCTACTTTTTGCAGTCACTGAATTCAAATGCAACATCCATAAACTGTTCAACCACTTGAAATTCAGGAGGAGGAACCATTCACATTGATGGCATTTGAGATTAACAGCAATTTGGAGTGGAGACTGTAGCTGAGAAGAGAATGAAGGTACAGGAGATTTCATAAAAGCAAAAGACAATGTCCATTTACATGCGGGGGGTCAGACTCAGTATTGAAGACCTTGCTTAGACAGATAAAGTGTCAAGCAGAACTTTCATTTGATTCTGCTGCTGCCTTCATCTAATGGTCAAGTGTAAAAGAGCCACAGCAATCTGAAGGTATGGTTCCTGAGAAATACGCCCAATTTGTTCTTACAGGAAAACTTCCACAGCAAGTACGAGACCACTGAAAAGCCCAGAAGAAAAAACCTCTCAGATCCAAGCAATTTAAATTCAATGAATGCGTTTTGGCTTGCAGTTAGTTCCCTAGGAAGTAATGAAAGAGGTAATTAAAAGACAGGACAACTGCTTTAAGTAAAACATTATTCATTAGAGTAAAAACATTTCAGATAAACTGTTTCCAGGCCATGAAAGCCAGCTCTATGCCTTCCTGTGCATCACTACAGCAGCCCAGTTCCAGATGGGGGAATGAGACCCTCTTTCTGAAGGTCCCACTATAGCCTGCTTCTGCTTGAGAAGGAAAGAGACTTACATTAGAACATGTAAAAAAAATCCAGAAAGTGTTAGGATTTTCCTTCACTCACTCCTCTCCAACAATATTAGTCTTTGCTTGCAAACTGCAGGATTTCCAGCCTCTCACACCTAACCTATACCATCCTCAAAAACCTACCCTCAACTTTCTTCTGGTAGAACAGTGGAAAAAAATAATCCCTCTTCCCTGAAGGAGATGGATTCCTTTGAGTTAAACATCTGTGGGATGCTTGGAGGATGCACTGAGGGTGAAAAGGGGTAATTTGGGGAAAGTCTTTGACGATGGAATTTGATCAGCACCTTCCTTTTGAGAAAGCAAAAAAATACTGCTGGTGTCAGGAAGAGAGTAAGTCCCAGCAATGTCAAGGACAGTTCTCCAATGGCAGCAGCAGAGCAGGCAGAAAATTGCTTCTCTGAAGTGTTAAAACATTTACTATTCAGTCAAGGAACTGGGCAATTTGCAACTTCCTAAAAGCAATTTCCCAGGGGAAAAACTCCACCCAATCATTAAAAATATTAAAAAAACCCTTTTAATAAATTTACCTTTGTGCAGGTGATAGCAGGAAAACAACATCTGCGCACACATCAGTGCCCCTCCCCACACACCACTGTAGTATTATTAAAGACTGATAAACGGGACTGTGTAACTACGTCTCTGTAGTGGGTTTGAGCACATCCTTTCTTCCCCAACACTTGTCCCTGAACAAGACATTCCTAGCCTGAGTTTAGGTGTATGGTTCTGACTCCATTCAGTTTGGAGCCTTATGGCTAATGTTACACTGCAGTGAAACCAGTGCTACCACCTGCCTGTTTTAGCATCCTAGAGCATGTGCTAACTAGAACAGTGCCATGTTTTGTTCTTCCACCAATTATTTCTCTCCTTACCCTGTGTCTTCCTGTTACTTTCGTGTGAGAGCCTAAGGGACCCCATGAAACCTCACAAGAAGTTTCACCCTAGACCTTTGGCAACAAATCTGTTTAACTACCAACTGTATCTGTGCAATCAGCCTCCGTGATGAGATTTTTTTCTTCAATCTTCTATTTTTACTAGGTAACAGTAAATCTCTTTTAACCTGCAAATACTGATCCTTAGTTAAAATAAAATAATCTGACGCTGGAAATGTCACACCTTGAATACCCCAAATGAATCACACAAAAGAAAATACTTGCTGCCTTATCCTATGGAATGAGTGAAGGGTTAGGCATTGCTTTCTTGCTCACAAAACACCTTAAAAGGATTTTTTTTTTTTTGCTGTGGCATTGATTCTGCACCCCAGTCAATGTGAGTGGGACTGTCAATGTGTACAATGCATACAGGGACAACACAGGCTTTGCAGGGAGGAACAGGTATTACTCTCTTTTATAGCTTTTCTGGGTTGCTCCTCTTGCAGGTTCTATGGCTCAGACCTTTGTAGGTCAGCAGGGTCCTTTCCTGCTCCTTTGACTCAAGGCTGATGCAAGAGGGATTGTGCCTTGGGAAGGAATGGCCTGCCAACCACCACACTGTGCCTTTAATATTATAGAGAGGAATCAGGATTAATCAGGAAATAAATCAGGTTTTCATCATTGTAACTGAGAGACTGTTTCACCTCTACAAATCAGTGCAATGGTGCGATGAAAACACAATTAATATCTTCTAGAAATTCCCTGGGTGCATCTTTCCATCAAGGTTATAGGCAATAAAATTATTAATGTTTCAAAACAATTAAGCCATAATGAAAATTAGTAAACTTTCCCAATCCTTCTGCCATTATTGTGGATTGATTCCATCACTGAAACTTTACTAAGAACATTTTAAAGTAGGACAAACATAAGCAAGGCATAATTCAAGCAGAGTTGATCTTGTCTTAGGTAGAAAGAACGACTAAGTGACATCCTGAGATCCTTTTCAAACTAGTTTTTCTCCTAAAGCATTTTGAAAATTTGTTTTCCTAGCAGTGATTTTTATTCATTTCATGTGGGTAGATGAGTACACCAGCTTCTTGATATAGGGAAGTCAGTCTCTAATGCATTCCGATCAGGTCCATTTTTACCTTTTAGACATTGAGATACTCAAACACCTGAGAAAATATCTTACTTTGACATAATGCATGCTGCTTTGCTGATTTTTAATGAGAAAAACTTCCTATTTGATACACTCTGGTTCTAAAATACTAAGTGATGATACTGTATGCTTAAAACATGCAGCAAAATATTCTTCCTGTAGCTCAATATTATTTTCATTCTGCCCATTTTAATTCTTTCTTCTTTCACTTTATTTAGCATTTCAATTGCAGTTCATCTTGACTTAGAAGGAAACAATTACTTAGAAGGAAATACTTTTGCAGAAGAGTAAATTATAATTTCCTTTGTGTAAAACAATTTTTCTTTTCTTAATCAAACACAAACCAAGCAAAAAGCCAGAGAAGGTATTTGTTATTTTTTTCCCATATTTTTTCTGACAAGATGATTTTTTGAATTTACATTCATTAGGATTTTACATAAACAGAAAAGAAAAATATCTAGTTGTATACGAGTTCTTCATAATCTTTTAATCACATACAAACCAACCTTAAGTACTCTTCAAAATGACTGTATTTGTGAACAGTAAGAAAAAAAAAGCAAAAAAATAACAAAACAAGTTATCTAGCTTCAATTTTGGTTTTCTCTGTATGACACTTCCCTTCGGTGTTTTCCAGGTCTTGGTATTGCTATTTTGGACCTTCATTTAGAAAAAATTCATAAATCAGCCAGGTCTGAGTGAGGGACATTACCCCAGAGTTGATGAAAACACTCATATAAAGTAAGCAGTGACTTTTGAATTCATTAGAAAATGGTTTTGCAAATGGAATCCACAACATGAAGACAAATTTAGATTTTCAGAAAGTAATTGGTTAACAGGGATAGGTTTCCTAAGAACAGCTTATTTGAGGTATTTGGGTGTGCTCATGGAACTCTGCTGTTTAGTTTGGGACAGGAACAATTGTGTAGGGACTTACGCCCTTGGGTCTGGAGATGTCAGAAGATGCACAAGCACTGGTGGCTGAAACCACTGTTTGGGGACATGCTCCAAGGACAACTTGGGCAACTGCTCTGGACACATGTAATTCCTGTAGGTACAAGAGTTTTGGAGAACTCTCACCTACAGAGTGTAGTTGTCCTTCAGAGTCAGGGTCTCCACATACAAGGAGTCGCGTGGATTGCCAGGCAGGACCCCAGGACAAGTGGGGACGTGGGTGGGCTAAGGAACCACAAGGGGATAAGGGTTTGGATTCCTCAGGGGACTTCTGATTTGTCCCTATAAATGTGAACAGATGCTATCTCTCTCTCCTGCACAGAAATCTTTACCTTGCATGAAGCATATAGATATAGATAAAATACATTTCACTCATTTTTAAAGCCTAAAATCATGAAGTATCGTAACACATAAAGTGCATCAGGATCCATTTGACACATTCTTAAATGAGGTGAATTGCAGTGCTGCCTTTCACAATAGACTTGCTTATAGATCCATAGGAGAGAGAATGTTCTACCTCCTTCTTTGGAGCACACAGGATTTCATCATGGGTTACACCTGGTGCCCACAGACACTTCTTTGTGCTATTGCCAGGTTATATCTCAGGGGAATTCAAGGCCGAATCACTGCAATTATTAACAGCCCTATTGTTTTCTTCATGGCCACTGTACACAATTACCCCATACAGACTCTGCCAAAGATAAGGAGAGACATACCTTTTCTTTTCACGCTTCCTCTGACCTTGCCCTTCTCTTACAAGGCTATTTTGTAGGTGATGGCATGTCTAATTAAATCAAAAGAGGATTTCTTTGCTTTCGTAGTTAGATACCACTTCAGACAATCAAAGAAGTCTTTTATTTATTTTCATTTTAAACTGGATTGCTGTTAAAAAGAATTACTAGCCTTGAATGTCTTGATTTATGATCAGATCCTGTCCCAGTTTTGGAAACTCATAAAGTGAGACAAAATTTACTGGAGTGACATGGTGTATGAAGGAGGTTTTGCACAGGGAATGACAGAGCTGCCTGGAATTTTATGAAAATGCAGATACCAAGCTATTAGCATGCCTGATTAATTAACACTTGTTTATGTTCTGTTTCTTTCAACACCCTAGAACTGATTCTAATAAAAACCCTTTGAGAGTTCTTTTTCCTTCCACACACTTAACTCATGATTGCAAAAATCATTACTACTTTTGATTATAATCTTTAATTAGCAGGAAAATATATGTGTTGAATTATTTAGTTAGTGTTCATTTTCATCGTGATGTTTTGACAGCTTTTGCATTAATAATTCTTTCGCAGACCTGAAGACCCTGGATAGCCTTAGATGCAGTTGTCTAAGGGCTTCTCTTAAACACTTTTCCTTCCAAGGACCTTAAAGCACAGTGTGCTACCCAGGATTTTTCCCTCCCAGGTGAGTTTCCTGATCACTAGCCTGTCTCTTCTGCTCACTCTATAGCTTAATGAATTTTTAAGAGCTTTCCTACTCAGTGGAGCTGGTTCAAAAGGAGAGGAGGAGATAACATCTCTGCACGGCCTGTCATGCAAGTGGTTGTGTGGCCTGAGGCCAAATCCATCACTTGTCTGCTGTGTGGCCTTCTGGGTTGGTTCTGGAACTACTCAGTTGGATTTCCAAGGAGGAAGACTTTGAATTTAGCTTATGCTTTACAATGTTCTCAAAGGACCCTTTATCTGCCTCGCAGAAGTGCCTCAGGGCTTTTGTGCTTGATCTGGCATCCCATTTTTGTTAAATCCACATTTTTGGTGGGTGAGTACATTGACTCAGATTCTCAGAAGGGCCTCAAATACCTCTGCCAAGGCCTTTAGGTTGTGGACAGCAGAAGGTAAGGGTCTTCTGTGGTTTGAACCATTTAAGTAAAGCAAGGTCCGTAACCTGCAAAGAGCTTCAGATGGGAGGATATCTGGTTTCCTGGGCAAAACCACATTAGACCCAGTGAGGGTTCTTGCCAAGTTGTAATCTAAGAAAAAAGCCTCTTAGATTGGACCTAGACTTGTTCTTTAAGACATAACACTGTCCCCTGCTAGTTCAGCTCTAAGCTTGCTATCCCAGCCAGCATGAAATGCTGAGTACAGCTGCCAGTGAACTGCAGTTCTGTGTTCTCAAGTTCTCTGACAACATTTGAGTCTATCAAGGCTTTAGGCTGTACACAGGATGCTGAATTTAATGTTTAGCCTGATTATTGGCTTGATGTGTTTTTCTGTTCAATCCGATGAAATGACAGTGTCTATAACTGCAAACATTGTGGGCAGTTTTTTCTAAGTGAATGTAATTTATTAACTTTAATGAGCAAATAAGCACCTAACCACTATGGAAAGAGATGCTCCCCAAATCTTTAAATAGTAATAAATAATACAGCCTCAATAGAGAGCTCAGACTGGAGTAATTGCCCCATGTGCCATTATGCCTATACAATAAACTATTTAAAGCTGTTTTAAATGCTTCCTGTCATCACTGTGGTGGAGAAATAATTTTGCATGGTTCATTTGCTGCAGTACTTAGTTTTCTTTGCTGCTTCTTAAGGAGTGATTTTTATCAGCAAAATTACTATAGCCAGACTGCGTTATTACATGTTTAGCTTCCATCAGGAAATTGTCAATCCAAATCAAACTAGAATCAATGCAGCAGAGGACTGCTTACAATGGAATAGCACAGTTTGTCCAGAGCAGGGTGGTGCTGACTATCCACCTGGAAACTGATGAATTTCAAAAGATGTATGAATTATGCAAAAAACGTATTACTAATAATGAACCCTGGTTGTGAACTTGTTCTGATCAAACCCCAGAACTCTGACAGATAACCTGAGACCAAGTCATGAAGTTTGTTTAAAAAAAAGAATAGCAATGAGAAATAGGGATTTCCTCTGTAAAGTTTCCCTTGGACTTTTCTGAGTAACCCTAAACCAAATATCCCAACCCCTAAAACAAAAACCCCACAAAACAACCCAACTTTTTACAAAAAATAAGCTAAACAGAAATTCAGACATTCTGCTTCCAAGAATGTCCACTCAGGATTTCATTACAATTCAATAACTTCACTTAAGTTTCAAATTGATTCTCCTGGCTGTCCCTACATTGCAATGTCCTCAACAGAATGCAGAAGTATGAGCATTGATAAGAAATAAGAGGTAGATGGAGATTCTTAGAGTGTTATGGTGTTAATTTAAACAATGTAGGTCTTTCCTGTACAATTTGAGTAATATTTAATATTCCTAGAGCCATACGAGTTTTTGAGGCATCCTTGAGTACAAGATGCTTCATCTCAAGGACTTACCACCAGACTTGCATCCTGACAAATTAATCTTTTCAATTCCTTTTCCAGCTTGTCAACTTTTTATGCTGGTCTTTTCACTAAATGAATAGTTTATACATATCACCCTTCATTTAACTTTAATAAGATGTTTAAGCAGTGATATTATCTATTTTTTTAAGGGGCCTCCAAGTCTGGCATCTCTGTAGGAGTGGAAAGGATAAAAATTATATTCCTGACAGCAAAAATGATTAATACAAGGCTCTTGAGAGGGTACTTTTGTGTTCACAGTGTTGGTATTATTATGTTTGCTGAGATGACTCTTAACACAACATCAGAAATGCAGAAACTGTGAGCAGCCTGTTATCATATTTCTAGTGTCTGTTTCACTCTGTGAGCCCACAGAGCTCTGGGAAGTGAAGGAAACTTCTGGTCAGAGCAAAGATTTCATGGACAAATGCAGTACTTTGTTTTGTTTAACCCAACATCATAGACAACCCCAGCCACTGGCAGCCACCTTGTCCCTGCTCTGTGCTCCTGGATAACATGGAAAGCCCCTCACCCGCTTGAGCTGATGCATTTGCTCCCTGCTGCTGTTCCACCTGTCATAGTCCTGTGGTTGAAGGAGGACTCTCCCACTGCTTGTGGTATGAAACCCTTGGCTGCTGGGTACAGTAGAAGAGGAGTTGGTGAACAGGAGTGAAAGAAGTCAAGTCTAATGTCAAGTCTATGGAAAGCATGGGAGGAAAAAGGAGATTGGAGGATGGAGATAAGAATTGATCTCCTGCGTTGTGGAGTACACTACTGACATAACCAAACAAAGCAAATTATTAATTAAAGAGGAAGTAACTAAAACCAAGTTAATGGAAGATTAAGTGATTGATAATTACCTGCATATGCATGATCTATACCGTTATAATTAGATTCATTGATAAATTAGAAGTAACATCTATTTACTAAAATGTAGTAAAATTTTAAGTTTGTAGTGAGCTTTCCGTCACTGATTTTTTTTTTTGCCTGATTCCTGCAAATCTTCCTAAATTTTAGCTTAAAGTAGTTACTGACCACATTGAGGCAGTTAGTTCTCATCTCCCTTGAGAGAGGAGTGTGTGTTTTGTTTGAGTTGGTACGATGACACTGTCAGGTGCACTTTGTGCACCCCAAGTGCAAAGGTGTAAGATGTTACCATGCCCACCTGCCTGTCCCTGCTCTCCCAGGGTGCTTGAATCAGCAGCCAGAGTGAAACCAGCAGCTCAGCACTCAGAGAGCTGGGCTGCCAAGCTGTTATCTCTTGTCAGGGCATTGACTACTACCTTATGTCCCCTCAACCTATTTTTTTTAGGGACAAAATAACCCTGGATTCCTTTAACTTGTGCATTCTATTGGTATGACAAAATGCAAAGATGTTTTTTACCCTGTTATGGGGGAGAGTCCACCTGCCAGCTTTACAGCTTGACTTTCCGTGTTCTTCATGTGACGTGTACAAGTTGCAGCTCCTGGTCTCCTTTAGAGAGGTGGAAATCCATAAAAGAACCAGGAGGTGGTTGTTGTGACTGTGGCTGATATGTCAGTAAGCATTTCCTGTCCATGAATGGCTGCCCTAAAACACTTTGCAGTGTTTGACCTGTCATCCTGTGAGTAGCAAGCTCTTATTTATTCAGCTGACATGTGGGGATCTAAGCCTATCCACTTGCATTTCAAAGATATTTAATAGTGACAGTAATTATTATAATCCTTCCATTCAGTAGCAGGCTTGAAGCCTACTCTTTCCATTGACATAGTTGATCTAAGTGCAGAATAAGTCACATGTTAACAGCTGGACTGAAAAACCACCCACAGATGTTGCTTAATAGGAGCCTGAGTAAGTCCACCCACTGCTGGTACATTTAGTCCTTCTGGAGGATGCAGGTGTATAATCTAGGAAATTTTCCAGTTCTGCCCTTACAGACATGAATCATTAATGTTCAGTGCAAAGAAATAATGTCCTTTTTACCCATGAGGGGGAAAAGACCACAGACATGGGGGAAAAGGGTAAGGACATCAGGGAGACAGCTCACAAGCAGAAAGTAGCCAATTTTTCTTTACACCAGAGCTGGTCACTGGTTTTCACTACGAGAAGTAGCACAGCAGCCTCTCCCAACACTCTGAGATATTTTTTCATGTCTTACCTGGAGCATTCACACTGTCTGCAAGACAGGGTCAGAGGCATCAGGCTCTGAATTAGCTGAAATAATTGGACACTGCTGGTGGCTCTGGAAGGTGTCCTGCTCTAGTTTTGTTTGAGGGAAACAGTGAACCTGGAGTCTGTATGGCCCTTGTGTTTCTCTCTTGGTCTGCTGCCTTTTATAACACCCAGGCAGGGGGACAGCCCAAACTTGGTCTGCCACAGGGTGAAAGAACACAGCACCAGGGGCAGAAAGAGATAGCTGGAATTGAGGCTTATCCTTACTGAGCAGTGCTGAACAGAAAGAGGTCCACTGGCTGTTTTCAGAAAAGAAGAGGCTTCTAGGACAAAGCCCAAAAAAGTCATCAACACACAGGACCCTATAATCCCATAGCCCTGACACAGTGTTGAAAAAGTAAATAATAGCCTGAGAAAAAAAGAGAAACTACCTTTTTTCTTCTTTTGCATTTTTATTCATTGTCTTTCTGAACCTTTTCCAAACTTGGAATATTTTGTAAAAGTAGAGAGACTAAAACCTCAATGAGTCAACCAATTGCAATGGGGAGAGTCCCAGAATGGCCATCCCAAACCTCATCTCGGAGTGTGAACTTTGATCCAAAAGTATTAGCTTTTTAGCAGTACTGGAACATCACCTGAGTTGTGTGACCTTGGAGAACCAGATTCTTTTGCCTGTGCAAACCGGCTTTTTCTCCTCTCTGTGCAGCAGCCCTGTGCTGCTGTAAACTGGCTGGGTGTGTGACTCACGACCATTTCTTCTTTGCTTTAGTTCTCTCTCTCGGTATTTTGTTCTTACTTCAAAAAAGAATATTTAACAAAAGAAACAGAAAGAAAAGGGCATTTCAATTTTGATTAGTGTGATTTACTAGAGAGGTGTCAGGCTGTGGGGCTTCTGGCTGGTCCCCACGAGGTGTTTATAATGCAATTAGTCACAGGGCAACATAAATAGACATGTCTGAACTGTAAGCACTCCCATGCCCAGAAAACGTGCTGCAGCCTCCTCTGGGGAAATGGCACTTTTCCTAGCATTTACAACCCTCCTGGCAAGGTGGTTCCCAGCTTTTGCCCAGAGCTTGTAGTTATGGAGCTACGAGCTTCACTTGGCATTAACCAAGAGCTGAGTAATCCATACATTTTTGTGGGATTGTTGACTTCTTAACGAGGTTGACAGCATTCTAGTTCCTTGTCTATTTTTGTTGGAGTGAATATCCTGGAAAAACTAAAACCAAAAAATCTCTTGCTATATTTTTAAAGCCAAAGTTAAACCCCTCTTGGGAAAAACACTTGACTCTGGGGATGAGGAATGGGTTGTTTTGTTTCCTCAGTTAGGCCAGTGATTTTGGAATATTCATTCAATGATTTGTGTCTGCTCTTTATCAAAAAAGTGAGAGAATATTAACTCCAACCCTGAGCCATTTGGGGGTCTGGCATGAGAAATATCTAGGGAGAATCAATGTCAGCTGACTGAATGCAGAGTCATATTATAAATTCTATGTTGGGGAAAAACCACCACAAAGTAAGATTTCTTCAACAAAAACATCACTGTGTTGAGAAAAGAAGAAAACTCATCAACCAATTGTTTTTGAGAAACAATTAGACTTTTTATTTGATAAAAAAGAAAAGAGGAACCTTTAGATAAGACTAACAGCAATGAGCTACTATAAACATCAGGCAGGGCAGGTCTGGGTGGATTTGACCACTATTGCCGTGCTTGTTACATCCCTCCATAGACTGCAAATAAGGTAGTTTTCATTCAGTACCTTGAAATCCTTAGATTGAAGGTGTGCCATTCTAAAGAAGAGCAGATGGAGGTTGAAATTAAAAAAAAAAGACAATGAAAATCTTTTTTTAAAAAACCACCTGTACTGACAGATGGTTACGTACCTGAAGAAATGACCAATTTGCTATTCTGTTGTTGAAAGCCTGCTTCAACAACCTGAACTTACAGGAGTCAAATTTTTTTTTAAAATATGCAAATTTCCCTTAATCATGAGATTCTACAGTATCAAACATTTCTCCTTAACTAGTTTCAGCACAAATAATCAGCAGTACCGCTGAGGACAACCGATTGTAGAGTCTCTTTACATTGAATTCTCAGGGTTTTTGAGTGGGAAACATTTTAATCTGTAGTTTTCTGACACTATCTTCTAACCAGTTTGTCGCCAGCAAAACACATGAATTCTACGTGCCATGTTTCATTGGCAAATTAATGAGGACATGAAAACCAGCATCAACATATCATAAAAAATGCAAAAGCATTGAACACTTAATTACAGCTTGAGCTATTCCAAAAGGCTCACTAAATGAAGGGGTTGAAGAGCAACAGTTTCTAGGACTGGCTGCCTAAATCACACATAATTTTCTGAGATCTGTTGTTATCTGTGATGGTGAAATCAGAGGATGAAATGAGCAATCCCCTGTTGGCACTGATATACAGGAGAGTGTCTGATTCAGAGCAGACACCAATGTTTTACCTGGCAGGTGCACACCTTGAGGTGCAGCAGAGTGAGGGTGGTTGGTCTCTTCTTTCACATAGCAAGTAACAGAAGGAGAGAAAATTATTTCGAGTTTCAACAGGGGAGATTTAGATTGGATATCAAGGAAAATTTCTTCAGTGAAAGAGTTGTTGGAAATAGGAACAGGCAAAGTGGTGGAATCACTATCCACATTTTGGAAGTGTTCCAAAAATGTGTGGATGTGGCCTTTGGAGACATGATTTAATGGTAACATGGTGGTGCTATGTTAGACTCAATGACCATAGAGGTCTTTTCCAACCTTAGTAATTCTATGATTTTATGAGATAGTAAATTGTACCTCAGATATGCCTCAAAGCATGTGTTAGATGGGAGGGATTGCTTCCACACATCAGAGGCAGGGGCCTGTGCAGGACCTGTTCCAGGATGCTGATGATGGGTTTTTCAGTGGGTGTTGTTTAAGATCCTCATATGGACTGGGAAGATCAAATCCCACCATACTTCAGACTTAAATGCATGACTGAGCCTGTGTTTTAGTGAGTTACTGTCTTTAGCAGTTCTGAGGTAGGAAATTTCCACAACAGATATTAAGTAAAAGATATTAATCTTAACCTCTTTCCTCAGTACTGTGATTTACTCCTTACTTGTAATGTCCTTGGAAAGGTAGAATGGTTAATTATTATGTCTCAGCTGTTAGGCAGTAATTTATTAAACAGAGAAACCTCAGTATTGAATCCCACAGAGGCACCTGCAAGAATTTTCTGGCATCCTACTGTAATCCAGGGAATCATGATGGCTGCAAAGTCTCTTCCAGAGTCCCACCAGAAGGAGCTTATTGAGGGAACTCAGAGGAAAGCAGGAGCCTTTACTTTCCCCATAAATGACCTCAGAGCAAAGAAGGACATGCCACTCCTGAAGACATGGAAGGGAAATGGGAACTTTGCTAGCACTTCCTTAAGAGATTTTTTTAGGAAAAGGGTGGAGGGTGAATAAGACCATCTTGCTTTGTAACAGTGCACTTGGGAGCAGTGTGCTCACATCACTGGGGGAAGCTGTTGTCTAGTTTGGGAAGGGAGATGTGTGTCAGGAACTTGCTGCTGACTTCACATGGAGTGGAAATGCGAGGGAGGAAAGCTGCAGCCGGTCTTTCTGCTTGGATGGGGGAAGCTGAATAGCAGTGCTGGAGTGTGTGCATTCCCATGCTGACAAAATCTGGGAGATGTTAGAGGGGGTGACAAGCTGTTCAGGGTGCCCTCTTCACGTAGGACATTTCCAGTCTGGCTGAGGTGGTTTTTGCATGTGTGGGGACACATCTATGAGGTGTTATCCCACCTCTCTCAGACCCAGTGACAGCATGAATTGTAAATTGGGTTTTCTGGGACACCACACCTCTGCACAGTTCTGTGTCAGGAACTGACACAAATCTGTCTCTTGGCTCCACACGAGTGACAGCCCTCAAGGAGATTGGGAAGGTAAGTAGGGGCTGTCAAAGAAGCCTTTATTCTCTAGTCCTTTGCCTTTTTGCTCTGTGAGCAATTTTTGCTGCATTTCCTCCATTACCTCAGAAGCTTTCAAGTCTTGAAAACAATTTTGTCATTTTTCTAACTTTAAGAAATCTGGGCTTGATTGCCTTATTTTATGGCTTCCTTGTAGATTCCTATATGCTCTCCCTGCAAAAAACAGTGAAGTTAGTTTTTGAGCCTGTAAAGAAGTGTTGCTGAGTATTTTTATATAAGCCAGATTAATGGTTTTAGAAGACGATACATTTATCATAAGACAGTGTTTTGGCAGCAAAGTGAGCTTCAGTGAGCAGTTGTTTTCAATCTTGTCACGCATTTTCAAAGAGCTAACCTGAATTTCCTCTTGAATTTGGAGTTTTAAAAAATCATGACTCAATCCCATAATAATAATAAAAAAAGACAAAAAGAAAACCACCCAACATTTTAGAAGTGTGTATTTCAATAGAGAAAAAAAGATTTTTAAAATTCCTTCTCTGTATTTGTCTGTGTCATCCTAAATTGCAATTTTTCTTGGTGGAGCTAAACTAATCATATAGAGAGATTTATGAATTATAAATTAACACCCTAAAATTTAAGTCAAGCAGAAACTGTAAAAGATGGAAGAAAGATCTTAATGAAGTATTTTGGAGGGGGTCACATAATGGAGTTTCTATTTTCTTTAAACAGTTCAAATTCAATGTCAGCACTTGGTAAGAATTACAACAGGAATCAGAAACAGCATTTCATCCTGTGTGAGTTACAAGCAGAGAAACCGTTCCAATGATAAACCCCCCCCCCCCC